>CM032059.1:39386101-39514743 GCA_018831715.1 Matsumurasca onukii | reverse complement strand
CACTGCAATATAGTTTTATAAAAGCAAAAGTTTACATATTGCCATTGTAATTTTAATAATTTAGCACATATATTTTGCGTTTTAGAATAAAAATGAACATTATAAAAACTTCTAATGCCCAAAAACATACAAAAGCACTTGAAGTCGCCACCACAGTAAACAATGTTATTGTAAACATAGTAAAAGAATCTACAGTATTGTCACGTTTTGCGTTTTCACCAGGAAGGAACAGAGCTACGAACGTGAACTTTTTTTTTAATTTGTTCGTCTACATGTCTCTTTGATATTAAATCAATCTATTCTTGCAGTTCTTAGGCTTGAAGCGCGCTCACACGGTAATGGTTCAAGCCTAGTCTGCAGTGGAGTACCCACCTCGGCACGCTCACTAAAACATCACAACTTCGCCCATATTTCATTACCTCGCACTAGTTGAAAGACAAACTATGTATCAACTGCCAACTTAAGTGGAGTCTACTAGTAGATTAATCATTGTCGTTGAAATTCATCTCCCACTTCACAACCTCGACCAATTAGCTTAGTGATTAACTACGCGTACATCTTACTCCAATCCTCCATAAGAAACAATCCTAAATAATGCTTAAAAGGAGAAGAAAAGAATATTTGGGGAGATATTAAAAAAGAAACATTTATACCAAATTTTGCGAAAATCGGACAAGAAATGCGACTTGTAGAGTTAGTAAACATATAAACATAATATTAGAAGATTCACAAATGAGGAATACTTAGGATGATAAAATGTATACAAAAAATATATAAAAAACAATTAGTACCCTTTGGAAAAAAGTTTGATTTATTCCGACCGGTTTCGACCTAAGTAATCTTCAAGCTACAAATACTCATTTCTAAAACAAAATATTTTTGTATTTATTTTTTTAACAATGATTTTATTCTGGATCAATAGAACATATTATACACAGAAAATTTATAACAAGTAACATTTAACAATATACTATGTTTAAGATGAATACACGTTACCTATTTTTTAGTACAATAACCAGGCCACAACATATAAACATATTTTTATTGCTTACTGACTAAATTAAGATGATAAGAAAAGGATGCAAAAAAATACCATTAGTTTTTATTATATAATAAAACGGTACGGTTTATACAAAACGATCTTTATGAATAAATTGAAAACAACTTTTGCTTAAACACTTTTGTTAAGTTTCATTGCGTTACAGAAGAATTAAGTTTTCCATATAGTTAAGACATTAATTATTAAAAAACACAAACATTATAGTTACAGGCCAAGAGAAAAATATATCGACCTATGGCTATACGTTATCACCTTATCAATGGCTATACGGATAAATACCTAGATTATTGGGTTTCATAATCATATTAGAGAAGAATAGACAGCAAAAGTTGGCTCGTGGTCGGCCCGAAAGACCTTGCTCAAAATAGTTGGTGAGTTCGTGGTCGGGGATTAACCGGGGCAGGTGAAAGTTGGTAAGTTCGTGGTCGGCCCGAAAGACCCCGCTCAGAATAGTTGGTGAGTTCGTGGTCGGGGATTAACCGAGGCAGGTGAAAGTTGGCGAGTTCGTGGTCGGCCCGAAAGACCCCACTCAGAATAGTTTGTGAGTTCGTGGTCGGGGTTTAACCGGGGCAGGTGAAAGTTGACGAGTTCGTGGTCAGGGATTCACCGGGGCAGGTAAAAGTTGGCGAGTTCGTGGTCGGCCCAAAAGACCCGCTCAGAATAGTTGGTGAGTTCGTGGTTGGGGATTAACCGGGACAGGTGAAAGTTCGTGAGTTCGTGGTTGGGGATTTACCGGGGCAGGTGAAAGTTGGCGAGTTCGTGGTCGGGGATTAACCGGGGCAGGTGAAAGTTGGCGAGTTCGTGGTCGGGGATTAACCGGGGCAGGTGCAAGTTGGCGAGTTTGTGGTTGGGGATTAACCGGGGCAGGTGAAAGGTGGCGAGTTTGTGGTCGGGGATTAACCGGGGCAGGTGAAAGTTGGTGAGTTCGTGGTCGGGGATTAACTGGGGCATGTGAAAGTTGGCGAGTTCGTGGCCGTCGCAAGTTTTAGAAGTTAGCTGCTGTTTAATCAGTTGACACGTGTGCGGATCTTTCACTCGGAAGTTTTGCCAAACACACCAATATGCAAAATGTTATTGAAACCCGTTCACAATCACATGAGCCGGACACACTAGAATGGAGACAGACTTTCCTCTTATTTCACAATTTCTTCTTTAACGTAGTCAGGTTCCAGAAGTTGAACTATTATTGCGGACATTTTCCATCGTTAGTGAACAAAAAGGATCACGACGTTTCGGGATCTGCAATATGATCCCGTTTTCAGGTGAAAATAACCTATAACATAACACAGAACATTAGAAAATGAGCTAGCCTAAAGTAGTGTTTACCTGTCAAACTCTACCAAACAACATGTAGTTGTTAAGTCAAACAACAAATTAAATCTTAGAATTTAGGAATAGCCTAAAGAAAACAAACTACAATATTACAAACACAAGCCACACTATGAAAGTAAACAAGTCACCGGAGTAAATTCAAAACGAATCACAAAACACGTCCACAAACTGAAGTCTGAACGAGCTAACCCTTGACTAACTGGTTGGCCGGTGACAGGCCAATCACCCACACGATCAGCAAGCTAGCCAACTGTAACAAAGAAACACCAAAATCCCTATTTATGCACAGCCAATGGGAGAAGGGGCGACTTACGTGAGTTATGTTCTCTGTGGCCTGTTTTGCGTCCTTAATACCATGCTATGAGTTTGTTGAGTTGTTTCTTGTTGAAAATTTACTTGAATAATGAATATTATGGTTGTCCCTACGCTTAAGTTCATTTTTAATGAGCGGTAGCCAGAGGGGCCTTATTTCAACTGAAGCTTGACTGATTGGGCGGTCTGCTAATTTTATTTATAAGGCTTCGATTATTTTTCTTTTAAAGAAGTGAGGTTCCCGATGTATTATACTAGCCTCATTCCAGTTCATTGCGTGATTTTCAGACCAACAATGTTGAGCTATTTTGGACGTTTCGGTTAAACCCTTCTGCTTGTTGTCTTTGTGTTCTTTAACTCTTACATTTAATGGTCTTTTTTTGAGACAAACAACTGCATGTTGTTTGGTAGAGTTTGACTGGTCAGCTACTCTGACTACTTTAGGCTAGCTCATTTTCCAATGTTCTGTGTTATGTTTTAGGACATTTTCACCTGAAGACGGGATCAGATTGCAGATCCCGAAACGTCGCGATCCTTTTTGTTCACTAACGATGGAAAATGTGCGCAATAATAGTTCAACTTCTGAAATCCTCCCATCGTCAACAACAAACTTCAAACAAAGAGTAGTCAGGTTATCGCAAAACACATTTTTGAAACTTGTTAAACTTGGATACAACATTTCCTTGTACACATAGTTTATATGGGGGAAAGTACAAGTAGTAAACTGGGAGTTTACTTTAAAGGTCTAGACACGATCAGTAAAATGATGTTTTATTGGTTGGGAAGAATAATGACGTTTATATAGCCGTGACGAAGAACGAAGCAATAAAGTGTAAAACACAATTGGAAAGCCTTTCATGAATATTTCTGAGTATTTCGTAATATTCTTTTACGTAAAACGCTTATGCAAGGTTACTTTCTGCAGAGAAAATCATTTCTTAAATTGAGTTCCACAAAAACGCTCTAAAAGTCCATTACAAAATGAAATATCGACAGAAGGTGATTTAAAAGCGGAAAAGCCGAAGGAAGTTTATTTTCTTTTTATGTAAACTTCAACCTTTCTGACAAAGATAATTTATGGTTTTTAATAATTGATGTACGTGATTTATGTAACATTATTTCCTTTTATTTGGTGTACAAAAGTGGTTCACTCCATTTAAAACGTATTTTGTTGGAATATAGAGTTGTAGGTGCATTTCTTCATAAGCTGACCATTTGTAATTTCAAAAGTACCTACTTTGTCTTAAATGGATATTATATATAATTGTTTTACTTATATTTAATGTTCGTCCGGTGATGTTTCAAGAGACACGACCACAGTGTCACAAACACACTTATGCAGTGGATCATGTTTCTTCAGAGCTACCAACACAACGAACCTTGTGCCGTAACTTGTGTTAGCCTAAATCCTAAAAATAAGATTCAAAGGCACATGGAGAGATGAAGCTCTTCTTATTATATATAATTTAAAAATGTTGACTCATTCATTATTCTCAGAGAGGCAACAAACTGATGCCTCTGAAGATAAATACATGGTATTTGAAAGGCCTCAGATTAATTAAAAAACCCTATTAGATTTTGTGAAGTCATTTTTTAAATTCAAAGGCACACTTACTACCTACGGTTCATATATTTGTAACTTAAGTTTAAACTAACCAGGGTACAAGTATATCATAATTATGCAATCAAAATAAATTACACACATAGTATTGATTAAAATGCTGCGTGGGTAAATGTGTAACACGATTCTACATACGAAAATTTCAATTTCATTCTATTAGACTGTAAATTTTTTAATTGGCTGCCATTTTGAGATTTGATGAATTACATAGAAAGTTATTTTTGGAAGATGTTATTACAACAGCAACAGCTCAAAGAGGTTTTGAATTATTAGTTATTTTCAAAACATTACAAAATGGTGGATTACGTTAAGCTAAGCCGAAATGAAAAATGTCACTAGACTTTCTACTTACATTTGTATGTAGAATCCGGTTTTGCATAGCGTGCTACACATTTTTGTGACACTCTGTATAAAGTTGGATTTGTGTATATTTAATAATGAAGTGTTTGTATTACTTTATTTTTCGTCCATTCTTTTTGGGACACTCTGAACATTAATGTGTTCCTCCTAATACACAGCTATGGACTTGTCTGATCTCAACCCTTAGTGTCATGAGGAGCTCAAGTACTAGTATAAACAAAGTTTCATACTTAAAAGTATTTTCAATTTATTTAAAATATATTGGTTTATTTTACTTTCGTATTTTGTTTAGTGGTTTTAAATTTTGAACTAGTAAACCTATTGGAAAATATATAACATTACAGTAAGGCAAAACGCTGGGTATGGAATACAGTTTTTTTGGAGCAAGTTCAATCGCGAGACCACAAATGATTTTTTAAAGGTTTATAACACGCGAAACCTCAGGATCTGATTTCGAAGAAACTTGAAATCTACCGCCGGTTTCTACTGCCACAATGACGACGTGTAAAACAAATCAATTATACCCAACCAGCCAAACCATGTTAGCGGTAAAGAAATGTTTTCACCACTATCTTGGTCTAGCTAATCGAAGCTATCCATTTGTAGTTGACAATCACACATATTGGTTGTAGAGAAATGAATGTGTTTACGAACTTTCGTCAAAATCTGGATCATTAATACAGTTTTCATAGCATTAAATGCCTTTGCTCATCCCCCACTAAAATGGTACTTCCGGTAAATACAGTTTTGACGTTTGACACAAAAGGCGTTGACAACTCAAAACCGCTTTTCATTTGTTCTACAACGTATCGTTCTATGGCAATAGGTATAGCTATATTTCCTATGGGTTTTCATTATCTCTTATTATCATAATCTAAAGATCTTTTCATGATATTTATCAAGTAATTCACTAATCGGCGGTTGGAAATCCACTGACCGCCCTGCTGAAAATTTAATCCTACCTTGTGGTAAGCCGTTCCATACTATTTTAACACAAGAAAATACCTACTAAAATAAAAGAGAAGCCACAAATGCTGCCACATGTACTAAGCACAGTTTATCACTCGTACATTTGTCTAACAGGTGAACAGGATGTGATAGCAGGGACCTCATCTCGGGAGGATTGTTTCTTAAATTGCCGGAGATAAGCGAGTCAATAACCGAGAGTCGGTGGAGCGAGCACATGATAACTCTGTTCCCACCACAGATACACTCTCTCTCACTTCTCTATGTAACACAGAGTACGATACAGTTCACTTTGTACTCGTAGCATCTCGACAAGAAGATACAAATGCTGTCACATACTGTATTTACTACATACTGACACTTACTATTTACTGTGTATCACTCCTACATTTGCCTATCAAATGAACACGATATGTCAAATCTGATCTTCCTCGAAGTTCGATGAAATGCTACGAAGAAGCTACCAGCTATATGTATAGCGCTCAGCCAATATTGTAACCAATAGAGTTATAGTAATGCATAGTCTGTCAATATGTAAAAAAAACCCAAGAAGTTTTTATTTTCAATTACAGACATTTCATCGTTATAACTCATAATGTATTATGAAGTTTAAAAGAAATAAGGAAAAACTAGTTGATGTCTAAAACATTTATGTGACGGCTTTCCGCAAAAACCCGCAGGAAGAAGAATATAATAAATGGTTATCTGTACTTCATAAAGGCGTAGGTGCAGTGTTATATCAACAACAGTCTTAAAGGTTGATTGGATTTTGTAGACTTGTAATACACAACATGTAAGGTACGTGGTTATAAATGTTTATTCTACGTTAAAATTATAAAATCAAATCATAAATAAGAGTTTTACAGGAAAAAAACACTTCGGGAGAAAATGCCCCCTCCCAAAGATTGCTTCCAATAGACCAATTTTTCTGCTTAACAAACTTAACTTAAAATTTTAATAATGGAACATTCATACCTAATTTTATGAAAATTATACAAACTATTTTACTATTTACCATGGTTTAGGCGTGAAAACGTAACAAGTTAAACTATTCACGATGAATCCCCGGACTAAGCTTTTTACTTCTGGGCCTTGCGTGTCTCATCGTTGTTTGGCTAACTAATCACTACTCATTGAGGGGGATGAATGTAGGCTAGGTCCGACCCACACGAGTAAAAGATACATCGACGAACAAGCTGAATGTATCATATCTTCAGTGTTTGAATTGTTTTCCAGATATATAGTAATGTTATATTTATTATTTATTCAACATGCTCTACGCACCTTGTTTTTCCATACATTTCATCTTCTACAAATTTATCTGAGTACTCTAATTTATTTCTGCATGAAAAAAAAAACAATTCGCTATTTATTTCTTTTCTACAAAAATATAGGACAATAATATTATTTTTATGAATGGGATTTTATTATTACAACATTATAAACACATTAGATGAGTATTGAGAAAGTTCGGATGATTTGAATCGTGTACATTTCCTACTAAGGTTGTTTAAAGTGAAGTGAAAACAAATTGTACCGGATTCTTCAAATACTAGATTGAAGGACTAAACAAGCAGACTAAACTTGTAGATGTGTTGTTTGGATTTTGTTATTCGATAAACAAAAACAGTTAGCTGAGGCTTACAAGACATTAGTTGGCGGAAGTTTAGAGTTCATTTGTATAGAGTTGCCACCGCATAAACTCGCAAGTTCTGCTGTGGCATAATTACTGCCTTACTTTGAGATGTTGGCAACTTAAATGAGACAAACTTAGTTCTTGTCATAGACCTCCTTATGTGAATCTGAACGTGAAGACTTTCTTCAAGTAGTTGGTACAAGTGTCAAAGTTAACGTTGTTAAAATATAACGTAGTTTGATAAACCTAGCCGACGCGAAGGTACAATTGCTACCACGAATCTAACCACATTTTCATTAATAGAAGTTTTTTAATTTATAAAAAAACTATTCTAAAAAGGTACCTACATTTAAAGAAATTTCTAAAAAACCGTGGAATTTACATTTATTTCGTATTTAACAAGTGTACACAAATCTGTCTGGCCAAACCAATGGATTTTGTCGAGTTTTAGTACATGTTGACTACATTAACATACATGTTTATATAGAATATCTGACGAGATATAAAGTCAACTGCAATGTATGCATAATTGGTTGAAAGTTGCACATTAAAAATAACAACAATACCAACAACGCTCCTTGAACCGCCTTTATACCTATAACTCAGATTTTCCCAACTTGACAAAAGTTCAGAATTACTATAGTCATAGTTATTTATTTTCATCATTTTACATCAATTTACATTGTTTGTGATTAAGTCAAAGCATTGACTAAGAAGAAAATTGAGGATAATTTGCTTGAAGGATTTAAGAGAGGTCTCGTTTTTCAGATGGTTTGGGAGTTTATTAAAGAGATTTGTGCAAGATTACCACGGTGATTTTTCGTTAAAAAGGTTGTGCGATGACCAGGCTGTTGCAGAAGAGTGGAGTTTCGATTAAAATGAAGAAATGATTTAAATTTATGTGGTTTCTACAAAAAAACTTTTCTGGGTGTGTGTAAACAAAGAGAAGGCATTTGAAAATATACAGACATGGAAGGGGGAGTATTTCTAACTGCTTGAAAAGAGCTCTACAGGGTTCCCTGAATGGTACTATTTTTGGTAAATGTATTTTGCATTTTTTTGTTTGTTTTGACACCTCTCATAGCTCTCAACAGGCGTATATAAGTATTAATTATTTTCAAAGCTCATAAAAGATTCGATCATGAAGTAATCTAAAATTGGAGGACGCTCTGCTTAATCGCGTATCAAGATGAGCAAACTGTAGTTTCATCTCTATAAGATTACTTATAACTTCACATAATAGAGTAGTCGAGAATATTAAGATGAAGGCTCACTGAAAAAACAACAAAAACTTGCCGTGTTGTATTGAAACAGACAATTTCTTAAGAAATATTAAAATTTTAAAAGAACTTACATGGAGAACACCAAACGTAAAAGGCAATGTAAACGTTTGTCTTGTTTAACGAGGCGAAGTTAGGACTACAAAGTCCTTTCTACCACTCAACCTCGACCTAGCGTTACCGTAATAGTCACACTACAAATTGTATGTGGTGTCTGCGGGGATCGAACTCACACCACCGCAGTGATGAGCTCCGGAGTCGCGCGCGATACCAATCCGCCACGGATCCGCTACCGTGACAGAGAAAGACATGAAATGTTATTACCAACAGTGGGAATCGAACCTGCGTCGTCAGACTCAGGTGCTAAGAGCGTTCAAACCATGCATTTAGTAGGTTAATGTAAACGCACGAGTTTTTTCACCACACTTATGTAAGAAACCTAAAATCAGGCCACCATTTAGGCCTACTATAAATGTATCAAATCTCAATTGAAAAAATATGATAACCTTTTATTACATAGGAACGGGAAGTTAAATTATATCAATAATAAAACTCAAAAATAAAAGTATTTTACAAATATAAAAAAACTTTGTATCACTGTCCAATGGTTATGTATAGATTATAGATTTTAATTTGTATACACGCTAAATAGCTAATTTATTACTAAAGCAATTTGAAGACAAAAATGTTTGGACCGAACCGGGATATTTTCGTCTTTAAATCTTTTTAGATTATGAGTTTATTCATAATTGTACATGGATTTATGCTCAGATGTTCGTTTTGAAATGTTTTACGAATATACTAACTACGAGTACATACATGTTTGTATTGCATGTCACAATAGCTTAACTAGACTATTCCTGCTACACTCATTTTGCCTATAAACGTATAGTTTTCAACCCTTTCCTTTTTAACCATCTGCTTAATCCGAGCTTAAAACCCCACAATTATCTCACCTAAGGGTCACGTTAGATTATACAGGTGTGCTGGGCTTTGTGAACGTAAGAACTGCCAGAATGTTGTCTGGACAGACAGACAGACATGCCAAGAAAGAAATACTGTACAGGGCCTTGGTTTCACTCACGAACCCTAAAAAGAAGACATCATGAGCCGTGATTTTTGTGTGTGGTGAGTTTCGTAAAAAAGCTTAAGTACTTCGACACTCACCAATGAGCCAATTAGTAGGTTCAGATTCACGTATAATCCCCAGAGAATGCTGTGTGTAACATCCGGCCTAAGTTTGACTAAACGGAAATAAGTATGGTGTGGAAGGGATAATGAGAGAAGTTAGACTTATTATGGCATCTATTGTCTGGTCCCGGTTGACAATGGTTCCTCCCGACACTTTTGTTCAGGGAATGGCCTTTGTTCTTCAACTCAACTTTCCCTCCTCTTAACTTGCTTCCTAAATCAAAACTTGTTAGAGCCAAAGTGTTGAAAACATTCCGGGAAAATAATGATCCATCAGTAACGAGTACTTTACGGAGCTTGGTCAGGTATAGCATTCAGTTTAGTTATAGAAGTCCAACTCAATGCTCAACATGGCTGACACGTAGCCACTAGCGCCATGGTGAATCTTAGTGAATTTTGAAGAACCGTTTCAGTTTTCATTTATCTATTTTAAATTATACGACATTCTTTTATACACGTTTACAATTTTATTTGCCTTATTTACTCTAAAGTTTTGTATAATAAAGCCAACAACAGCTGTTAATAGTTGTGTTTGTTTTAAAACAAGAAAGTTGTTTACTTTCTGTATCCAAGGAAACTTAGGTTAGTAAACTATATAACAGCTTAATTTATGCCCAGTGCTCTGAATGCCAAAGTGCAGAAATTTACAATAATAACTAAACAGAAATACATTTAAAACGGTAGGTTCTAGAGAAACAGTAGTTGTTTTGATCTATTGAGATAGTAACACTCTACTATATAGGGTAAAATTTGTATTCATTTATGGTATTGCTACAATTCTATAGGTAAATCAGGACTGGCCGTCTGATCTAGTTGGTTTACGAGCTTAACCTAGAGATTTGCAAAAGGAATATGTTTACCAAGTATTGTACAAGGTACAGTTTAATGTGAACAGGTACAATTATTTCGGTAAAAAAGGAAGTCTCTCATTAAATACAATGCTGTATACCAAGGCAATGGGCGAAGGTGAACGTTGTAATGTAACCTGAACTGGAACACTTATCGTATCGTACGATTTAAATTTAAATTACCTTTATACCTATTTAATGAAATGCACGTTTAAGGACTTATTAGTTTTACATAACCGACGTACAGTAAAGATTAGAAAAGTAAGACAGAGGAATTGAAGTAGCATTCCTCTCTTATCTCTAATGTGTATTTCACGTTAATTGGTTAACTTCAGGAAACTGTAGTCGTAGCTATGTCAGATAGTAGTCGTATTTTAATGTGATATTAGAGTAGAAATAGACGAAAAATAGGGGAAAAGCATTGAATCGTGAACAACGAGTCAACGAAGTAGCATTGCTTTTGTTCTTGGGGATCGCGTCGTGGAGCGACTTAACCTAACCTGACCTGATCTATCCTTCGGGGCCAATACCTTCACTGTGTATTGTTTGATTTAACATATCTTTTAAACTTAAAACCAGAAATAAATGAGAGTCACTATTGTATTAGGTATCCAGTGGTACGTAGCTGAACGGAACATATTGCCGTCATGTTTATGCATTGTTCTGTTCACCCTGCAGACAGTAAAGATTTGTTGCCAACTGACTTACGTTCTCTTGTATAAATAACAAATAAATTATTGTATTAGTTTAGTCAAAATACATAGATCAAATCTTGCCATATACGAGTAATAAACAATAGTTAAAGGAACGGACGCTTGTTATTAACGTTTGATAATAGTAGAAATCAAGATCTCTTGAGTTCCTAGCTGTAACAGGGGGAATAACACTTTTATGAAAACGGACCCTGAGTACAACAAAACCTTTCGTAAGAGGTTTTATTGGTTTAGAGGCGTGAAAGTTGTTATTTTGGGAGTGGCAAAGATGGCATAATTATGCGACACGTCAATATCTAACGTACATTGGCGTATCATGTGTCGTTTTCGGCATGTTAAGTGAAATGAAATGCATTATGGGCAAATATCGAAATGGTATATTCGAGATGAAAAGGAAGATGTAGTCTGGGAACAATTGTGGTTATACTACGGGTTTGACACGTGTAACAAGTTAAAAATCTTAAAAGTCTTATGACAATTTTACCTTTCACATTTAAAATTTGCAGGTTTCAAGTCCATTAAATGGGTGAAAACATCATTTCCACGCTATCAATAGTTTCATTAAATCTTTTCTGTGAATGGTTTAAGACGACTTTAACGGATTAGGCAAACGTATGAAACGATATCTGGCATTACCACGTATTAGACATATCTTCAAAGTTATCATTTTTATTGGAATAAAATCTGCTAAATATACTATGTAAAGCGTTGTTTTGACACAAAAATGTATTGCCGTTGCCTTCGTGGTCTAGTTGAACGGGTTTTGCTGAAGTTTTACAAATTTTGACTACAGTAACAGAAATATCTAAACAAAGTTTATTAAAACCACATCATAAATAAACACAGCTGTTGTTGGGGAATACACAAGCGATACTTGTGTTGTAAATTACCACCCCGTTCACGGGAGATTCTCTGGAGTATTATATTCTTCCTATTTTTTGTGGTTCTATATTTTGACTAGTGTTTTTGACAGTTTATTAACAACTAAAAAAAGAGACATTATAAAAACGAATTGACTGGTGCTCTACCAATGTTCTTGTTGGTACTCTGGTTGATTCGCACACATCCAGGATTGTCTATGCTTCAGACGGGTGACCATGCGATATTAGGAAGTACGAAACCGAAATAAACCATTCCTAAAACATCTGCTCTGCAGGGAGCAGATATATTTTGCAATTAGAACTTCTCGAGTATATTCAAACTATGCCAATCAAAGCATTCTAGGTAAATGTTGTGTTGATTATTGGACCTAAAAATAATTATATATTTTTTTAATCTAAAGCCTTAAGTGAAAATTGACTGGCAACTCGCATTAGCAAATAGAAGCGTACATTGAGTGATGGCGGAGGGAGGGGAGGTGATGGTTGGTGGGGAGGGGGAGGATCAGCGGTTACCAAGTGTAAGGTAAACATCGTGTATTTGAACTGCTAATGTTCTATGTTTGTCAAACACTCTTGAATGTGACTGTTTCCATAAAACGTTCCTGTACTCATCGCCGTATTGCTCTGGGAACCAATTTTTCGGTTCATTGGTTCTGTGCGTATAACATAATTACTGCACTGAAAAGCCTAAACACACGTTCTCAACCGATCACATTTATTAAAGAAATCCGGCTGGAGAGAATTAATAACTCTATACAAACACAGATGCAATATATCTTCAGTTAATAGAAAATTTAATAATGGCACCTTTTCCTGAGCTAAACATTTACACGGCCTAACTGTTTTACCTTTCATGCTCTTGAAACATTATCTAAAACAAACTTACTAACAGGTAATTGCGTAAACATACAAAGCGTGTACAACAGCTTTCACCGGAACTCGCCGGATGACGCCTGTATACGTACTTCGAGTCCTGACTTGATGTCAGAGAAAATCATTAACGTTTTAATGAACCTTCAATCAAAACAGTTGAGATGCATCTAATTAAAAAAAACACTAATTGAATATACGAATATATACTCGTATTTTGTAGATTTAGTGTGCACACTTGATTAGAAGAAGCAGTTAAGTTTAAGTTGTACTTGTGAGTCGATAACTGTTGTTAATTGGTAACGGTTAACATTGATCTTCATTACTCTGGAATTCGAGTATTTTGAGAATTCAATGGACCAAACATTCCACGAATATGTGAGAAAAGCAATATCTGAAACATCAGTATTGGCGATAATTTAATAAGTTTCTCATTATTGCCTGAACGGTCATTACAGATGGTTAGAGTTCAAGTTTATTAGCTGTTATTATTTTTATAAAGAGTTATACGATTTGATCCTTTTAATAATGTCGGCTGTTACTTGTCAGTGAACACACAAGTAACACTGAAGCGTGAGGAATTCACGGAAAAGTCAAAACTGCTAAACTTTGTCGATCTAAAAATCACGCTATAAACTAGAATTAACTAGGCTTAACACACCAGGGACCACACTTTTTAAAAGAAGATTATCATAGATAAAACTAACAGACCAACCAATCAGACAAGCTTCAGGTGAAATAATGGCGCTCGATCTCATTTAAAATAGGGACTTAAGATAGGAAAACTATAACTTTGAACCTAACATTCAAGAAATGCCTCGGTCAGCCTGCTGCGCACAATGTGATGAGCCGTCTACTGCTTCCAGCCTGCCAGTCCATTTTTAGTTTCAGTTGATCTATCTTACCAGCCGTGTTAAGTTTCTGTGGTTGTTCGTCGTTTTTGGCGTTTTTTGAGCATGTCATTTGGTCTAGGCTAGTTTTAAGCATACTATTTTTATACGTTGTTTGGCTGTGTTTGGCTTGTCACCTTACGTTATTATCTTTAGACTAGCTTATTTTAAATTCCAGTGTTATGTTTTATTTTAAAATTTACCTGAAGATGAGTTCAAATCGGAGATACCGAAACGTTGTGGGTTTCTTTGTCACAAATGATGTGAATTGCCCTGAATAATTTATCTGAAATCGACTTCAACACTTAACAACAAACTCAAACTCAATAACATGGATTGACATACTATCCTGTACAAGGTTTGAATATTTGCCGTATTCATGAACATGAAACTGAGACTGGGGACAAGGTGACTAAACATGCAACAGTGTCTTTGGTTGTATTATAGTTTGAATATTTTGCTCACCTGTTTACATTTCATGTCAGAGTGATGCTGGTAAAGACTAATTTTTCCCCATTTCAATACTGTGACGTAGTGTTAAATGACATGATTGTTGAGCTTGTCGGACAAACTCCAACGAGCCCAAAACTATTGCATTATTTATTTTTAAACTTCGTTGGGATGTTCATGTTACTCCATTTTACTCCGAACTCGCATCTTGAAGTTGAACTCGCAACCATATAATCCAGTTGTTGCATTCTTTACTTAATAAAAAGGAGCCTGTCTATTTGTCATACTGAACGTTTCAAGTTCATTTCTGAGATCAGTGCTAGGGAGACTCGTAGAGGAATCCCTATTATTCGTCCCATCACACCGCACAGCTCTTTATAATAAATCTTTACAGTCACTGCATGCCGCTTCTGGAATTCACTCCCCGACAGCATCAAAATAAGCGCGCCCGCTTCGGGTGGAAGTCAGGAACTCCTTCGGCGGGGTTTGTGGGGTAGCTTGTGGGCGGCGGTGACCTGAACTGCGAGTGTTGCATGAATGGTGTTTGATGGCTCGAGTGATTGTAGATAAATAGTCTCAAGTTTTGTAAATCACAATTTAATTTTTTATTTGAAGGATGACCAATTTTTTTTTATAATTTTTGTACTATGTTAATCAAATGTTTTATTTTAATTTAAAATATAAGCTTCATTTATTTAAATCTGAAATAAGAGGTATGTTTTGTAAATATTTCAATCTCTTATATATTTGCAAGTTACCACTGACATATGATCACCCACAGCACAAACCACACGAAAGATGAAATTTGGTACGTAGATGCATTTCATGGTGTAGATGTGCACAAGGCTGGGTTTTACGAAATTCAAATTTGGGGTAAAATGGGATACGTCGCGTGAATCTCGCCCGTGAAGCCTTTTACACTTGCATCTGTAGAAGCTAAACAAGTGATCGGATCTTAGATTTGACGTAAAATCGTTAGTGTGGAATGAAATGATCTACAACTTTGTATTTAACATTCTTTTCATCTCCAACAGTTTTACGTCATATCACTTTAAAGTAAAAAACTAAGAAATTTTTTTTTGCCTGTTTGCGCATATAAAAAAGGCAGATTCCAACCATATATGACTACAAAACCTTTGGTTTAGGTAGTAAGTGTTTGATAGTATACAAAAATTATGACGATATAAAAATATATTTCAAAGTACCTATTATGAGAGCTTAAAGAGCGACTTTTAGTCGTTTTTTGACGTTTTTTCTTCAGCCGTATCTCCGGTATTAGTTTTTGTAGCTCAACCAGACCAATAGAAATTTTAAAATGTCATATTTTTTCATTTGACATTAATTTGTATATGGTATGATTAGTCTTTATGGTTGTGACAAGTTAAACACAGATAGTTTTAATAATATTAAGCAGGCTCAAAACTAAGACACTTGCCAAGTTTGAGGGTCTGTCACATCGTTAAGTGGTACAGTGTGCTGATTAATTTATAAAGCTACATTTAAAAAATATAATTTTTTAAAGTACATTTTTTAAATTATCAACGTTATTCTTTATACGAACAAGGTTCACGTTGTTTGTTTATGTGTTGAGAAAGCGTAGGTTTTTTATGTGTTTAAGTAAACCTTTTTTCGTGTTTTACAAGAAAATGTAGCTTGCACAAAACCACTACTAACAGCTTTGATCAGTGGATTGTTGCACTTGGACCAACTGAGTCAAACCACAGTCTGTCTGACATGCGCCCACACCTGGTGAGCATGTTAATAATGATATGCTGCGTCCTTTCCTACAGTTTCAGAATCATCTCAAGTTTCCATCGACATTTCAACTCAACAATATTAACTTTCACAGCTGGCTTCTAGCTTAGACCAACGCACGAATTTAGATACCGCTGCCTCCAAAGTTTATTTGAAACTTAAAATGATTCAAACTTTCTAACAAGAGGTTCTATCTTTGGTTGAGTAGATGTCACATGTACACTGTGGAGTGGCAGAAGGGAAGCCTCACGCCCATATCTGCTTGTAGTTAAGGACAAAATAAATGGGCTGAGCAGACTGACAGGTGACTGGTGCATACAGATTCAACTGAGGACCACTTCATGAAATTATTAAATCTTCCATGATTCACGTCCCTGCAGACACAATAGGAAATCACCATGTGGTTAACGGAAGTTGCTCAAAGAGATACCCACTTTTGTCAATCAAACCCAAACAATGGGACCCCGGTACCCCGCACCCTTGATGGTGGCTTTACGGCCAAAATCAATAACTTAGACATCGACAACCGGTGGTAACTAACCCGGTGTTGTCACGTACTTTCATGGCACATATCGTTGAATTGTGCAACTCTGTCAAATCCATAAAGTACATCTGTAAATATGTCAACAAGGTGATCAGGCGGCTTTTGGGTTTGAAATGAGTACGATGAAGTTTCAAAGTATGAAACTGGCCGTTACATAAGCAGTTCTGAAGCGGCGTGGCGTATTTTCTGCTTTTCTATCCATGAAAGGTACCCACCCGTGATGCAACCTAGCAGTGCACCTAGAAAATGGACAAAGAGTATATTTCAATCCCAAAATGTCCAAGACAAAATTATAAATCCACCAAAACTACTCTTTAGCTGTTTTGAATTGTGCCAAACGGACGATTTCGCAAAACTCTCTTTTTACAGTGAAGTCCCAGTTACACTTGAAAACAATGTGTTTTGCCGTCGGAAACAGGGAAAACTATTCCAGGACACCCAGACATTAGGAAAGACCTGTACTTGTCGGTCCAAACAACACGGTACATCCAAACAACACCGAGTGCTATCTACGTCTTCCTTCATGAGGTCAAAGGGCCAACAGGTTTTGAAGACCTTCGGAGGGTATCCGGGGTGGTTCATTCTACCTATCAATCTGCTTGCAGAACGCTGGGTTTGCTGCAAGATGACAGCCATTGGGATGTTACCTTGAAGAATGCTGTGTCCGAGTCGCCCCACAAAATAAAGCAACTTTTGCTGTCATTTTAGTGTTTTGCCAGGTCAGACCCTCTAGCATTGTGGGAAAAGCACAAGGGAAATATGTCAGAAGATTTCAAGAGACATTTAGAGACAGAATGTTCCGGCTTACAGTTGGACCAAATCTCTGATATAGTTCACAACAAATGTTTACAATCCATTGACAGCATTCTATCCTCAATGTCAAATCAGTGCGTTCAACAATTGGTCTCCCCTTCCGACGTTTAACTCACCTCCGACAGAAATCAATCGCGAATACATAAAAGAGTTGTCTTATGACATAGATCGACTGTCTGAATTAGTCAATGACCACGTTCTCAAACTGAATGAGGAGCAGAAACGTGTCTACGAAGAAGTAATATCAAGCACTTTTTCAAATTTGGAAAGATATTCTTCTTGACGCACCGGAGGTACTGGAAAACCTTTCTATTAAATTTGATTCTAGCAGGTGTGAATGGAAAAAATATCGCAATATCCGTGGCGTCTGGCATTGCAGCAACGTTGTTGCTGGGAGGAGAAACTGCTCATTCCGCCTTCAAACCCCACTCAACTTAAATCACGCAGAGCTTCCACTTTGCAACATCTCCAAACAAAGTGATTCTGCTAAGATCCTAAGAGATTGTAAGATTATTATTTGGGATGAGTGTACCATGGCCCACAAGGGTGGAATAGAAGCATTAAATAGGACTCTGTGGACATAAGGAGTAATTTGGATGATGGGTGAGGCCACCATCATGACCGAATGTGTCCAGGGAGAAGCAGTTTTATTCCATAATTCCTGATTCCGACAAACTACCATTTTCAATTTAAGAGACTCCAGTTCCCTGTGAAACTTTGTTTGCAATGACAACTAAGTCTCAGGACAGTTCTCTGAAATGGTCGGCGTTGATCTCAGGGAAGACTGCTTCTCCCATACAATTTTATGTTTCGTGCCCAGAGTAAGTTCATCAGACTCTTTGGTCATCCTCCAGCCGCAACAAACATAAAACCCGAAACGTTGTATTTAAGGAAGTGTTAAATAATATGTTACTAAAATACGTGCAAGGTGTTTCTTATAAAAACCTGTAAATATTATTATGTAAATTTATCCTATATGTAAATATTTCCAAGCAAATATGTACATTATTACATGGTTCTGAGTTAGCTGGCCTCCCCCGTGGCGAGACTGATAGCTATATTTCAGCATCAGAAATATATGCACCAACTGGCTAACAATTCAAGAAGCGAACATTTTATGCCCGTAGCGAAGTCACTGGTACGCAGCTAGTTATGTATATATAGGTTAAGTGTAAGAGAGGACTTGTTAGTCCTAACTTTCCAATAAAGTAAGTTTTCATTTCATTTCAGTTCATTTCAATAATTATCCAAACTCTGAAAATCCCCCATCATTAACAACAAACTTCTAACAAAGAATATAACATAAGATTAGAACGTACTATCCCTGTACTGAGGATTTGAATATTTGCTACGTATTCATGAATAATGTATGTATTCAATGAAACATACGGAAAGCAAAACAAGGTTGAGAGGATGAATGTTGGCTGCATTGTGTCCGGGCCAGGTGTGGTTGGTAGTATTGTGTTTTCCGGTGACGTATGTTTACATTCTCATGGAAATTAGTGAATGCAGGAAATGCTTGCGTCACATTCATCCCTGTTAGAAATATGTTATATAATTCTGACTAATGCCGATCATATGGTTGATTGTTTGGATACCTATTGTCGTTTGAGCAAAGCTTTAGTACTGGCTGGAAACCTTAAGTAGTTTCCATACTATTTATTTTATTTTTGCGATATAAGTGTGTTTTGGTCTTAGTTTATTCTTTTTTTGGTAGTGTTACGTGATCTACTCGCCGATCTAGCAACTACTAGTTTACTCATTTTGGTTGCTCTTTCCAAGCCAAAATGGTACACGTTATACAGAGTGATTACTTTATTGCCGGCCATATAGATTCCCATGTTGAATTTTCACTTTCCAGCGAACTTAACCCATGCCGGTATATAGCTGAAATTCTGAAAAGGAAAAAATTTATAAAGACTATTAAGGGTACTTTAAACGCAAGTCCTTGAGTCCATAGGAAATCGGATTGAAAACAGGGGATTAGTTATAGTTAAATATAATTTTATTCACTGCAGATATAACAAATTAGCTAATAAATTATTTACAAAACAATACGCTTTCGTAAATTGTTTGTAGTCTGTCATCATGTCTGTGAGTAGTCGGGAAAGGACTTTTGTGAACATATAATCGATGTATTAATGCAAGGTAACAAGATATAAAAATAGCCCAGCACACAAAATCTCAATACGCCAATACAATAAAACGTTATTGTGTCTTAAATAGCTTAATTAATCTCTTTGAAATTTACTACTCAATAGAAGTGAAAACTTTAAGTGTGATTATTACTAAATTTCTTTTATCTGAACCATAAAAGACTTTTGTGGCAGATATTTTATCTTTCAAATGTACGAGTAATGTGTCAACATTTTTTGTTAGTAACCTGTGTCAAAATATTAAGTGTAAAAATATTTGAGTGCAACATTTGGGAAGTATTCACAATCTACATTAAGGTTACAATTTCTTTATGATGTAATCACTTTGAAATTCTTTAGCTCACTGAAATTGGTTGGTGGCGTTGAATTGTGATTTTCTAGACCTTTGTAGTACACTGATATGTCACTCGACTATAGTAAGTAATTTGTTTACATAATTACTGTCACAACAAAGTTTTTATTAGTTCTACATGTTTGGTTTGTAAGATAGTAGGCCTTTAGAGGCCGGTTATGCAGAGGCGTATTTAAAGAAAAAAATCTTTTTTATTCCTCATGGGTCGTTCCTTTGGCATAACAAATAACTAACACCTACTTATCAGAACACATTGTCACGTGATAGATTTGCAAAGTTGTGTTGCTCTACCTGCAACCAGTGAAAATATAGCAAACTTTCCTAACCTTCAAAACAGCAAGTGTTCATTGACACTCGAACCCAGGACATACGTTCTTAGTGTCCAAAATAGTTTTTGAAAAGTTTCCCTTTTCAGGGAGATTGTAAGAGGTGGTTCCTTATTGTTATAAGGTATCAGATTTAGACCTAATTCACTAATCAACGTGAAATCTAACATGGACAATGGACTTCACCATGACGAGCAATATAAATTTTAGAGAAACAGAGTTTAGAGAGCACAATCCTACAAAAAAGTTCCAATTTACCCATACAGTTTTTGAAGTGACTAGTGGATTATACGCAATACTGCCAAAGCAGACCTGGTACTACATTGATGTGAGATGGGAGTGGTTACCGACATTGCCATTGACACCGGTCCATGAGACTGCTGTTATTGGTTATTGCTTCTCCAGCAAGAATCTGTTGTTAATGAGTACAAAATTAGATTTACTACGCCCAAGTACATTTACTTAGTTCAATTCAAGCGTTTTATCTGCACAATACAATCGTGATGACGTTTAGAAACCCTCTATAACTAGTACTCAATGGCTTAATGAGTGATTGGCACACTACAGTGATAATGTTACATTCTGCACCACGTAAATGTCTAATATGGTTCATTTGGAATGTAACTGGCTGGACTTGCCTCCTAACATTCCTACTCGTAAATCAGAATGGAATGGATTCTTGTTTGGTCATCACGTACCAATAACTCTCTCCAAGGATCCTAAATATACTTTATTTGGTAAACTTAACGGCGCGTTGTAAAGTCGGATTTTAAGTTAATGTAAAAAGCTCTTTCCGTCAAGTCAACACATAATCTGACGAAATCTGACCTCCGAATTAACTTCCGGACTTAACTTCCTAATTTGGGAACATATTTACTAATATAGCCAACTACAAGCTAATCATATAGTGAATTTACTGTAACGGGGGAGGTTACACCTGAAGTGCACTTTTCGTGAAGGGGTGGGTGCGAATGGGGATTTAAAAGTTGTAAACACTGTATTTTTTTAATTTGATTTCGATTCCTTTCAGAGTGAATGTTATGACGCCCTACCTTAAATGTGTAACGAAAATTAACACAGTTAATCAGATGACAGGGAAAAACAGTTTAATGACAAACATCGTAATGATTAATTTTACGCAGGTGAAAGGATTGTGTTGAATTTACATACACATGCTAGTAATACAAAATACTTATACCAAGTGCATTTGAAATCAAATAATCAATTTGCCATTATAAGCTTTGCCATTTGTAACTCAGGAGGTGTTGAAAAGCTCAAAAGTGCAAACAGTTTTATTCTACGACGCTCTATTGCGTACGACGATGGAAATTAATATTCTGTGTTACCTATGGTGGAAATACGCCAATAATCTATTATGCATACCTTTGGTAAGCGCATAACTAAGATATGCATTAAGAGTACTCGTCAAATATTTACGAAGTGTAATTAAATCCCTTTATGTCTCCCAATGTCCCTTTATGGTTAGCCGCTATTTTATATCAGTTGTTTGAATACATAACTCTTTATGGATACATTTGTTATTTATACCTTCATTTCACCACGATAATATATCATAGTTATCGTTTGTAGCTGCAGACTTCGATAACTATATACTATATAACTATAACAAATAAAATAAATTGCTTAGTTAGCTATGTTTTAGTTCAAAACACTACTATGTAAAATATGGCTAATTTTGGTTCTGATCGTTATCAACGTCAAAAATATACATTAAATAATAACCCTGTTCTAGCACA
Organism: Matsumurasca onukii; assembly: GCA_018831715.1. NCBI lineage: Eukaryota > Metazoa > Arthropoda > Insecta > Hemiptera > Cicadellidae > Matsumurasca > Matsumurasca onukii. The sequence continues at coordinate 39,492,630 of CM032059.1, read as the reverse complement.
CTTACAACCCCAAACGTTTCTCAACACACTACCACACCGCTTAAAATAACGCTGTATGATTTTCCCTCAATTAGTTTGAGTCAAAAAGGTAGACCGGTTACCAGGTACCAGGCATACAGGTTTGTGGTCTATATGCGTTATAGGACTAACCTTGCACATAAAACTACTTAAAGTACACCGACATTGTTTTAAGCATTGACTGGGACTCGTGGCGTGGTCCTGTAATCCAGCTTCATGGAGGTCAGGTTTTGAGAATGATATAGGTCTAAAGCGGCTCAGATAGTCTCAGTGATCATCTGATAACACCCGCATCAACTCCCACCATCGTTTAGACATATCACACCTACACCTGCGTGGTTCGGAAGTCACGTTATGCCGTTGGTCCTTGTACCATTGGTCATTGGGCTATTAATTAATGACCCATTCTAAGGAAGAGTCGGCCTTGTTTGTAACAAGGCTATACCATAATCATAACTACCACTCATCACACTCATCCTTCACCACATATTTGCCCCCCCTCAAAAATATCCATCTCATGAGAGTATTCTGCACCGGGAACAGTGATTTATAAACAAAATAAGGCTGAAATAAATAACAGATCCACTCCTCACGCTGTTTGTTATACAGTTTTTAGTTAGACGTCAAACAGACTTGGCTCTAAAGCTCAACTAATTAGAGAGAGAAGCAAGAGTAATCCTCGCAATCCGGCAGTTACTCAGAGTGAGTCTACAGTAATTAATGTGTAGCTTCTGTAGCATATGTGTGTGTGTGAAGTGCAAATCACAACCCACTATGCAAAGGTACGTTGAGTAATCGTCCTTAAGTGCAAATGAAAGGTATACAGGCGTTTTAAAAAGTCCCTCCCCTCAACTTATTTTTTGAATGGATAAAAGTTAAAACGAGTCTGGTTCACTTGATAAGTATATTTTAATCAGGATTTGGTCCTCTAACATTATTTGGTCTCGTAAGTTTGACATGAAAACCTTTTACCGTTTGACTCTTCGTTTTAAAGTTCGTTAAATATGGAACCAATGATACCTTCAACCCTTTTCCGACGCTCTTGTCTTCATTAGTGACATAAACGATGTGGTATGAGTTTTTCAAAGGAACAATAAAGCGCACAAATAAGCACAGATTTGCCTTCCCCAAAGGAATTATTATCTTATTTCCCCAGGGACGGAACACGATAAATTGATAATAGCCATGTCAATTGTTTCAAAAGGATTTGTAAATGCATGACCCATTAAATGTAAATGGTACATAGGTAGCCGTTTCTGGGACACTTCAAACAACACGAAAGTTTGTTTATACTTTATATACAAAAGAGGGGTCTACGAATGCATTTTCCACAATTTACCCGGTTGAAAGGTATGACACTTGTGATTTGTCTTGAAATTCTCTTTCAAAGGAGGGTTTGTGTTAAAACTTGGGGTGGCCCTCTCCCTCTATTTTTTGCGTGGGGGTAACTGCCGCAAAAAATGGATTTTTAAAAAGATCCCAAAAGGTTTTCAAATGTTTAGGTGGGGGGATTTAAAACTCACCTTGTATATACAGAGTCTCTACTGAGTGCATTAATTTTAAAAGTTATATGTATATAAAGCAACTATATACAAAAATGTACTGTAAAAACACATCGTACTTCGGTTGAACGGCTCATCCTTAATTCCAATGTCGGTGTTTCAGGCAACTCATCAGAGTTTAAAACCTGTTTGTATTCATATTCTGGTGAAAAGTTCATCTTTTATAATAGCGCTTCATCCATTACACCTGAAACCACCTAGCAGAGTAGCAGTTTCGGCGTAGTGGTTCACAACAGAATCTCGTGTTTACATTTTATACAAGTAAACTCTGAATATTTAGATTATTTAACTTTGAAATTTTATAGTACTCATCCATATTTAGGCTGATTTATAAACATTATACCAGTCTAAATATTTATGTTTTATACTTGTCTGTAATTATTTCCCGAGGCCATCTTTATAGCAGTCCTCCCAGAATGATGATAGGCTAACACATGGATATTATTTGCGTACAAGGGAGCAGATACTTTCCATTGGCAAAACCAGACCACTTGAAGTACGCGTACGAACGTTAACCCTGGCTTGAAAAGTTAACTTCTCTTTGTGTTTGGATTTGCCCCACCCTTTAGGACTGAGCTCTGCATCTTTCGTTAGTCCAGGCTACTTTATCACTAAATCACTACTTGAGATGCCAACCACTCTCATGAGGGTATTTTAAGGCAAATATGTGGTGAATTATGAGTGTGATGTGTAGTAGTAATGAGTTATGAGGTGTAGTCTTGTTACAAACTAAGGCCGACTCTTCCTTAGATTGGGGCATTAATTAATAGCCCAATGACCAATAGAAATACAAGGATCAACGGCTCAACGTGATTTCCGAACCACGCAGGTGATGGTCTGATATGTCTAAACGGTGGTGGGAGTTGATGCGGGTAATCAGATGATCACTGAGACTATCTGAGCCGCTTTGGACCTATTCATCCTCAAAACCTGACCTCCATAAAGCTGGATTACAGGACCACGCCACGAGTCCCAGTGATTTCTTCTAACCAACATTTCAATCAAACAATTTTGTCCGGGTGTGCTTACTGAAAACAAGCGTTGATTGTTTCGATTTTTGCCTTATTTCAAGTTTTATACAATTCTAAAAATTTCATTCAGTACCAGGCATATCGACCTGCTTTAGTATACTTTTGAAATTTCCGACCGGGGGCTTGGTCTGACCTCCCTGGGTACGGCCTTGATCCTGACCTTGGGTACCTTACGACAGAGGACACATTCGTAAACTCGATGTGCCTTTGTAAGAGCGTACAGGCCTTAAAAGTCATAAACATATTTTTGAACCAATTAAAATTGGTTCTTTGTGCATAACCAGTAATTGTCTCTAAGTTCGGTAGTTCTACCTGCCTCTTGTTTCATTAAAGAAAACACCATTTTCACTCACCGGATTGTATGTTGATTTAAAAAAGAAGGCAATGTTCATGAATAAAGAGGCAAGATAGTGTCACCAGTTTCAACGTTTTGAACCTTTGATCTTTCTAACTCTGTGTATATTTACTGCAAGTTTAGCTTTGTTATTCAAGAGTTACCTAAAATTGAAGAGAAAATGGGCCTAAAACAACGAACACTGACTTCATAGTTCAATGCTTACTCAGATGGTATGATTATTGAACACGACAAGTTTTAATGGGCTTCTTGGATTTCAATAAAATATAAACGAACTTGGCACATATTCCAATAATAATATTTTACTAGACCTGTTATACAGTATAATAATATGTTGTTTATGAGAGTACAGTATTCTTATAAGAATCAGATTTCTTTACAATTAGCCTATATCATTTACCAAGAGAAGCTTCTTTAGATAATGGAAAATTTAAAGTTTAATAGGAATTCAAAACCAACGGTTAAACTTAACTCTTAACAGGAAGAAATCAAAATAATTGTGATAGTCTATTTTATTCATAATTTGAGTTTAAAAGACTGAGTTTAATACAAACTGAAAAATTCAAATTGTATTAAAATCCTCCAAAGTTCCAATATTGAATCCAACTTGCATCAAAGTTTCCCCGCGTTGGTTGTGGTTATAATAATGAGATTGTTTCTTCAGAAACTTCGTGAAGGAAATTATGTTTGTTTATTGGTAAAGTAATTTTATAAGTTATGTAAACGGAATTATTAGCAAATTTCTAAAGGCATATCTATGTCGTTAAAACGAACGAAACAGTTATTAGGTACCTAACATCTCCTTAGTCTAATCTTAAAAATTTATGTGTATATTAAGTACAGTAGCTTTACACTATTACACATCAGTACATTGGTATACATTATAATAAAAAAATCTGTCTTCATTTTCCTAACTTCAATGGCATTCAACAAACTGATAGTTTCAATATGTGTGTGTGTGTGTGTGTGTGGGACCCTATTAAATACATTTTTTTGTCCGATTTGTCACAACATTTCGTTCAAGTGCTCCGTATATAAATCACTAGGTTAAGTTCGTTAACCAGCTAAATCGGTTCACCGAAAGAGCCCTTTTGGTAGGGCGTTTTCCCCCAAAATGGGTTTGTATAGTGTTAAATCCATTTAAGGAGAATCGCGGTATTAAAAGGGCTCCTCCGGCGTAAATAAGCCCCCTATACAGGAATTTGCTTCACGGTAGCGCTTAGGGCAACGCGTCGGTTCAGTGATTATTAGTTAGTCAATGGTTATTAGTTGGTAGTGTAAACTACAACACAGTTTACTAATCTATATTTAATGATGGGTTAACAGTCAGCGTAGCAACCTAATCACATTATTAGTGAGTTTCCATAAGAAATAGAGCCAGTCATGTATCTCGCCAAAGAGAAGAAAGGTGCGGTTTGCAGTTTTTGCTTCCCAACATATGCTTCTTTCTGAGTCCTCTGGAAAACTGTATATACAATCAAGTTAGCAAACTTATAAAAGTTTCTCGCATCGGTCTTCGGCCTCAGATTTATGGGGTTTAAATGGAATTTAAACTACATACCATTAAAGAAAAACACATTTCAAATTTCAATAAAATTGGACTACTCATTCCACTGTTCTTGCAAAAAATCAATTTTTCCCCACCATGTTGAAACGATTCAATAGATTCATAATTTTTTGTGTATTGATGTGTAGTAACAAAGAAATATTTATTTCGAATTTCATACAAATCGGACGAAATTTACCGGTTTTAGGTAATTAAAACTATTTTTTGCTAAAAAGCCTCTTTTGAGTTTCGGTAGTCCGATTTTGCTGGCTATCGAACTCGACAGGGGTATTTACAAAAGAAACATTTGTACAGAATTTGGGGAAAATCGGACACAAAGTCCGACTTGTAGAGATAGTACACATACAGGGTGTCACGAAAATGTGTAGCGCGCTTAGCAGAAACGGATTTTACATACAAAAGTAAATCGAAAATGTCTAGTAACATTCTTTTGGCTTAATTTAGCAGCAAACCGCCATTTTGTAGACCTTTGAAAATAATGAGTAATTTAAACCCCCTTTGAGATGTTAGTGCGAAACTTAGCATATACCTTAATTGTTTTCATAATAACATTTTTCAAAAATATTTTATCCAACTTATCAAATTTCTAAATAGTGGCCATTCAATAATTTCAAAGTATAATGGAATCAAATCGGAATTTGAGTATGAAACTTAAGTAGCCAAGCACCATGGAATCGAACAACGCTTTCGTGTACGATAGTAATAACACAAGAAATGATGGTATCCCGTAAACTTCTAAGAACTTATCGAGTTAGGTGTTTGATTCCATTAACATAAAAATCGAATTAAAACTTCCCAAGTTTAATAAAGTTTGAATTGAAGTTCCCCAACAGTTGACAAAATAAGTCAGCTATTTTTTAAACTTGGCAAATACCGTCTGTGTTGTCCACTTTTTAAATTTTTGATCCACGTTAACTACTAAAGTATACGCATCTAAAACACCCCTTTTTAAATATCTTTTAGACATCTTTTACGTGCCAAATACTGACAATTAAAGTGAATCTGATAAAAGCATTCTGACTATTTGCATATATGAACCAGCAAAACTAACTATTTTTCTTTCATTATGTCAACAATTCGAAATCACTTTTATTTGTACCACTGATTTGTACCGTCTGGTTTAGTTTGTTTATTTTCAATTAAAATATTTTAACTTTGAATTTGCCATACTTCTCTACACATTTTATATTTATATATATATTTCATACTCTTCTTTGTACAACTGAAGATGCCTAACATAGTTTAGACGAAACGTTTTGTGTTTTTAAATCATTAAAACATTTTCAGTAGTTTTGATCCAAAAAATGTTCTTTGTTATGACTAACCACTAAGCGGATCCGTGGCGGATTGGTATCGCACGCGACTCCGGAGCTCATCACTCCGGTGGCGCGGGTTCGATCCCCGCAGTTACCACTGACATTTGTAATGTGACTAATACGGTGACGCTAGGTAAAGGTCGAGGTTGAGTGGTAGAGAGGACTTTGTAGTCCTAACTTCGCCTCGTTAAACAAGACAAACTTTACCTTTACCTTTTATACCACTTAAGTTGTTGAAACTGAATATATTAGTGAGTTTGTTGAATAAGGTTAAGCCCGCCTGGGAAGGTAGCTGCGAATAAATGTGGTTTGTAGCTGCGAAATCTATGTTGGTTTGTACGAAACGTATTGGCTAATCTAGTATTGTGGCAATGAATTCGTCTACCTTGGTCTAAATAACATTATCTATTAGACCTGTAGATAAATAAGAGAAATGTAAACTAGTTTTTCTTATTAATCTAACTAAGCTCGAATTATGTTTTGTTACTAAAATTAAGTTGTTTTTAATTCACTAACTTGTTTGTTACCCCAATGCATAAAACAAGTGAACACTTATTGCATAATCTTGATGACATAGAAGCAAAATGTAATACCTGCTCATGAAGATGATTGCTCTCACTTTGCTAAAGGTGCTTTGATGTTCGTTTTAAAAACTGAACGACAAAGCTCTAATGTCATTAAAATCAATATTCAATATAGGAGACACGTTTGAGCTGAATATTACTTTTAACGCTTTGTCATAGTAATTACTGATTACCTTTACAATAGATTTTATAATTTGTGAATCACAATGTTCGTTGTTTCTATTTGTTTGGTTATAGGTCACATTTTAGAAGAGTTTTGAAACGTCCCGTGTCAAGATTCATATCTTTGGGGCTGTCCTTCACTGTCGTCTATAATGATTCGTAACTATCAGAAATCAGATATCAGACAAGAAATGAGAACAACTATCAGTAACAAGAACCGTAGATGATCTGCGTGTTACAACAGATGAAACAAATTGCTGACGTAGATTTCTGACAAGACACAGTTATGAAACTCATACATGGTTCAGAAACAGCCTGAGTAATAGTACCTGATCATGCATACTACTGTTCCAGTGCAATAGAAAGTATGTATATATGCCAGTGAATATAGTCAATGCATGTCTTAAGCTATTAAACAGACGTATAGTGCTTTTTACCAAGTGACCAGGTATTTCCTACCCACCTTCTTTCCTTATTAGTTGGAACATAGAACTTCTCAATTTGAACTACTACCCATGCAAGTAGGTATAAAACTCTTCAACCACCTTCCTAAAAATTTAAAAGAAATTAAAGTACCAAAATTTTTAAATCTCGAATAAAACGGTTGCTGTTGAGCAATGCTTATTACTCGGTGGATGAGTTCATAGATGATCTTCCAGACAAATAATTTCTTTAAATCATATTTAATTCTCCCTCCCCAGCCAGGTCTGATGTTAAGTGTGAATGTGGAACAAGTGCGAAATCATGTAAGTGTGAGTGAGTGTGACTGTTTAATTTCATTGTATTGTAATTTGTGCTTTTTTGCTACGCAATATTTTGTATTGTCTTTAGCAAATATATTATTGTTATTGTTATATTATTTCCTAATTCCTACACTAACGGGTTGAGTGGAAAACAAGTCTAAAGACAATTTTGACAACTAAAACCAAACTAATATTAAATTGATAAACGTTTCAAAGAATATTACGATGGCCTGAATCTAACATAAAATTTATTTTAAATGGGCTATGACCTGAAAATAATTAAAAAATTCAGTACGTATGAAAATTATTTTGTACATCAAATAAAGATTTTTGCTAGTAAAGTATGTTTGCAGTATCAGCTATTGTATTTATAATGAAATATTGTAGACGCTACAACAAGTGTACGCTTGATAAACTTGCATTCATAACACGATAACAACTTGTCAAAGGGACAGGGGTTGTTATAATAATTCACTTGTTCAGCCACATTGCTGAGTAAGCAGGCAGAGTTGTGCACAGGTAGGCTGGTCACGTGATGCATGTTCCACGCTCCACTCTGTATTGTATGGGAGCTAATCTCATGAAGAATGATATACTGTGCACATTCCTTCCACGCTAATCTCATTAACTAACAAGCCTAGCTGTTATAACTGAGAACTGTATCATCACATAGATACAGACCTTAGTGTTGAGTCAGCTGACAAGAGTTGTACCAGGTAGGCTGGTCACGTGATGCATGTTCCACGCAATCCACTCTGTATTGTATGGGAGCTAATCTCATGAAGAATGATATACTGTACACATTCCTTCCACGCTAATCTCATGAACTAACAAGCCTGGCTGTTGTAACTGAGATTATTACATTTGCTGCCGTTTCATAAAATTTTTGACAACAGGATTTCCTTCTGTACGTCGTCTGAACTCTGTTAATTGAAGCTTATCGACCATTAAGATAATTATGTTGTGTTTTGATTACGATGTTGTGAATATTGCATGGCACTGTATTCATGTTGGGTATACACTGTATACTTTGCCCAATGCTCTTTGAATACAGTGGTTTCTAACTTTCGTTGCTGACTTCTGACCGTTTCAGTCTTCCATTGTTTTTGATAATATAAACCCTATCTACTGCATACTTTTGACAACTATCATTGATTCTTACTTAATATTAATTAATTTTTGTATCAGTAGCAATACAGGAGTTATATAAGTAAAATGAAAGCATGTTATAGAAAGCTAAACTGACTATCATCGGGAGTAAATAAAACTGTCAAGAAGTTTCCCGTGGCCACTCTACCGACAAATCAGTTGTCAGTTGCAGACTCTCTGTGCCTCGACCTTCCTTTTCAGTTACCTCTCTTAGATAAACTAGCAAATAAAGCTAAGAAAAACTCAGGTCACTTAAGTCATCAAGATGAACATTAGTGACGTTAGTGACCTGATGACGTTACTGAACCCCATTGATGACGTTAGTGACTTGAGTTTTTCTTAGCTTTATTTAGGTAACGTCAACTTATTACCAAGGTTAATCTAAGAAAGCAAAGTGTTTACATTGCTCATTGCGCTTAGGATCCAGTTTACTAATGTATACCTAGTATATGTAGTACCTAGTGTATGTAGTGCCTATTGTATGTATGCCCAGTGTATGTAGTGCCTAGTGTATGTAGTGCCTAGTGTATGTAATGTCTAGTGTATACTAATGTATGCCAGTGTACTAGTATACCTACGCTTGTTAGCCTAGTACAGTTGGTTATAAATACATTATGATTCAAAACTGTATATTAAACAAGAGCATGATAAGAATAAATACCGATCGATAGTATAAGATAGTTTCCAGAATATTGATAGTAGGCAAACACACAAATACATGTTATTGTGACTGTTTATTGTAATTGTTGTAATGTCGATACCGTAGCGAGAATTCTAAAAACTGTGATTTTATTTATGAACAACTATTATTAACTTTACCCAAATCGTTTACTTTCACAGGCTATTGAACGTAACTGTCAAAAGTGGACAACAAAGAGCAAGAATATAAAACTGTTATGTAACTTTAATATAAGTTAAACAAAAAATAATTAAGCCTTAGGTTTACGTTTATTTGTTTAAATAAATGAAATGATCTGTAAATCCTCTTTGTTTTCGTAGTGTAATATACTTTTTAATTTAAGGAATATAGAGTATGATCAGAAGTCCGATTGTACTACGCGTAGGGAAAAATAGCAACTTGGAAGTTAAATGGTTTTGAGCCGTCAAGAAAGTGAGGCTTGACTCCCGAGGGGGGTTTGTGTCCCCAGTCAATTTGTGACTCGCGTCCCTTAGCCCAGTGACGTCACACACCCAAACGTGACAAAACCTTTTTCATAACTTTAGTTTGAACGTCATAAGACCATGGATACTTGTTCTGTGGCCTAGTACTATTTCTTATAGGTTCTAACATGCAGTACGTAACCTTGACCGGCACACAATGGTGGTGTTCTTGTGCTTTTTACACCAAACAGCACAATTACTATCTGAATTTAGAACAATACATATTTTACCAGGACTTTCAAAGATAACGATACAATCTACAATGAACGACTCTCTCAATTGCGGCGGTTTGCAAGCGGATTGCTGGTTTCTTTAAATGACGTCATTAAAAGCCGACAAACTGTTTGTTGTATTGACGGTGGCAGAGTTGAATCTTGCTGCATCAGTTTCTCTACTTTCATCACATTCGGCAATTGTTAACCAAAGGTAAAAAGGCTCCTAATTTGTCCAGGTTTAGAACGTATGGCAGTAACTAATAAGTTAGTATTTTCTTTTTGGTCAATGGTAACTTAAGTTATGTCTTACACAGTAAGTTATGTCTTAGAACTAAAAAAATTAAAGTTTGTCTTGTTTAACGAGGCGAAGTTAGGACTACAAAGTCCCTCTACCACTCAACCTCGACCTTTACCTAGCGTCACCGTATTAGTCACATTACAAATTGTAAGTGGTGACTGCGGGGATCGAACCAGCGCCACCAGAGTGATGAGCTCGGAGTCGCGTGCGATACCAATCCGCCACGGATCCGCTAACTAATAACATGATTGAAACATATAAAAAGAATACACAAACGCTTTGAAGGGTAAACCTTTATCATAAGGCTGCCCAAAACGGGGTTTTACCAGTGGTGATGAAATACGATTCTTGTACAGCTTCATAAAAGACACTTGAAAACAAAAAGATTACAATAAATCGGTTTCCAAGCATTAAATAGTCTAGATATTTTGATAAAAGCTGTACAAATCAAAATACGCCAGTACTCACAAACATTTTTTTACGCCCGTAGACAAAAGGCGTGGTTTAGACTTCATCGCAATACTTCTACGCTTGTACCTTAACATAATGAAACTCAAATTTACCAATGTTACATGTTGAAGTCTCATTTAAATATGTTATAAACCACTTTTTTGTTTTGCGCACTAAAAATCTCTAAAACAGGACCATTGTTACTTTTTTCATATAAAGGGGTTATTATGTTGACGATTGTCACTTGTGGTAGTGAGTGGTGATGTGATAAGTAGGTAGGCGTACAATGTGACGGCCGGGAAGGGAGGTGGCGAGGAGGGAAGTGATTGGTGGAGGTCCCCAGGTAAAGGACGCAGGGTTTGAGTTTACGGCTTTCATTACAAAGTTCTCTAGGATTCCTTTGAGAGTAGCTCTGCCATCGTAATGTGAATCAACTGACACATGTTTTGTAATCCTTTGCCTACACACACAGAAAACTGTAAAAGGTAAAAGGTAAGGTTTGCATTGTTAAACGGCAAACGGTGAAATATGACTACGAAACCCTTTCTGTCACTCAGTTTCGATTTGTTCTTAGCGTTATTGGAAAATCACTCAATAAAACTGTCAGTTGTGACTGCGGAGGTCGAACCCGCGCCAGCGAAGTGATGCGCTCTGATTTGCCCACAATTTTAACCCACCACGGGTCCGCAAAACTACATTTTTTTAAACTGCTACACATAGCATGAATGCAATTTTTGTTCATATTTGATAAAGGCTAGACAGAATTTAACAGGCTAGACAGTAATTAACGACTGCTTATTAGTCAAACTGTACATACGATATACAAGTATACAAAAGAAAGAACTGAAGTTGAAGCCAGCAAGAAACAATTACTTAGTAAGTAAAGGGACACGAGCGTAACGACAAAATAACCTTTCTTTTCCTCCCAGAGAAATGCTTTCCTGATATCTCTCTTTGCTGATTTGAAATTCCACTGAATGAGAGACAATGTTCTGCAGAAAATATCCAGCGTAAACGTATAAGGGTATTCACCCAGGAATGTACTGTACTTGATAAGCATGCATAGCTGGGATCTCTTATTAACCGTGACGTAGTCTGTAATTTCTTTGTTAACCTTTGTTGTTACTCTAACAAGAGAAGATCGCCAAGCAGCTAGCCCAGACCGCTGAAACAAATACGGACTCTTTTTCACCTCGTCAGCTCACGGTCACATAAGTAGTGTAGAATTTTACGATTACGATCGGATGGGAACTCAAATATACTATTACAAAGCACAAATTTTGGTACAACCACAAAGCATGCAGTACATCTAGGGACCTCCTGCACAAGGCTTACATTTGGTGCTCCAATGGTTATTATACTACGAGACCGAGTTTACCATCGAGAATTCAGTAGCACCACCTTTAATATTACTATTTGAAGATAGAGAACTCCTTGTTTTTTATCTGGGAGTTTATTCTGGGTTACAATATGTTATATGATCTTGATTATGATTTTGCTAGGATCTTTATTTTTACCTCCAAACGGAAAACTTATATACATTTTTCAAATGTTTTCTAAACTATTCTACTTTTGATACTGAAAATTCTTCAGCCAACCAGTAGTACGGCTAACTGCTTCGATTAATTATTTAACATTGACGCTTCGGCCGTGACCACAAGAATTTGAGCATCCGCTTAGCTCACACTAAGCTTGCAAGATATTGGGTACATTAGTATTTTTATATTGGCTCTTAAATACTAAAAGCCAACAACATCGAAATTGAAGTTCCTGAAGTGAGGACTTAAAACTACTTGAAACAATATAAAACACAATCCGGGGCTTTAAAATTAGAATTGAAAATAGATGACCCAAAATGGAAATTTGACGGCACATGACAACAGTTCACGTGAGAGGCAATGCAATGTTTGTGGCCATTGTAGGTTAAATTATATCAAGAACTAAGTAATTTAAGAACTATATAAATATATACTGTACATGTATATTGCAGACATCACAGAAATAATAATATTAATTCAGAACGTTAAAATTATTTTAAAGACGATACACAAAGTGTAGATAACGATTTGAATTGTATTTCCTGAAATGCGACTAGAAATGTTCCTGGTTTAAATTTGTCATCAGGGTTGTCATTGTTGCTTTGCATAATGCCATAAGGACTTATTTGTGGTTTTTAGGTTAAGTGTCTTTGGTATGTTTCAAAGCTTAAATATAAATTCAAGGGAGTCTTCAAATCCACAATGTTTCTTCCCTTACGTGTGACGGTTTGATATTGCCCTATGGTTCATGCATTATTCAAATTTATCGGGAGAAACAACGTCATATACAGCCAACTCAATAAGACGTTGTTTGGGCGTACAGAATGTGATATGTTAGAGCTAAAAATTGTGTGTTTGGTCAAATTTTCTAACAGTGCCGAATGTAACCAAACGTTACATTACGTTCATAACGTTATGTTGAAATTGTACGTCGTAACCATTGTTCGTTACATCTTTATAACTATAAAGAACGTGTTGTTTTCAAGATATCATTCAGTGGATAGGTAATGCGTTGGAAGAAGTCATAAACTTTGAAATACACTTAATTCTTCATGATTATCTAAACACTCTCTTTACCTAGTGTAGCTCGTATATGTATAACTATTTTACGTATAACACTTTTAAATAAGTGATGGAAACGAATACCTGTGTTAGATTTAGTCTTCAATCTAAAAATATACAGGAAAGTTTAAATGGGGAACGTTACCTAGTTATGTCACATAAAAAATACGCGGGAAATCTTTTTCAAAATGGCCACCATTTTCTAATTTGGTGGCCAACTTTAAAATATTATATGAAAGCCTGGTTTTATATAATTATTTTGGATTTTTGGTATAGCTTTAAAACATTTTTACATGTGACATATTTTTTATATCACAACAATAGGTAATTTCCACTATTTAAACTTTCCTGTAAAATCTATAGTTTGCGATTTCCAATGGTAGCCTACTTAAAAGAAAAACCTGAATAATTATTGTAAAGTGTATACTATCTAACCAATGATTAACTCAACCTCGGGTCAAACTGTATTCGAAAAACTACTTTAAACATATCAGAGTTTAAACTATTATTGTGACAATTTTCCATAGTTAGTGATCATTTTGCTCACTAACGATGGATAATGTCCGCAATAATAGTTTAAACTCTGATATTCTATTATCGTCAAAACAAACATTAAACAAAGAATTCAAACATCTGACAGAAATTGTAAATTTTCAAACGTAAAAGATATATAAATGTATTATTCTTACTCATTTTGTATTTCTCAAGTTGTAAAATGACGTCACAGCTTCCTCTCCGTTCCCGGGGGAAATCCTTGTAAAGTATTCACAACTCTGAACTCCTACCAAACAAGGAACCGATACAAGGACCTAATCTGAAGATTACTTATAAATAAACTCATATCAAACTCAGCACTGCATCCTAGCAAACTAATGTCTGTTGCACAAGCTTTCCATGATCTTTCTATCACGTGGTGTTGCTAGGTAAACGTAGACTCGAAACCATGTCATGAAAAGTTACATTCACTATGATCTGATTTTAATGATCTAAACCACTTGAGAATATTCACACATTTTGTTCGCTCATCCAAAGTAAGAGACACTCTGTATGTATGCTGCAGACGCAAGCCGAGTCAGTCAGGATATTGCTTGCCAATGTGTCACTAATACAGCTTACACTTTCCCTCGTCACTTGCTACAAGTAGTCTGTTCTCCGGCTGACATTTGTTTCTGTCATGTTTTTGGGTTTAAATGTTTTAAGTGACTATCAAGCTGAATTTCTGAAATATCAAACGTATAAGTAGCTGTGGGCCTTTGCTTTATATGATTGAATCTTGTTGTTTGTGGTGTATTTTGCACATTTAGTACAGAGACGAACAAACTTGCTGGGCTAAACCTACACAAAAAAAACGAAATACAAACTTAATTTATCGAATAGGTTTGATCTTTTGTATAAAAAAAACACTTTTAAAATTTATAACATTTATACAGTGTTTTTTTTTTGTAGTGGATTACAGCTTATAACGGTGTGTTTATTTAATACGTTTTTAAATGTGCAGTAATGTTTTTTTGGAATGCAAAACAATAATTCTAAGGTTGGTAAAGAGCTTTAGTTTTCATTTCCAATTTAAAACATTTTACATTGCCTTAAAATGACTATGTTTAACAAGATTTTAGTAAATATAAAAACATAATTAATAATACAAAAATAAAATAAATAGAAATATTGTGTTTTTTACAGGTTTGTAGAAGACACTACCTTAAGAGTTTATAAGCCGCCTGAATTTCACAGCCTCAACTAGTTAAACTAATAGTTCATGATACTTTTACTCATACAAACTTTATCTGAAAACGTAACTCTAAAACTCTATCTAGCGTCTTTAGTTGTGAAAAACGAAGACTTTGTTGGTTATGTCCACTGATTGGTTATGTTTAACTAATGGTGCACTTTACGAACGCATGTCTTAGATACAGGTGAGATTCAAATCATATAAATAATGCAACGAACAATGTTTACAACGCATATTATTTTTTTTCTTTAAATATTAAAGGAGATCGAGAGATGAGCCAATGCTGTTGAAAGCTCTCAGATTTAATGACAGTTAATGGTTCACCTCTAATTACGCCTCTCAACCCTTGTACCAGCAATTTTAGCTCTCTTGTCTCTGGTTACTAGTCCTTTATATTTTACCTTATCTTAAAAAGCAGTGCTTGAAACCTTCCAGACACTAACATAATTCACCAACAGATCTTAACTTGTTATTACGTGTATTACGTATTTCCAATTCAAACCTAGATGGGAGCGTATCAGGGACTTGGAAGATACACGAATGTTAAACCCAGACCCACCTTGAAAGATTCAGGCTTTAAAACATTAAAAAGTTATATAGCATTTTATTTTTTAATGCTTAATTGTTATTTACGTCCGTACAGTTGGTATAATTGTCAATTCTGAGCGGTTCCAAAAGCACATTCTCAAGCCGCTTAGAGCTGGAATATATATTTTAATTTATATTTTTAAAGTTTCGTAACTACATTATTCTTAACAACAAATCAATCCACAATTTTAAATAACAGTAATAATGGTGTAAAATACAGTACGCCATTTTTAAGTTTCATTGAATTTGAATTAAGAAAATTACTTTGTTAGTTTGAAAGTTCATAATAGTGGCGGAGAGAAGTAGAAAGAACGGACTTTTCCAGCCACTTCCGGAGAAAACTACTCCTAACGTTTCGGGTTAATTAGAACTCACTTAAGATCTAACCTAAGACTATAATGGTAGGAATAGTCTTAGGTTAGATCTTAAGTTAAGATATTAATTAAATGTAGTTCCTAGATTAGTGTAGTCCTCTGAAGACGGGTGGAGGTTTTAACTACCTGAAACGTTGGGAGTAGCTTTCTCCAGAGGTGGCTGGAAAAGTCCGTTCTTTCCTTTTACTTAAAATTACTTTGTTTGATGATATAAACACTCGCGGGCAAGTGCTGAACTACGGAACCAATTAGAATTAATACTATTTTGATATTATGATAAGAACCGTTACTGTGGAATGCCATTAACAACTTTGATAAGGATGACCGAACATTTTAAATGTTACAACTTCTTTTGTCAGCGATGAGAAAACTCAACTCAAACTTGATCAAAGTTAGACACTTTTAATTCGATCTTGTTCTTAATGAAATCAAATATAACTAGGTTTGCTCTGAAGAAATTTTACGTTTGATCTGATAATTTTAAATTCCTCTCTTTCATCAGTGGGCATTGTAAATACTTGGCAGCCATATGATGATTGATTACCTTTATAAATATAGTTTGGCATCCCTATGCTGCTAACTTTACAATCTGTTGAGATCATTTTCCAACGCTTTTACAATTTGGTGAAGTTAGTAGGTTCTCTGATGCCTAGACGCGTGTATCTATTGCCTATAGACGATCTAGTAACCTATTGCATTGCTAAGGACTACCAAAGATTATGTTATGGCAGGTAGATAGCGTATAGAAGCTGACTGGCTGAGGCAGGTAACACAACACAGTTAATGCAGTCCACGTACAACATGCGCTGCAAGAAAAGAGTCTCACGTTTAAAAGAACTCACAGGAAAGTTGTTCGTTCTCGAAAATCCCAAGTTTTGGTCTCATTTAAGACATTTACATAGTACAAACTCGATCATGCTACAAAAGCGTGCGTGGGCTACCTATGTTGATTTTCCTGCCTCAGTCCTGTGGCATATATTCTCTATCATTATCTTTGACATTACTAAAGCTATCAGTTTATGTCAAAGTATTAGATGAATGAGATGATTTTTTTTATTCCGGTATAGATAGATGTATCTTTTATTCTTCTGAGGCCATCTTGATTGCTAAAAATATAATATAGTTTTAATTTTAAACGTCTGCATATTCAAAAAACGGACTTGGTTTAAAGCGGACTTAAAACTAGAAGTAGGCTATCATCTACTGAAAATAACGTGGTAGTGAATCAAAATAGAAATGAATCGATTGATTTGTATGCTGCAAACATTTCTTCCGCTTGCACTTCATCCAGCATCCGGTTCCGCAACGCAATCTCACCTCCTCTTCATCTCAAGCAGCGTTCCTTGGTAAGATGTTTTCGGTCGAACACCAGTTTCTTTTCAATTAGAAATTGCACAATGCAATAAGGGTTTAACTTGACGAAAAACAACTTTACTTTACTTGAAAGTTACCTAGACTAACTACTCGTTGTTTTGGCAACATCCTAAATTCGGAGCTAAGTCCGTTGAGTGTGAATTTAAATAAAGTTTGCTATTGACGTTTGCACAAGATTTTTAGCTTAAATTCACCGTAAACTTTGTCCAGACAGATGAATGGACAGAAAAATAAACAGACAAACAGAACAAGTCGAGTTGAAACTGAGACCTATACTATAACCGCAGTTGAATTTCATTACTATAACCGCAACAAAAGCTTGTAACTCATCAAAAGTGTGTGTTTTGTAAATAAATAAAACCTTTTCTTACGATTATATAGTCCTTTTCAGGAACGAGCTTACTAACTTCCACGGTTTTAAGCTTAAAGTTCCAAAGTTTTGAAATGTTAGATTTTGTATTTTTAGATATTTTAGTTTTAAAGTATAACTTTGTAGATTTAGTAGTAAATAATTTCTATCTCCGAGATCAATAAGATTATAAACTAAAGACTGCACCCTTGTTAGTATAATCAAAACCAATATTTAAAACAAAACCATAATGAATTTACACTTTTGGTTAAAAAATGACGGCCATATTAAATTTTCTAAGGCTAATAACTCAAAACCCTTGAACTTTATGATAACTACACAGGAATAAAAATACAATACGTAGCAAATGTGCTTCTAAACATTTTAATACCAAATTTGTTGTTTTGCAAAAAATTACGACTTTCCACGGTTTTAATTATTTACCTTATTGGTGAAGCATAAGGTAGCTTATACACAGATAGAGGCTCAACCAAAAAGCTACTGTTGTTAACAAAAACATTAGTTTTTGATTTAATACCAAGGCGTATTGAGCTAACGAAGCACATTAAACTACAAAATAATGTATGTGTGTGTTATTAAACCATTTAGTTGTTGACCTTTAGAATAATGCTGTTGAATTGATCACCGCGAACTCTCAAGGGAGTAACTTGTACTAAATTACCTTCTATTGTTCGATACACAATATGTTGTGGATACAAACTAATTGCTTTCAGCCATAAGTTCTCATTCCGTTATTCAATAACAGGTAAAAGATGTTTTATATTTCGTAGTGCAAACTTTAGCATATTGACCCTTGAGTAAAGTTAAACAAGTATAAAGTAGATACTGCACAAATAATATTGAGTAGTTACGAATTCACTAAAATTTTACATGATACTAATATTTCAATTATACGATTTATGTTTTTAATAATGAAAACTAATAATATAACATTCATTGTAAAATCATATGGGTTCATGTTACAAAATAGGTCTTAAATACTACTCACAAGATACCAGTTGATCATTGATAATTCAACTATATATTAACGATACATTTTAGAAAAAATAAAATAATATTAAGCTAACTGCATGTTAAGTTATTTAACACTGGATAGAAAGGGACAATGAGCTAAATGTCGACGCTTAGCACCTTGAATCCTAGCTAATTTACTATAGTAATTTTACTATAGTAGTGTTAATTAGTAGTACTAATTATACTATAGTTGGGAGATAATTAATACTGCAAAGTGCCTTTTGGTGGAGTGGGTTTGGGAATAAAATAATACTGTAGACAACTTTAAACTGAATTCATGGTCCGATGACGATGAAACTTAGTTTAAGGTCATAGAAATCGTACCCAACATGTGTACTAAAAATCAACAAAATCCAATAAACAATCAACCAGAGCAACGGCGGTTGAAAAACAATGTTGATTTGATTGAACGGACTTTGCTGCCTCTCAGTACACGTGGTTCAGTAGCAACTATGTTTAAGCTAGGTTTCATCAGAATCGGATGTAAATATATCTTGTATAAAATGAAACCCCATTTTCAGGAGAAAACACTTCAAATTTCTGTTCTCGTTGTGTTCGAGATGATAGTTTTTAAAACCTCTATCGTTGTGTTTACCTTTTATAACGATGGTAAAAATTTATTCAATAGATTTGTGGATTTCAATACAAATTAAAATTTGAAAAGCTTATCTATAGTTTTACAAAAATTAATAATTAATTTACGGACAAAAAGCGTAAACACCTTCGCCGGAATGGTTTTTCCAACCTTCGAACTTTTTAAATTCGAGTCATATATATCCCTATTTTCTGCTTTTAGTGCGAATTATGCCCTATCAGTATATTCAGAACATGTTAATGATTTAAGCACGAAAAGTAACGATTAGATAAAGTAAGCTATCATTTAAATAGTCTTTTAATGAATATATTGGCACTTTGTGTTATTCATTTAAGTTTGCGATATAACCGGATGGTATTTATTACTGGTACACAGTAAACACTGGTAAGCGAGTGTTTGTGCAGTACTCCACTACTGACCACTAGTACTGTATATTTGAATTATGCGTTGGTTTGCTCCAGACTGCAGAAATAAAGCGATAAACTTCCTGTCAGTAAGTTTTGATCAAATACAGAGTACAAGAAACCATCTAACGCTATAAAAATAGCTTAAGTGTGTAGCTTAAAGGCGGCCGGATAGAGCGGCCGCAGTCCAACTCAGAGTACCGCTTGTAACATGGTATAAAAACTGCAAACTACGTTTTAGGCAAGTTAATTTACTTAAATGAGAAAATGTTCTCTGGGGATGCATAGATCTATTGATGCTGATTCATATAAACACTTGAACTTTTACTTTCGTCATCAAATTAATTCTGTACTTCAGAACTAAAACTGGATTTTTCCATAAAAACATAGGCCTCAAAATTCAGTAACTAAAACTCAATTTTACAACCAAACTCATTTTTATATTTTTATATGCAGCAGCACTAATGACTATATGTTTTCCCAGAAAAACGTTTCACGTTTTGTTCATTAACCTACGTAAAACACAGTTTGCAAAGTTTCCCATGTTAAATTCCCTATCCCATTTGAACGCCGCAGGGCTCTATCCGGCCCCTCTCAATATTAAAAGGCTTCTTTAACTTTTGATAAATATTGTCACATTAGTTATCTTAAAGTTTCCGGTACAAATATTTTTTAAACTTGGTGTTCTTTAATGACAAAGGTTCCTAAATTTGACAAAAGTGATAAAATACAACCTATCAACACATTCACCTAGGTTAATTAAAGGTAACGTCAGTTTGTGACTCTTGTTGTGTTACATGTACAGTTTACTTGTATAAAATGTAAACACGAGATTCTGTTGTGAACCACTACGCCGTAACGGCTACTGTGCTAGGTGGTTCCAGGTGTAATGGATGAAGCGCTATTATAAAAGATGAACTTTTCACCAGAATATGAATACAAACAGGTTTTAAACTCTGATGAGCTGCCTGAAACACCGACATTGGAATTAAGGATGAGCCGTTCAACCGGGGTAGCGGAGAACTTTGAAAATAGGGCCGTTACAAACAGCTGTTAACTTATTATTCATATATGGGCCCAGTCGTACCACGCATAGTACATTATCGCTGTATTAAAAGTTGGGTTTTCTTTTTGTTCAGATGACTAATTTTCTTTCATTGGTCCAGGCTTCTCCTATTCCTTTAGTAACTTCCCTTTGACCAACTTCCCAATCGGAGTATTTTGTAAAAAAAACTTAAATCCAACTCAAGACGTAACATTTGTTTTTGTCAGAAAACAAAACTTATATTAAAACGAACAAAATCAAAGGGAAGAACAAATAGGCCTACACCATACTGTAAAGCCACTGTAAACAAATGGTTAATAGTGTAGTAGATGTCAAACTAATCAAAGACACGAGCATAAATGAGGATAAGTGATTTAAAACACCTTTTAAAAAGGAACTTTTCGTGGAATTTACAATTTTAAATATTGTAAAATATTGTGAAACAATTTTATTCCCATATTCCGTAGAAGAGTTTGAGGAATTAAGAGTCTATGGTATTGTAATACAAACCGATCATTTGGTCTCGTTTGTTTTAATGTAAGGTTTTACATATTATCGTTTTTTATACAAACAAAGCGAAAAGGTTGCATGAATAAACACCAGGGTCTTGGTGGCCTAGTGGTCACTGGCCTCAAGAGCTGAAGGTTCTGGGTTCAATTCCCACCCTAGGCGTTAGGTACTAGTTAGTTTATTGAAGTTCCATTAATAACTTTAAATGATTTTAATGTTAGATAGATATCAACACAGTGAGCAGATACGTTTGTGGTGAATTTTCTAAAATAATAGTCAAGCCTAACGAGTGAATGTACAGGAATGTACAGGAGCGGAAAAGCTTATACAGTTACACTTGACAATCTCATAACACACTCATTGAACGTTTCCCATATTGTTTGGAGGACACACAGATTTTGACCAGCACAACCTACAATATAGGTTTAGCTATGAATAAACCGGAATATATGAATCAGAAAACGCAGACTTTGTCCGGCAGACGTGTCGTGAGATGTCAGCTGATGAAACTCATAAATACTGTTGTATCAGTTGTGACTGTCTCCTGGAGGTTGACAAGTGAGACGTGACTGTTGTGTCGAGGAAACAATATCACAAGTGTCATACCTTTATACTAACTACGTTGAATATATGAATCAGAAAACGCAAACTTTGTCCGGCAGACGTGTCGTGAGATGTCAGCTGATGAAACTCATAAATACTGTTATATCAGCTGTGACTGTCTCCTGGAGGTTGACAAGTGAGACGTGACTGTTGTGTCGAGGAAACAATATCACAAGTGTCATACCTTTATACTAACTACGTTGAATATATGAATCAGAAAACGCAGACTTTGTCCGGCAGACGTGTCGTGAGATGTCAGCTGATGAAACTCATAAATACTGTTATATCAGCTGTGACTGTCTCCTGGAGGTTGACAAGTGAGACGTGACTGTTGTGTCGAGGAAACAATATCACAAGTGTCATACCTTTATACTAACTACGTTGAATATATGAATCAGAAAACGCAAACTTTGTCCGGCAGACGTGTCGTGAGATGTCAGCTGATGAAACTCATAAATACTGTTATATCAGCTGTGACTGTCTCCTGGAGGTTGACAAGTGAGACGTGACTGTTGTGTCGAGGAAACAATATCACAAGTGTCATACCTTTCTACTAACTACGTTGAATATATGAATCAGAAAACGCAGACTTTGTCCGGCACTTTGTCCGGCAGACGTGTCGTGAGATGTCAGCTGATGAAACTCATAAATACTGTTATATCAGCTGTGACTGTCTCCTGGAGGTTGACAAGTGAGACGTGACTGTTGTGTCGAGGAAACAATATCACAAGTGTCATACCTTTCTACTAACTACGTTGAATATATGAATCAGAAAACGCAGACTTTGTCCGGCAGACGTGTCGTGAGATGTCAGCTGATGAAACTCATAAATACTGTTATATCAGCTGTGACTGTCTCCTGGAGGTTGACAAGTGAGACGTGACTGTTGTGTCGAGGAAACAATATCACAAGTGTCATACCTTTCTACTAACTACGTTGAATATATGAATCAGAAAACGCAGACTTTGTCCGGCAGACGTGTCGTGAGATGTCAGCTGATGAAACTCATAAATACTGTTATATCAGCTGTGACTGTCTCCTGGAGGTTGACAAGTGAGACGTGACTGTTGTGTCGAGGAAACAATATCACAAGTGTCATACCTTTATACTAACTACGTTGAATATATGAATCAGAAAACGCAAACTTTGTCCGGCAGACGTGTCGTGAGATGTCAGCTGATGAAACTCATAAATACTGTTATATCAGCTGTGACTGTCTCCTGGAGGTTGACAAGTGAGACGTGACTGTTGTGTCGAGGAAACAATATCACAAGTGTCATACCTTTATACTAACTACGTTGAATATATGAATCAGAAAACGCAAACTTTGTCCGGCAGACGTGTCGTGAGATGTCAGCTGATGAAACTCATAAATACTGTTATATCAGCTGTGACTGTCTCCTGGAGGTTGACAAGTGAGACGTGACTGTTGTGTCGAGGAAACAATATCACAAGTGTCATACCTTTCTACTAACTACGTTGAATATATGAATCAGAAAACGCAGACTTTGTCCGGCAGACGTGTCGTGAGATGTCAGCTGATGAAACTCATAAATACTGTTATATCAGCTGTGACTGTCTCCTGGAGGTTGACAAGTGAGACGTGACTGTTGTGTCGAGGAAACAATATCACAAGTGTCATACCTTTATACTAACTACGTTGAATATATGAATCAGAAAACGCAACTTTGTCCGGCAGACGTGTCGTGAGATGTCAGCTGATGAAACTCATAAATACTGTTATATCAGCTGTGACTGTCTCCTGGAGGTTGACAAGTGAGACGTGACTGTTGTGTCGAGGAAACAATATCACAAGTGTCATACCTTTATACTAACTACGTTGAATATATGAATCAGAAAACGCAAAGATGTCAGCTGATGAAACTCATAAATACTGTTATATCAGCTGTGACTGTCTCCTGGAGGTTGACAAGTGAGACGTGACTGTTGTGTCGAGGAAACAATATCACAAGTGTCATACCTTTATACTAACTACGTTGAATATATGAATCAGAAAACGCAGAACTTTGTCCGGCAGACGTGTCGTGAGATGTCAGCTGATGAAACTCATAAATACTGTTATATCAGCTGTGACTGTCTCCTGGAGGTTGACAAGTGAGACGTGACTGTTGTGTCGAGGAAACAATATCACAAGTGTCATACCTTTATACTAACTACGTTGAATATATGATCAGAAAACGCAAACTTTGTCCGGCAGACGTGTCGTGAGATGTCAGCTGATGAAACTCATAAATACTGTTATATCAGCTGTGACTGTCTCCTGGAGGTTGACAAGTGAGACGTGACTGTTGTGTCGAGGAAACAATATCACAAGTGTCATACCTTTATACTAACTACGTTGAATATATGAATCAGAAAACGCAGACTTTGTCCGGCAGACGTGTCGTGAGATGTCAGCTGATGAAACTCATAAATACTGTTATATCAGCTGTGACTGTCTCCTGGAGGTTGACAAGTGAGACGTGACTGTTGTGTCGAGGAAACAATATCACAAGTGTCATACCTTTACTAACTACGTTGAATATATGAATCTTTGTCTGTCGTGAGATGTCAGTTGATGAAACTCATAAATACTGTTATATCAGCTGTGACTGTCTCCTGGAGGTTGACAAGTGAGACGTGACTGTTGTGTCGAGGAAACAATATCACAAGTGTCATACCTTTATACTAACTACGTTGAATATATGAATCAGAAAACGCAAACTTTGTCCGGCAGACGTGTCGTGAGATGTCAGCTGATGAAACTCATAAATACTGTTATATCAGCTGTGACTGTCAACTGTTGACAAGTGAGACGTGACTGTTGTGTCGAGGAAACAATATCACAAGTGTCATACATTTCTACTAACTACGTTGACAGAAAACGCAAACTTTGTCCGGTGTCGTGAGATGTCAGCTGATGAAACTCATAAATACTGTTATATCAGCTGTGACTGTCTCCTGGAGGTTGACAAGTGAGACGTGACTGTTGTGTCGAGGAAACAATATCACAAGTGTCATACCTTTATACTAACTACGTTGAATATATGACAGAAAACGCAAACTAGACGTGTCGTGAGATGTCAGCTGATGAAACTCATAAATACTGTTATATCAGCTGTGACTGTCTCCTGAGGTTGACAAGTGAGACGTGACTGTTGTGTCGAGGAAACAATATCACAAGTGTCATATCTTTCTACTAACTACGTTTACCAACCCCCTTTATTTCATATAAGCTCTAAAAGTGTGAAACTAACAGAAATATTTTCAACTTAATTGACACCATTGTTAAATTGGTGTTAAAATAACATCAAGAAATTCATAAATTCACGTAAATTTAAAACCAATTCAATCCAAAAATCATACTACAATATCAGATGTTGCTTGCAGTAACATAATAATTTGTACCAAGATTATTGGGAAACTAACATACAACCCTAACATACAACGGCCTAAATGGACCGTTTCTTCTGTAAATAAAGGTTATTGTGCTAGCATCACTAATTCACTAGATTACGTTAGCACTAGTGGCTACTCGTTAATTTTGGTTTGAAACATTCTTTTATTAAAAGAAGGTCTTGATGCAATCACTTTCCTCCGGCATTAGTTTATTTGTTTACATCAAGGTTTAGTCCTTAAAATCAAACCAACAAATTAATATAACAGCTGTAAGGCCACTTTGAGTAACTGCTGGACTACAAGGATTACCCTTGCTTCTGTCTCTAATTAGTTGAGCTTTATAAAGCGGGCCGTTTGACGTCATATTACATCCAACACGGTAACATAATAGAGATTGACATATTATGGCGGACGTTCTCCACTGTAAGTAAATTAGAAAATGTGACGTTTCGTGAACTGCGATCTTATCCCGTCTTCAGGTGGAAGATTACATAAACCACAGTAAAAACATCACACACTGGAATTTTTCGTGTTCTTCTTGTTGCCTGAAGATGAAGAACGTCCACCATAACTTTAAACAAAGGAATGTAACAGTGGATATAAGGCAACTTTTCTGAACCCACTTTATTGAAAGAGTGACACATTGTAATGGTTTAACACTCACATTGGCCAAAAACTAGCAGTGAATCTACGATGTATTTTTAGAAATACTGTGTTCCGATATTATCCCAAACGGCAACACAAGTTTGTATGAAACTGTATTCAATAAATGTTTACGCCACTTACAATCATAACCATTAACCTTAAGAGAGCCTTTATCATACGAAAATATGGGGAAACAAGTTGAAAATGAAATGTACTACAGTTTTTTGTAACTTTTCAAACCAAAAAATAAAATTAAAATTATATTTTGAAGTTTAGACTGATAAATAAAATCCACTAATAAGTGTATTGAAGTTAAATTACCTTGGAAATCCGTCAAAGAGTCTTCGTGTTGCAATTACCTAATACGTATTTCAGTACTTCATAATTATGTTGTAGACTACCATCAGGCGCAAAACGCCGTAGAGACTAAATATCACAAAACAAACCTTAATTTTACAAGGAGTAAAAGTGCAACTTTAACAAACCATCAATTGTGAAAAAGACAACTGTTTATTAGAGTAAAATAAAAAATAAATACATTAGGAGTGTAGAAAAGTTGGCACTGAAACTGATCCAGTAGGATGGAGAACATGAGTCACAACTTTGCTTTCATTGTGGCTTCCATTGTACGCCCACGTTGAAAACGTCTGCCAAATTAAACGATTTCTACTCTCACAACGCCCACGGAAACCCCTTGATCTCAAGTGTAGGATGTTTTATCATGGGTTTTAATATGAGAGTATATTTAGCCATCAGGATAAAGTAACATTCGTAATGTACGAGGGTCGTTCGGAAAGTGATACCAGTTTTAATCTCTGTGTTGTCTATGTGCTGACAGATGATTGAATCAAAGTCAGCTGGTTTTAGCATCTTATAGGTCAGCTGTTTACTGAATTTCGTTTCAATACAACCCTTATTACCGTGTTTGTAAACATACAAAATGGAGAAGAAAATCAATAACGCCACCAGTTGTGAATTGAGATCAGTTATTCGATTTCCGAATGAAAAAACATGCGCTCAAGTGAAATATACCGCAAAATTAAATCCGTGTATAGTGAAGTGATGGACGAGTCAACTGTGCGACGTTGGTGCCGAAATTTCAATGAAGGCGTCCACGATGAGGAGCGAAGCGGCCGCCCGAGTGTCATCACGGTAACGCTTGTTGAAACTGTTGACGCGTTTGTGCAAAAGGATCGGAGATTGACTTTCGATGAAATTAGTGAAAATTTTCCAAATGTTTCACGCACTATCATTTACGAAGTCCTTACAGAACACCTCAAGTACCGTAAAATGTGTGCTAGGTGGGTTCCGATAATCACAAATTGAAACGAACGGCTGCAGCGCTAAGCTTTTCGGGACGCTATTCGAAAACGACCTCATGCAGCTGAAAAGACGAAGCAGTTACTCAACCACTTCCGATGGGATGTTCTCGACCATCCTCCGTACAGCCCAGACCTAGCCCCTAGTGACTATCATTTGTTCACAACACTTTATTTGGGTGGGAAACGTTTTGAGGATGACGACGAAGTCAAACAAATGGTACTGGCTTATTTCAATGGATTGGCGGTAGAAGACTACGACATAGGTATTTAAAAGCTTGTAACAAGGTACAATAAACGCTTGAATTTGCAAAAAATTATGTAGAAAAGTAGGTTAAGATATAGAAATGTAAAATACAAAGTTTCGTTGAAAAATTTTGGTTTTTCTTCGTATTATTGGAAAACGGGTATTACTTTCCGAACGACCCTCGTACGAACTCATTGCTGTTGCAATAGTTTAATTCTACTGATGTACGTTGATCAACTTTGTGAGTATACTCATAGTCCTCTTTTAGTATTCAGCCCAGCACCAGCAACAGCACCAGAACTAGCACCAGCACCAGAACCAGCACCAGCACCAGAACCAGAACCAGAACCAGAACCAGAACCAGAACCAGAACCAGCACCAGCACCAGAACCAGAACCAGAACCAGCCAGCACCAGCACCAGCACCAGCACCAGAACCAGAACCAGCACCAGAACCAGAACCAGAACCAGCACCAGACCAGAACCAGAACCAGAACCAGCACCAGCATTAGCACCAGCACCAGAACCAGAACCAGCACCAGCACCAGCACCAGCACCAGCAGCACACAGAACCAGAACCAGCACCAGCACCAGCTAATAATATATATATATATATATTGTGGTGTAGATATGTATATATTATTTATAAATACTCACACCACAAAATAAGTATTTATTTTTGTAAATATTTATGTGATTTTATTATTTTTATCCTGTAAAGGTGTCTGACTTACTGTGAGACGGATTATGTGTCCATTCTACTTGGTCTTTTAGTATGTTGGAAGTATTTTGATTGATATGTCCAATTACTACGTAATAGAAAGAAAATATAAGACTCATATTCCAAATTTTCTAGTTTGGTGTTCGGTTGAGTAATCACTGAACAAAATACATTTTAAAAGCCAGGTGAATTTATGGTATGCTATGACCAGCATGTATAACGTTCTGAATTTAGTCCCTGAGTTATGAATGTTAGCTGTGATATTTAGTCTGGGTTACATGCCAAGTCAGAAATTCACGTAATTTAGCTGAATAACATTGTAGTATGCAAAGGATTTGAAGGCATAAAAAATGTAAACGAATCTCGCAGAAATGACAATAAATTGATTTCCCTTCTTTTAGCGCCATTTATTACGTTGCACATATATTAAACATATTTTAAGCATCTCTATTTTAAGTCAGCTCTCTATTCATACATGTACGAGTATATCTAATCACGAGTAAAGAAAAACTAATGAAATAAAACTCATAAACATTTTATTAACAAATTTGTTCTGTTTCTGAAAGGTCGATCGTTACTCGAAGAAGTAGAGGCGCAGCAGTGCATTTATCTATTGACTATGTACGTTATTGTACCTTTACTAAAACTCAAATATGTCCAAAACCAAATATGATTTCTTACAACATTTGGTCTTAATGCTTGTAGGTGTGCCATTTGTTTATTTTGACAGTGCATTAATGTTCTATTTTCTCAGTAACTCCTCAAACCTTCTAGGTTTTTCCATTTTAAGGGATTACCTTCAATGATTTGCCTTGAAGAATATACTTATTTTAACTTAGATTTTAATGTGTCTCAGACGAAAAGTTGAAAGGTTTCTGGTTTAAAACTATTTGTGTTACAATTATGGATGTTAACTAAAACTACAACTGATTCCACTCTACAAAAGCAGATAAAGGTGTATTGAATACTAAATTGTTTATGCTCCAGACACGATGTATTCCAGACAACATCGTCTCTGAATATCAAATCCTCTCGCCACGAGAATACAAAATCTGCCAGTGATTTGTTCCCGAAGTACATGACAAGTGTAGACTGCTCAGCAGTCAGGGTGTGCTGCTAGACAACTTAACCATACTATCACACATTGCATTCTACTTCCAGCCTACTCAAGTAGATAAAGGTGTATTGAATACTAAATTGTTTATGCTCCAGACACGATGTATTCCAGACAACATCGTCTCTGAATATCAAATCCTCTCGCCACGAGAATACAAAACTCTGCCAGTGATTTGTTCCCGAAGTACATGACAAGTGTAGACTGCTCAGCAGTCAGGTGTGCTGCTAGACAACTTAACCATACTATCACACATTGCATCTACTTCCAGCCTACTCAAGTAGATAAAGGTGTATTGAATACTAAATTGTTTATGCTCCAGACACGATGTATTCCAGACAACATCGTCTCTGAATATCAAATCCTCTCGCCACGAGAATACAAAACTCTGCCAGTGATTTGTTCCCGAAGTACATGACAAGTGTAGACTGCTCAGCAGTCAGGGTGTGCTGCTAGACAACTTAACCATACTATCACACATTGCATCTACTTCCAGCCTACTCAAGTAGATAAAGGTGTATTGAATACTAAATTGTTTATGCTCCAGACACGATGTATTCCAGACAACATCGTCCCTGAATATCAAATCGTCTTGCCACGAGAATACAAAACTCTGCCAGTGATTTGTTCCCGAAGTACATGACAAGTGTAGACTGCTCAGCAGTCAAATGTGCTGCTAGACAACTTAACCATACTATCACACATTGCATCTACTTCCAGCCTACTCAAGTAGATAAAGGTGTATTGAATACTAAATTGTTTATGCTCCAGACACGATGTATTCCAGACAACATCGTCCCTGAATATCAAATCGTTTTGCCACGAGAATACAAAACTCTGCCAGTGATTTGTTCCCGAAGTACATGACAAGTGTAGACTGCTCAGCAGTCAGGGTGTGCTGCTAGACAACTTAACCATACTATCACACATTGCATCTACTTCCAGCCTACTCAAGTAGATAAAGGTGTATTGAATACTAAATTGTTTATGCTCCAGACACGATGTATTCCAGACAACATCGTCCCTGAATATCAAATCGTTTTGCCACGAGAATACAAAATCTGCCAGTGATTTGTTCCCGAAGTACATGACAAGTGTAGACTGCTCAGCAGTCAGGGTGTGCTGCTAGACAACTTAACCATACTATCACACATTGCATCTACTTCCAGCCTACTCAAGTAGATAAAGGTGTATTGAATACTAAATTGTTTATGCTCCAGACACGATGTATTCCAGAAAACATCGTCCCTGAATATCAAATCGTCTTGCCACGAGAATACAAAACTCTGCCAGTGATTTGTTCCCGAAGTACATGACAAGTGTAGACTGCTCAGCAGTCAGGGTGTGCTGCTAGACAACTTAACCATACTATCACACATTGCATCTACTTCCAGCCTACTCAAGTAGATAAAGGTGTATTGAATACTAAATTGTTTATGCTCCAGACACGATGTATTCCAGACAACATCGTCCCTGAATATCAAATCGTCTTGCCACGAGACATACAAAACTCTCAGCCAGTGTTTGATTTGTAGACTAGCAGTCAGGGTGTGCTGCTAGACAACTTAACCATACTATCACACATTGCATCTACTTCCAGCCTACTCAAGTAGATAAAGGTGTATTGAATACTAAATTGTTTATGCTCCAGACACGATGTATTCCAGACAACATCGTCCCTGAATATCAAATCGTGCCACGAGAATACAAAACTCTGCCAGTGATTTGTTCCCGAAGTACATGACAAGTGTAGACTGCTCAGCAGTCAGGGTGTGCTGCTAGACAACTTAACCATACTATCACACATTGCATCTACTTCCAGCCTACTCAAGTAGATAAAGGTGTATTGAATACTAAATTGTTTATGCTCCAGACACGATGTATTCCAGACAACATCGTCCCTGAATATCAAATCGTCTTGCCACGAGAATACAAAACTCTGCCAGTGATTTGTTCCCGAAGTACATGACAAGTGTAGACTGCTCAGCAGTCAGGGTGTGCTGCTAGACAACTTAACCATACTATCACACATTGCATCTACTTCCAGCCTACTCAAGTAGATAAAGGTGTATTGAATACTAAATTGTTTATGCTCCAGACACGATGTATTCCAGACAACATCGTCCCTGAATATCAAATCGAGAATCGCCAGTGATTTGTTCCCGACAAACGACAAACAAATTGCCAAGTGTAGACTGCTCAGCAGTCAGATTTACTATCACACATTGCATCTACTTCCAGCCTACTCAAGTAGATAAAGGTGTATTGAATACTAAATTGTTTATGCTCCAGACACGATGTATTCCAGACAACATCGTCTCTGAATATCAAATCCTCGCACGAGAATACAAACTCTGCCAGTGATTTGTTCCCGAAGTACATGACAAGTGTAGACTGCTCAGCAGTCAGGGTGTGCTGCTAGACAACTTAACCATACTATCACACATTGCATCTACTTCCAGCCTACTCAAGTAGATAAAGGTGTATTGAATACTAAATTGTTTATGCTCCAGACACGATGTATTCCAGACAACATCGTCCCTGAATATCAAATCCTCTCGCCACGAGAATACAAACTCTGCCAGTGATTTGTTCCCGAAGTACATGACAAGTGTAGACTGCTCAGCAGTCAGGGTGTGCTGCTAGACAACTTATGTCCTGAATACTTGACCGGGCGTCAATCAGGGACAATAGGTTTGCTGTCCTAAACATTTTTGCTGTTTTTATGTACTAGGTTATCAAAATTTGTTTTAGTCTAGGGAAAAATGCTGAAATACTTGAAAACGCAAATGTTGAAATACTTGATTCTATAAGCAAATCTCAGTAAAAACAAAATTTTGAACTAATTATTTTAACTCTTTTTCATGACGTTTTCAGTGTTATTGATCTATAACATCATTAGGTATAATTATTAAACACGTCCTAAGTGGTTTTCGTCGTAATATTGTACGGTCTGGCTGCTAGGCTTTTAGATAGTTTGGTTATTGGTATAATTGCGATATACGAGTAAACGTGAGCAGGCTAAGATTTATCGGACAACTAATGCAGTTGTTTGAGTATTTAATGACGTAATTGTTGTGTCTTATGAATTCAAACCACTTTTGTTAAAACCAGCTCCGACAAGGACACTCAAACATTCCAATAGAGCTATGATTTGACGTCGGCTTTATTTAAACTAAAACTTATTAAATTTAAATTAATTTCTGCAAACGTCATACGATGTTTCAGCTTAAATTAAATAAGTCACTCAGGAGGTAAGAGATATTTAGGAAAACAAAATGTCGGCTGTTGTAGGTTAACCGAGCAGTTTAAATATGTCGGAGGGTTTCCTGTTTGATGTTATCAATCATATCCAAATTATATCATACGCAAAAGCCTATATTGCAGGAACAGAACCGGACACACTGCATACGCTATATTTACTACAATTGCGTGTCTTAACTATTGCAGTCTTAAAACGATTATGAATTACACGAGCTAGTTATCATTTAATTTTTTTCGGCCGTGTCTTGAAACCGTTTGTATAAGGGTACGATCCTGATGTCCTCTGACAGAGAGTCGATCCTGATGTCAGAGGCGGGAATTTACTTGAAACGGGTGTGTGAAATTCTGTTATTTTTTTTTAATACAGGACAATTAAATTTAATTTGTTGAATTGCTAAATGCAGGTATTAGTAACCATCAAGTAGTTGTACTCGATTAATAAGAGATTGTTGCTGGAGAAGCAATAACCAATAACAGCTGAGCTCTCCTCGACATCAACCCTTCAACCCTGGACTCTTGAACCGGAGTATCGGCAAACTTGGCAACAACAACCAATACTACCACTTCCATCCAACATAAATCTTTAGAATGAATATTCTAGTTTAACCACTGTTGTGTAATCAGTAAGTTTACAATTAAACGTCATGTTTTAGTAAAAAATTGTAAGTACACATTTAAAGATTCTACAAGAGCCACATGTGTTTTGTAGGTGGTAAAGCGGTGGAAATGAGCACTGGGTAATGGATAGTCTATATACAGAATCTATTTAGCTGACTTCGCTTGAACGGCCATGCAGAGAGCTTATACATACGATCAAATAATCGTACATAACTATGTAAATCAAATTAAAAAAATAACTCTGAATACGTGCTCAGGTGCTGGTTTTATGCACCCGGGTCTCGATTTTACCAAATATAACTAGAATATAATATAAGCAGAAAAACATATAAGTGCCATCACTTTGAAAAGTGCTTAGCAAACATGTAACATTAGCTGTTGAAAACTCGGACGTTGTTTACAATACACTTGGTTACCACTGTACACTCTTCACATCTACTGCACGTGTCTTTGCAGTAATGCTCTTACTGTATAGTTGCATATTACTTACTGTTAATATTGAGTTTACTCTTTGTTCTGTCATCTACAGGGAGCTGTAACAATTATAATAAAATATCTTTCATTATGTTCTTGGCCCATGGACACAAGTTATTTGTTATTTATACAAGAATACGTAAGACAGCTGGCAATATATCTTTGCTGTCTGCAGAGTAAACAGAACAGTGTATAAACATGACGGCAATATTTTCCGTTCAACAGCAACTCATGCTGATCTACACAACAACAAGGATCTATTATAATACTTTTAAACACAAAAAGGCCAATATAGTGTAACAATTTGCCTTTTGTGTTTAAAATTATTTATACATTTGCTATTATCTACGCAATAACTTATTTTAAAGTATTCTTATTGAAGTGTTATGATTTTTGTGTTATAGTGCGTTAAGAATCAGTCTTTAATGCGTTAGTTTGCTAGTTTAGAAGCTTGTTCTTTAGAATTGAAGTTTTATGCTTTCATTAACAGCCTGTGTTTAAATAGAGTGTAGAGGACAATTTTGATAGTAATGAAAATGAGTAAGTAAGTAAGTTTATTTGTCAATATACAATATTTAACAATTGTGTTGACAACAAATTAACTATATAGTATAACAAAAAACACACAAAATCTACTACCACTGGTAAGAAAAGATAGCTAAAACATCTTCAGCTATATGGTAAAAAATATTAGTATGCAAATTAAAATTTAAAGCCCATTTTCCATGAATTCTCCATTGTATAAAACGAATTTGACAGTAAAAAGTTCTTTAGTTCACACTTAAAAGTTTTAAAATTTTGAATTTGTCTGATGTTTTCTGGTAATTTGTTAAACATCTTTTTACCAGAATTTATCGGCAATTTATTGAACATTTCCAAACGGTGGCTATTCAAATTTAAAATGTTTGCACTACGGGTATTATAAGAGTGAGTAGACTCTACCAATTGAAATTTTGGAAAACAGAATATTAAAGTTTCTAATACGTAAAGTGACGTAATTGTCAGTATTCCAGTTGATTTGAAAGCATTTCGACAGGATTCTCTAGGTTTTAGTTTTGCGATTATTCTTACAGCCAATTTTTGAATAATCAACAGTCTAGAAATTTTTGTGTCCCCACAGTTCCCCAAAAAATTATACCATATAATTTGTGGGGATGTATAAGACCAAAATAAACCATTCTCAAAACATCTGCGCTGCAGTGAGAAGATAGTTTTCGCAATAAGAATATCCCAGAAGTCATTCTTTTACAAATTATATCAATATGGTTATTCTAGGTTAATTTTTTGTCAACAAAAATGCCTAAAAACTTGACGCTGTCTGTTGGGCTGATTTTGTGATTTGAGATTGTAAAATTCAAACCCGCGCCGTTTTCTACTGAAGAATGTCCAAATAGCATAAAAAAGTTTTGTCAAAATTAGTTTTTAAATTTAAGTTTTCAAAAAAATCCATACAAGAATTGGCTTTTGCTGTCCGAGAGCTTCTAAATCAGTGAATGATTTTGCACAAAAACTCAATGTTGTGTCATCAGCATACTGGATTATCCTACACGTTCCTAAACTGAAATTGTATTCTACGTCAATACACTTGTTAACATAAATTATAAACAATACTGGGCCAAGTATAGATCCTTGAGGAACCCCATATTTAATATTAACTTCCTCAGATAAATGGTTTGCAACCATGACCTGTTGAGTTCTGTTGCTTAGATATGAGCTTATCCATTTTAAAGGATGTCCACGGATTCCAAAACTGTTGAGAACATTAATTAGTGTTTCGTGTTCTACACAGTCAAAGGCTTTTGACAAGTCCAAAAATATACTAAGCGTTTTATATTGATCATCCAAATTTGAAATAATAAACTCCAAAAGTTCGTTGACTGCTCCAGAGGTGTTTTACCTTTACATAATCCAAACTGACGAGGGGAGATTATATGAATTTTTTCCAAAAAAGATAGTAGTCTTAATAAGAAAAGTTTTTCGTACACTTTACTTAGTATCGGAAGAAGGGATATCGGTCGGTAATTTTCTTTAGCTTGGGTAATTCCCTTTTAAATATTGGTAAAATCTTAGCCCTTTTCAATTTATGAGGAAACATTCCTTCTTTAAAAGAAAGGTTTATTAGGTGAGTAAGAGGTTTTAATATTTCTAGACAACACTTTTGTAATACAAAAGTAGATGGCCCATCAATGTCAGTAGACCTCTTAGGCGGCAAACCTTTAATTGCTCCTAGCACCTCCCCTTCAGTAACAAAGCTTAAATACATGGAGTGCTCACAAAAGTTTTGAAAATTAGCATTACATTTTTTGTTATTTGCAGCAACATTTGCAAAATAATCATTGAAACTGTTAGCTAATAGAGTAGAATCTTTAACTATGACTCCATCTACATCTAATTCGATTGGGTTAAGTTTACAAAGTGTTTTACTACCGTTTACTATCGCCCACGCAGTTTTAGATAGATTAGTTGTTGCTATTAACTGCCTGTTTATTTCCAACGACTTTGCCGCTTTTATAACTTTGCGATAAATTTTTTGTAAGATTTGTAATAGTTACTGAAGTTATCATCTTTATTAGTAATATATAGTTTGCGTAAGTATTTCAACTTTTTTCTAGAAACTAAAATGCCTTTAGTTATCCAGTTTGAATGGTGCAATTGGCTTTGTGTTTTAAAATCTTTGTATGGACATGAATGATCTAAAAGTTTTAGAAAATGTTGTATAAACACGTCATATGCTAAGTCAGCCCTATTTTGTTGATAAACAAAATCCCAACATTCACTTTGTAAGGGAGTCTTAAGATTTCTCAAATTCTGGTCAGTAAAAACTCGTTTTGATATAGTTGTTGAAGAATGAGGCACCACTTGTGCGTTGTTTACAACCGCTAACTGGCCAAAATGATCTGACAATGCCGTGTCTAATATTTCAATATCCAAATTTTCAGA
This sequence comes from Matsumurasca onukii, assembly GCA_018831715.1. NCBI lineage: Eukaryota > Metazoa > Arthropoda > Insecta > Hemiptera > Cicadellidae > Matsumurasca > Matsumurasca onukii. The sequence continues at coordinate 39,456,073 of CM032059.1, read as the reverse complement.
AGAAATATTGGTAATTATATTATCAATGGCTGTCGAGGAAAACTTTGTTACACGAGTAGGAGAATTCAGTTGCCAAAACATATTAAATGAGTCTAGTAAATCTTTAAACAGCCTGACTGTATTATTTTTTGAATGTTAAAATCACCGGTGATAAAAATTTCGAGCTTGTTGAAAACGAGAGATTTAATTTCGTTTTAAAGGTCAAGTATAGTATTTTATGTGACGGTTTTATTCTTCTGTATTTTATTTAAGCTATGGTTTCCTAGGAATCTACATTACGGCCGTAAGACGACGGTGAGTTTTGTGTTCAATGCTATCATCCAGATGATAGTGTTTTCTTAAAGAACGGTGGACGTAAAGTAGCGGTAAATAATAGGTAAGGTTTTTCTCGCTAGGTGACGCATTTTTATTTATTTATTTCATACTGTTACATTACACGTAAAACACCCAATTACAATGTGACAACATTAAGCTTTGTAAACAAAAGTCTTATCCATTACTATTTACGTAAACAAACTTTGACAACTAAAATATACAACATGTCAAACATTGTTTAGTCTACATCTGTTTAAATATTGTGTTACGTTCACCGTCACCGTTGACTACTACATCATGGTCGTAATATAGCGGTTAACACTTTCTGGGAAACTAAAGCATTAGTATTTAGATACGTTTTTGGTTACATTTAGGTCACATTTAATTCTGATTTATCAACAGTTTCCGATTTTCGAGCCGTTCAAAACAAACGAATCATATCTAGGTGTTGAGAGATCCTTATACGCAATAATTGTTCATAGTTTAAAAATAAGGAAAACCCAAAATACTAAAAATGAAGCTAGTTGGACTCTACACTAACGGTTTATCAGATTTAAGATACGATGGCTTATTAAAAAGGTATAACCCATAGACGTTAGCTGTCCCTCAAGAAAACAAAACAACATCGAGAATAAAATGCGCGTAGATTACCAAAGGTTTCCTTATTTTAAGTTAAACATTTTTATTTAGCTTTAAAATAATAAAAAAAATAGTTACACTTTTAAAAATATGATGTTGTTATATTTGGCACATGATGCCAATAAAGCGATAATTATGCCAAACAATGTTTCCAAAACAGCATGGACCATTATCAATAACAAAACCAGGGACCATTATCAATAAGAAAACCATCGAACCGACAAACAAATTGATTTTTCATTCCGACTGGGACTCTTGGCGTAGTAGTTAAAGACTAAAGCGGTTAGACTAAAGCGGCTCAGATAGTCTCAGTGATCATCTGATGATACCCGCATCAACTCCCACCGTCGTTTAGACATATCAGACCATTACCTGCGTGGTTCGGAAGTCACGTTAAGCAGTGGGTCCTTGTATTTCCATTGTTCATTGGGCTATTAATTAATGAACCATTCTAAGGAAGAGTCGGCCTTAGTTTGTAACAAGACTACACCTCATAACTCATTACTACCATTCATCACACTCATCCTTCACCGCATATTTGCCTTGAAATACCCTCATGAGAGTGGTCGGCATCTCAAATAGTGATTTAGTGATTTAAAAATTAGTAACAAACAGGTCAACGGATCACTCAGAGTCACTAATGAGTTCAACAAACTCTTTTATTCGGATCAAGGTCTTGGTCCGACTTACTATCAACCCTACAGCCTCTATGACTCTAATTCGGGTTAAATTAGATTTAGGAGTGATAAGATGTCCCCATCCACAAAAGCCAACGACTAGATTCAAAGTGTTACTGCTGAAGGCATTCAAAACTGCCATGAAAAAATACTGATTGCGAAACCATTTCATAGTGCCCAGACGGGTTTATGGTACGCGACTGGAAGAACATGCAACTCACAAACTGACAGTAGGGCTAGAGTAGTATAATTATGATCATTGAACGTATACATGGCTAAACTGTATGTTTGAATGATACCTCGATGTAAAAGGAATTATAACTTTTAAAACACAAATCTGACGATTGTGATAAAATGTTTTACGCAATAAACGGTTTATTTATTTATTTACCAAACCCGTATGGTTCAAATTAAATTCTTTAATATTCCGTAGATGCTAATATGTTTTATGACTTTAAAGTATTTTCAGTGAAAATATTAATAATATTTATTCCTATTTATTTAAAATATAAAATAGTTTTATTTTATAGTTAAAACATCAAAGTTATAAGACCAAAATAAACCATTTCAAAACATCTGCGCTGCAGTGAGAAGATATTTCGCAATAAGAATATTCCAGAAGTTACCATCATTAAGGTTATTCTAGGTTAATTTTATTGTCAACAAAAATGTCAAAACCATCGCTGTCTGTTGGCTGATTTTGGATTTGAGATTGTAAAATTCAAACTCTGCCACGAAGATTGTCCAAAATGCATTAAAAGTTTTGTCAAAATTAGTTTTAAATTTGGTGCCAAAAATCCATACAAGAATTTGTTTTGCTGTCCAGAGCTTCTAAATCAGTGAATGATTTTGCACAAAAACTCAATGTTGTGTCATCAGCATACTGGATTATCCTACACGTTCCTAAACTGAAATTGTATTCTACGTCAATACACTTGTTAACATAAATGACAACAATACTGCCAAGTATAGATCCCTTGCGGGAACCCCATATTTAATATTGACTTCCTTAGATAAATGGTTTGCAACCATGACCTGTTGAGTTCTGTTGCTTAGACATGAGCTTATCCATTTTAAAGGGATGTCCAAATGATCCTAAAACCGCCGAGAACATTAATTAGTGTTTTGTGAGTTCTCACAGTCAAAGGCTTTTGACAACCAAAAATATACTAACATTTTATATTGATCATCCAAATTTGAAATAATAAACTCCAAAAGTTAAAGTTGATGCTCCAGAGATGTTTTACCTCACATGTAATCCAAAACTGACGTGAGGGAAATTGCCAGTGAATTTTTCCCAAAAAGATGTAGTCTAATGCTTTCACCTTAATTGCTATCGGAAGAAGGGATATCTATCAGTAATTTTCAGCTTGCAATTAGATAAATATTGGTAAAATTTTAGCTCCAGACAATGTATAGAAAACATCCTTCTTGAAATCAAAGGTTTCTATTAGGAGAATAAAACTTCCAATATTTTTCCCAACACTTTTGTAAATACTGCCCATCAGTGACTTTAAAAGTCCTTTGAATTGTCTACCCTCAGTGTCGCCAAATGCCGTACCTTTGAAAATTAGCATTACATTTTTGTTACTGACACGTGCCTACATTGCAAAACACCACTGAATATCTGTTGCCAATAGAATAAAATCTGCCAGTATGACTCCATCTACATGTAATTCGATTGGGTCACTTTACAAAGTGTTTCACTACTGCTTACCATCGCCCACGCAGTTTTAGATAGATTAGTTATTGAATACTAACTGTGTTTATGCTCCAACGAATTCCACAACATAACCTATGATAATTTTTTGTAAGACTGGTAATAAACTCTGAAGTTATCATGTTTATTAATGTACATATAGTTTGCTGCTATTTCAACTTTTGCTAGAAACTAAAATGCCTTTACTTAACCAGTTTCAATGGTAATAGGTTTTGTGTTTTAAAATCTTTGTATGTACATGAATTATCAAAAGTTTTAGAAAATGTTGTATAAACACGTCATATGCTAAGTCAGTTCTATTTTGTTGATAAAACAAACCTAAATATTCACTTTGTAAGAGAGTCTTAAGATTTCAAATTCTGGTCAGTAAAACTCGTTTTGATATAGTTGTTGAAGAATGAGGCACCACTTGCGCAAGTTGTTTCCAACCGCTAACTGGCCAAAATGATCTGACAAATGCAGTGTCTAATATTTAACATCCCAAATAGCAAACATTGGTAATTATATTATCAATGGCTGTCTAGGAAAACCTTTGTTAATGAGTAGGAGAATTCAGTTGCCAAAACATATTAAATGAGTCTAGTAAATCTTTAAACAGCCTGATTACATTTGAACAAACGCCATGATAAAAATTTGTTTGTTGAAAACGAGAGATTTAATTTCTGTTTTGTTAGTCAAGTAAAGTATTTATGTGACGGTTTTATTCTTCTGTATTTTATTTGCTTATGGTTTCAGAATCACATCATACCGTATATCATCGGTGATTGGTAATCATGCCAACCAGATGATAGTGTTTTCTTAAAGAACGGTGGATCGCAAGTAGCTTAAAAATAGGTGGTTTTTCTCGCTAGGTAATGCATTTTTATTTATTTATTTCTTATACTGTTATAATGTTTCCACCACCACAGTCAGTAAACATTAGCGTTTTAAAAAGTTTATCCATTACTATTTACGTAAATGGAACTTTATAAATTGCAAATATAAATACGTCAAACATTGTTTAGTCTACATATGTTTAAATATTGTGCTACGTCACCATCACCACTGCCATCGTAATATAGAGGTTAACATCTCTGGGAAACTAAAGCATTAGTATTTAGATAAGTTTTGGTTACATTTAGGTCAGTACTTAATTCTGATTTATCAACAGTTTCCGATTTTCGAGCCGTTCAAAACAACTAAACCACTCAGGTGTTAAGAGAGATCTTTATACTTGGACTAATGTTCATAGTTTAAATAAAACCCGTACCACAAAACAGCTAGCTAATTCTACCGAATGTTTATCAGATTTAAGATACTATTGGCCATTAAAAGGTATAACCCATATATTGCCCCAAGAAACAAAACAACATCGAGAATAAAATGCGCGTAGATTAATAAAGGTTTTACAAGCAACACTACTGTTTTAAAATAATAAAAAAATAGCACCTTTAAAAAATATGATGTTGTTATACTAAGCACATGGCCAATAAAGTTAATAATTACGCCCGTTGTTTCCAAAACAGTACGGACCCCATTATCAATAACAAAACCAGGGACCATTATCAATAAGCAAGTCTCATCGAAACTGGACAAACAAATTGATTTTTCATTCCGACTGGGACCGTGGCGTAAACAACCATTTCATGGAGGTTTGTACTGAGGATATAGGTCTAAAGCGGCTCCAGATAGTCTCCAGTGATCATCCATGATACCCACATCAACTCCCACCGTCGTTTAGACATATCAGACCATCACCTGCGTGGTTCGGAAGTCACGTTAAACAGTAACCTTGTATTTCCATTAAATTTTACGGCTATATTAATGAACCATTCTATGGGAAGAGTCGGCCTTAGCTGGTAAATAAGACTACACCCACCAACCAATCATCACACCATAGTTGTTAACTCATTACTACCATTCATCACACTCATCCTTCACCGCATATTTGCTAGTTTAAAATACCCCTCATGAGAGTACGTATCCAAATAGTGATTTTAGTGATTTAAAAAAATTAGTAATCAAAATTTAGTAAGGATCAGTTAATGAGTTCAACAAACCTTATTCGGACTGTCTTGGTCCGATTTACTTCATGAACCCTACAGCCTCTAAGGACTCTAATTCGTTGTTAAATTAGGATTGTGGAGTGATAAGATGTCCCCATCCACAAAAAGCCAACGACTAGACCAAAGAATACCAAGGAAGGCATTCAAAACTGCCATGAAAAATACTCGATTGTGAAACCATTTCATAGTGCCCAGACGGGTTTATGGTACGCACTGGAAGAACACGCAACCCACAACTGACAGTAGGGTTAAAGTAGTATAATTATGATCATTGAACGTATACATGGCTAAACTGTATGTTTGAATGATACCTCGATGTAAAAGGAATAAAAACTTTTTAAAACACAAATCTGACGATTGTGATAAAAATGTTTTACGCATAAACAGTTTATTTATTTACTTACCAAACCCGTCTGGTTTTGATTTAAAATAGTTTTACAATTTCTATGTTAAAACATCAAATTATTCTTACAGCCAATTTTTGAAGAATCAACAGTCTAGAAATTTTTGTGTCCCCACAGTTCCCCAAAAAGTATACAAAATTATAATAAATGTATAAGACCAAAATAAACCATTCTCAAAACATCTGCGCTGCAGTGAGAAGATAGTTTTGCAATAAGAATATCCCAGAAGTCATTCTTTTACAAATTATATCAATATGGTTATTCTAGGTTAATTTTTTGTCAAAAAAATGCCTAAAAAACTTGACGCTGTCTGTTGGGCTGATTTTGTGATTTGAGATTGTAAAATTCAAACCCCGCCGTTTTCTACTGAAGAATGTCCAAATAGCATTAAAAAAGTTTGTCAAAATTAGTTTTAAATTTAAGTTTTCAAAAAATCCATACAAGAATTTGCTTTTTGCTGTCCGAGAGCTTCTAAATCAGTGAATGATTTTGCACAAAACTCAATGTTGTGTCATCAGCATACTGGATTATCCTACACGTTCCTAAACTGAAATTGTATTCTACGTACACTTGTTAACATAAATTATAAACAATACTGGGCCAAGTATAGATCCTTGAGGAACCCCATATTTAATATTAACTTCCTCAGATAAATGGTTTGCAACCATGACCTGTTGAGTTCTGTTGCTTAGATATGAGCTTATCCATTTTAAAGGATGTCCACGGATTCCAAAACTGTTGAGAACATTAATTAGTGTTTGTGTTCTACACAGTCAAAGGCTTTTGACAAGTCCAAAATATACTAAGCGTTTTATATTGATCATCCAAATTTGAAATAATAAACTCCAAAAGTTCGTTGATTGCTCCAGAGGGTTTTACCTTTACAATCCAAACTGACGGGGAGATTATATGAAATTTTTCCAAAAGATAGTAGTCTTACTAAGAAAAGTTCGTACACTTTACTTAGTATCGGAAGAAGGGATATCGGTCGGTAATTTTCTTTAGCTTGGGTAATTCCCTTTTAAATATTGGTAAAATCTTAGCCCTTTTCAATTTATGAGAAACATTCCTTCTTTAAAAGAAAGGTTTATTAGGTGAGTAAGAGGTTTTAATATTTCTAGACAACACTTTGTAATACAAAAGTAGATGGCCCATCAATGTCAGTAGACCTCTTAGGCGGCAAACTTTAATTGCTCCCACGTCCCCTTCAGTAACAAAGCTTAAATACATGGAGTGCTCACAAAGTTTTGAAAATTAGCATTACATTTTTGTTATTTGCAGCAACATTTGCAAAATAATCATTGAAACTGTTAGCTAATAGAGTAGAATCTTTAACTATGACTCCATCTACATCTAATTCGATTGGGTTAAGTTTACAAAGTGTTTTACTCGTTTACTATCGCCCACGCAGTTTTAGATAGATTAGTTTTTGCTATTAACTGCCTGTTTATTTCCAACGACTTTGCCGCTTTTATAAATTTGCGATAATTTTTTGTAAGATTTGTAATAGTTACTGAAGTTATCATCTTTATTAGTAATATATAGTTTGCGTAAGTATTTCAACTTTTTTCTAGAAACTAAAATGCCTTTAGTTATCCAGTTTGAATGGTGCAATTGGTTTGTGTTTTAAAATCTTTGTATGTACATGAATGATCTAAAGTTTAGAAAATGTTGTATAAACACGTCATATGCTAAGTCAGCCCTATTTTGTTGATAAACAAAATCCCAACATTCACTTTGTAAGGAGTCTTAAGATTTCAAATTCTACAAAACTCGTTTTGATATAGTTGTTGAAGAATGAGGCACCACTTGTGCGTTGTTTACAACCGCTAACTGGCCAAATGATCTGACAATGCCGTGTCTAATATTTCAATATCCAAATTTTCAGAAGAAACATTGGTAATTATATTATCAATGGCTGTCGAGGAAAACTTTGTTACACGAGTAGGAGAATTCAGTTGCCAAAACATATTAAATGAGTCTAGTAAATCTTTAAACAGCCTGACTGTATTATTTTTGAATGTTAAAATCACCGGTGATAAAAATTTCGAGCTTGTTGAAAACGAGAGATTTGATTTCGTTTTAAAGGTCAAGTATAGTATTTTATGTGACGGTTTTATTCTTCTGTATTTTATTTAAGCTATGGTTTCCTAGGAATCTACATTACGGCCGTAAGACGACGGTGAGTTTTGTGTTCAATGCTATCATCCATGATAGTGTTTTCTTAAAGAACGGTGGACGTAAAGTAGCGGTAAAAAATAGGTAAGGTTTTCTCGCTAGGTGACGCATTTTTATTTATTTATTTCATACTGTTACATTACACGTAAAACACCCAATTACAATGTGACAACATTAAGCTTTGTAAACAAAAGTCTTATCCATTACTATTTACGTAAACAAACTTTGACAACTAAAATATACAACATGTCAAACATTGTTTAGTCTACATCTGTTTAAATATTGTGTTACGTTCACCGTCACCGATTGACTACTACATCATGGTCGTAATATAGCGGTTAACACTTTCTGGGAAACTAAAGCATTAGTATTTAGATACGTTTTTGGTTACATTTAGGTCACATTTAATTCTGATTTATCAACAGTTTCCAATTTTCGAGCCGTTCAAAACAAACGAATCATATCTAGGTGTTAAGAGATCCTTATACGCAATAATTGTTCATAGTTTAAAAATAAGGAAAACCCAAAATACTAAAAATGAAGCTAGTTGGACTCTACACTAACGGTTTATCAGATTTAAGATACGATGGATTATTAAAAAGGTATAACCCATAGACGTTAGCTGTCCCCTCAAGAAAACAAAACAACATCGAGAATAAAATGCGCGTGGATTACCAAAGGTTTCCTTATTTTAAGTTAAACATTTTTATTTAGCTTTTAAATATAATAAAAAATAGTTACACTTTTTAAAAATGATGACATGTTTGTGTATATTTGGCACATGATGCCAATAAAGCGATAATTATGCCAAACAATGTTTCCAAAACAGCATGGACCATTATCAATAACAAAACCAGGGACCATTATCAATAAGAAAACCATCGAACCGACAAACAAATTGATTTTTCATTCCGACTGGGACTCGTTGGCGTAGTACTGTAATAAAGCAGGTTATGGAGGTCATTTTGAGGGCTGATGATAGATAGTTTCGTGACACTCATACAAATGAATCGCGTCCATCTACTAGCTCTCTTTTGTTTCATCAACTAGTGATCATCTAAACTAGATGATACCCGCATCAACTCCCACCGTGAGTAACGTTTAGACATATCAGACCATCACCTGCGTGGTTCGGAAGTCACGTTAAAATATGCAGTGGGTCCTTGTATTTCCATTGTTCATTGGGCTATTAATTAATGAACCATTCTAAACACTAATATGGAAGAGTCGGCCTTAGTTTGTAACAAGACTACACCTCATAACTCATTACTACCATTCATCACACTCATCCTTTACCAATAAATCTTCGCATATTTGCCTTAAAATACCCTCATGAGAGTGGTCGGCATCTCAAATAGTGATTTAGTGATTTAAAATTAGTAACAAACAGGTCAACGGATCACTCAGAGTCACTAATGAGTTCAACAAACTCTTTTATTCGGATCAAGGTCTTGGTCCGACTTACTATCAACCCTACAGCCTCTATGACTCTAATTCGGGTTAAATTAGGATTTAAACAATTGGAGTGATAAGATGTCCCCATCCACAAAAGCCAACGACTAGATTCAAAGTGTTACTGCTGAAGGCATTCAAAACTGCCATGAAAAATACTGATTGCGAAACCATTTCATAGTGCCCAGACGGGTTTATGGTACGCGACTGGAAGAACATGCAACTCACAAACTGACAGTAGGGCTAGAGTAGTATAATTATGATCATTGAACGTATACATGGCTAAACTGTATGTTTGAATGATACCTCGATGTAAAAAGGATTATAACTTTTTAAAAACACAAATCTGACGATTGTGATAAAATGTTTTACGCAATAAACGGTTTATTTATTTATTTACCAAACCCGTATGGTTCAAATTAAATTCTTTAATATTCCGTAGATGCTAATATGTTTTATGACTTTAAAGTATTTTCAGTGAAAATATTAATAATATTTATTCCTATTTATTTAAAATATAAAATAGTTTTATTTTATAGTTAAAACATCAAAGTTAGTTTCATACAATTTCATACAGTTATCACACTTGTGTGTTAAACTTCAAGCCTGTATGTCGCTTTTAAGCAGGTGTTCAGTCAAAGCTGAATTAAAACCCATGAAAATCCTACGTCCTTGTTGTTTGTGTGTCATCCTGTGTATTTAAATACCAGTGAAGGTTTCTAGTAGCTTTAACTTAACTATGAAACTTAATTACGCGTATTGCTCTTAAGCAATAAAGAAGTATAAAGGAAACGACATAATATCGAATGATGTCTACCACAGTTTCCTGAAGTTAGGCAATTAACGTGAAATACACATCAGAGATAAGAGATAAAGGAATGCCCCTCCCTTGTGAGATACGGCCTCATCCTTTCCTGTAGCACATTTCTCCTGTCTTACTTTTCTAAACTTTACTGCACTTGGTGCCTTACTTGCAGAGAAACAAACGGTTTAACACATAATTGTTTTAAAAAAAGATTTCAGTACCTAACGCATGTTTACTATCATGTAACACACCCACATGACGCACATTTTCCTTGGGCAGATCTTCGGCCCAGATAACAAGATCTAGAGATCGAATATTGGCGTGATCTTTATTATCTGATCGTAATGGTAGGCAAGTTGAGAATAAACGAAATACAAGACTAAGTCATAGAGAAGAGTCTCGTTTATTATTTTTGTCATTGAGCTCTAAACATTTTAAATCATAGCTATTTTAAATCATAATAACTATTTATTGGTTATTGGAAAAGTAATATTTCGTGCGGACAGGCACAAGACAACAAAATACTCGTATACTAGCTGCGCCAGCTGGGGGCTTCACCCCCAGACCCCCTGGCATCGCTCGGCTCGGCCTACGGCCTCGGTGCCCGCTTTGTTTTTTTTCTTGTTCTCTACTAATTTCCCATATAAATCCTTAATTGCACAGCCTAAACGTTCTTGGTTCAGTTCCAATACACTTGATACACTTATTCCCTTTTTTTGATACCCCACATCGATTTTTATTTTTTTTATTTCTTGCCCCCCCTTTAACCTCCCCCCCCAAATCCATATATTGTGCCCCCGAACCCCAAAATCAGTAGGGTTTTGGGTTAATGGTATACAACTATGTGTCGAGTTTCAAACAAATCCGTTGATATTTACTAATAAATATTTACTAAAAAGAAATATAACATGGGGAACTGGGGACCTCAAAACCCTATAAAATAAAATCTATATAATTTTATTCGTTTCCCAAACCCCACCCCACACACTAAGGACCATTTCTATTCAAAAATCTGAATTACCCCAGCCAGAATCCGAGATCTCAACACTCCGGACAACCCTAACCGAAATACTAATAGTATAGATAAAGCGCTACACAAGTTAAACTTTTAAAAATAAACTAATTTATAATAAGATTGATTATTTGATCCATGATTTCGTCATAAACAAACTCTTAATTAGACAGTTCTTTAACTTTGATTTAAAGATTGTTGATATTCTTAGCGGTTTAGTTTCAACACGAAGTGCTTGGAATAATAGAATACCCGAGAGAGTAGTTTTTCAAATATACAAATACGGTTTGACCTGAAATTGTTGCTACATCGCGTGTCATAATCGTATTATATACAACTGTAACACATTTGTAATGCATAGTTCTTTGTACACCTTTTTGTGATATATAATAAAACGCATGTTAAAAGTGTTTTTTTTTAAATACAAAATTAAATACTAACTTCAATCACAAATAGAAAACTAAGACCCCCGAGTTTTTCTAAGAGTGATTGCCAAACCAAGAACTATTAGACTGAAGGAATGGTGTGGTGCACAAGAATGTACATCTGTTTGTTGGCGTGCTTTGTTAACGTTTTGCTGTCTGCAGATTTGAAATAGGAAGTTAACAAATTATACTAATTAATACTAGGATAATATATTCCGTCACTTGGTAAACAAGTGACGCTTTGATATAAAAGCTTAAGTTTAACACCTGAGCCACTGCAAGAGAATTCAATTATCAAAGTGATTGTTGAATTTTAAATTTCAAATCCTAGTTTGTGTCTGATTACATTTTATGGCTATTAAAAGTCTAATGGGTGGTACTGTATGATGAAAACATTGTGCAATATTCATCCCAAAACGTCTTTTCTGCACATATAAATGGTTAAGAACAATTGCGCCTGAAGGTTGAGATGGATTTTGTCGTGCGTAGAAAAAGTACAACTATTGGTAATTGTCATACAATATGAGCAAGCTATAAATTACGTCACAATATACAAAAGGCCGACACGCAGCTAAGCGCTAAAGCGCCGTTTGCATGAGTGAATCGTATTTCCTTTGCAATTTGTTTCTCTTATTCGCTCTGTTCACAGCCTCACTTTGCTCTTTGGCCTCAGACTTTCGTGAGCTGTTACTGCAAGTTAGATTACATATCGTGAAAATAAAACATGTTTTAAATTGTTATTGAAATTGGACCACTAATAACGTCGTTATAGCGAAAAATCACTTTTTTGGCCGCCGTTTGTAAACGATTCAATGAATTTAAACATTTTATGTTCATAGGTGGATACCGTAAAGATACATATTTATTTAAAGGTTCATCAAAATCGGATAAGACTGGTTTTGGATCATTAAAACCAACTTTGTGACCTAAAACCCTACCTAAAAGGGGGGGGGGGATTTCGGTAGCTCAATTTTGCTGGATAACGAACTTGGCCGAAATAGTTACAAATGGAACATTTGTACTCATTTCCATGAAAATCGTACAAACAAGTGACCTGTAGAGAGTATACACAAATATATACATACATACATTTTTAAAAATACCAAAAGGTTGTATATAAATAGAAAAATAACTCACTGTTGCAATCTAATTTTGGTAATATTTCGGCTTCACCATTATCAAACCAATACATAAACCTATTAATGTTGAACTAAGAATGATGCTCCAAATCTCGTAAAACTGAATCTTCTTGTCTATTCATCTTCGGTGTCGTCTGCATATGATTTATCCTTGCATGCTGATGACATTATGTTGATCCAATACATTCTTGATGACATTTGTTGATCTGTTATCGCGCATATGTCGTCGGACTTTTGCCTCAAAGTCTCTTCTTCCGGCATCAGGCTGAACCACATATGTATGAAGTATGTGAATATATTAATATATTAAGTCCTGTATAAATGCTCAAAACGTATTCTGGTGGTCAAAATCGGTGCTCATTTTACGGTCCCGGGTCTGGAGTTTACCATGCTGACGGCATGAATAACTCAATTTTTCAAAGGAAACTGGATAGTAAACACACACAAAACAACGTACCTTCAAACCAGAAGAATAACGAAAGCCAATCAGCTTTACAGCATGTATTGTGTCTTATAAAATTATGTTTACATAAGATACAAGTAAACATAAAATACAATATAGTCTTAAAATAATTTTGATTTTCGCTCTGGTCTTAATTTTAAATATTTCTGAAGAGAACTAGAATTTCTAGTAGTAGTTGAGGCGAAGTTAGGACTACAAAGTCCTCTCTACCACTCAACCTCGACCTTTTTTCAGCGTCATCGTATTAGTCACATTACAAATGTAAATGATGACTGCGGGGATTGAACTCGCGCCACCGGAGTGATGAGCTCTGGAGTCGCGTGCGATACCAATCCGCCACGGATCCGCTTAAAGGGTCTTATTAAAAAATTAATATTGACGTAATTCGTTAAACCTTGATTCAGGAGGCTGAAGGATGTAAAGCTACGTTTCATATCAACAAGGACAAATATAAACCCGTCATAAAATGTTTGGTGAAAGGAATTACCTGCCGGAGGCCAAGTCATTTCGCGAGGATTGTTTCTTAAATTGCCGGAGATAAAGAAGTCAATAACTGTGAACCAGTAGAGCGTACAGATGATAATGCTTTCTTCTGCCGATAGAAACATCTGATAACATCTTGTCTTGATTTAGAACAACGTTAATATAAATATTAATTTTGTGTTATACCTTTTACAAGTGTATTATCAAAAATAACAGAACCTTTATGCTAAATGTAATAATAAGTATTGTATTAAGAACAAATAATCAGTTGATCTACTGACCGTCTCAAGTTTCCAATTCATACAAACAACAACTGTTTGTTAAGGTTTCTTGAGGACAAGGAAACAGTAAAAACCAAAGCTACGAGATAGTTTTATCTATTTATATTCATTCAACTGCTACACCCTAACGTGTGAGTAATTAGTAGCCCCAACTACTGTAGTTCAATTAGTAGTCTTCAGCAACTAAACTTACCGCGCTTTTTCGGAAGTGACTGCAAAAACATCATTTGAATCAAGAGCTAATATGTCAAGTTCTACTGTTTGCACAATTAAAGTATTCGAATATCATAATACGGCATAATTATTATAGAAATTGAATTGGAGGAAATCATCTCGTAAATTTACACGGCAAAGTTAATCCCACTCTCAATGTATTCGATTGCATAATCTACGGAAAGTAAACAACGTTCTTATTTTAAAACAAATTCAACTATTAACATCTGTTGTTTATTATACAAAACCACAGTGTAAACCAGGTCAATAAACAAGAAGACATTTAAAAGAATTACTTATAGTGTATAACAGAATTTCGTCTAGTTTAAATTAAATTAATTGAGTTTTTTTTGAATTCATGAAGAAGGGATTAATGGCAATGGTAAAATCATATGTTGAAAAATACAAATAGTGATTTATTAACCACGAGCGCTTTTGGCAGTCATGCTGCCATCTTCAGGTAAAGCGAAAGTTACACAAATTTAAATTATTAACAACAAGTCAAAAACTTACACAAAGTTGTTAACAAATAAAAGAATTACAAAAAATCTTGTTTTTAATTTTTGTGTTTGTTAAAAATCTTGTGTAAGTTTTAGACTTGTTGTTAATAATTTCAATTTGTGTAAATTTCGCTTCACCTGAAGATGGCAGCATGACTCCCGAAAGCGCTAGTGGTGAATAAATCACTATTATTGGCCTATTTGTACCTTTTCAAAATATAATTGATACTTTTTTGTTTACTTGGACATTTGCTAAGATTTACCGTGGCGCTTGTTGCTACGTAACGGCTTTAGTAAACCGTGAATAGAAATCAACGTGACTAGAATTGGTAGGTAATGTAGGGTAGATGATTTCCAAGTATGTTGTACCATTTTTGATAAGGTATTAAAAATAAATTATAATAATAATATTAAATAAAGTTATAATAATTAACTATAGTCGACTGAAACATAAACACTATACGTATTCAACGACAGTATTTAAGAGACAAATTTGGGAGATTCCACACTTCTCCCGTACATCGGCCGAGGAGGCAAGCCTAGCCTTCACTCAGCATCAAGTGTTTAATTTGTCTATCGAATAAACACTATAGTTTATAACAAAAACAAACTGTTCGAATGAAATGGATGCAAACATTTTATACTCGTGGTTGTTTTTTTCGAGAATGGTAATTTTACATGGGTGGATTTCACGGAAATGTAGGCATGACCAAACATAGTTTTGTACGTTTGTATGAGTTTGTAATAATTAGTCGACAGAGTTTGATTATATTGAACGTACAGTCCTCGGCCATTTATTTTTTACTAGAATTTCCAAATGCAATTTTTGTAGTTTTAAGTAAATTAGGCTGCATAGTTTAACCCTTATTTTTTTAATAAACCAAGTAAATTCATTCCGTAGTGAAGTGTGGAACTTGGTCGAAGATGTGGATCATTTCATTCTGCTCATGTCAAAGGCTCATATGACTTGGATGACTAATTGTATGACAATCTAATTTTGAAGGGGCTAATTAATAACGCTCAGCATCTACAGTCTCTCTCAGCTGTTTGGTGACTTACACTTAAGCCCTTCTCAGCCTATGTTATATAAGTGTTCTTATGTAAATCCTATTAATTTTCATCGAAATAATTATCTCTCAAATTTACATTTGAGGGCTCATTCGCACAACATTCACTCGAGTAGTTTCATCCTAAGATCTCGTTGGTCGGTGGGTTCATGGTTTTATTGTTTCCCGTGTCGTGTGTCATAATTCACCGGGTGTATAAACAGCTTCCACGATCAAATACATTTTTGAGATGGGTTTCAGGCATCAGTGCTCTCTTAATTGAATTTGGATACGTGTTTCAGATTGACCTTCCACCTAAGAAAGAGTCCATGAACTAACGCTCTGCTTCTCCTAGTTAATAACTATCCCTGCCTCTAGTTTAAACAAGTGAATGTAACTTCCTCTTCTGAGATAACCTTTTGAACATAAAAACACACATGTTCTCAAAATATACAGGCAAGGTAGCGTAAAAAGCTGTTTTAGACTTTTCAACTTTTGACTCTCTTCAGGCAGTTTTGCAATTGTTCCCACTGCTTTCCTTTGGAGGTCGAAACATTGTGGATAGTTTGCGTTTGAGAAACCCTACCTACCACGAAGCCAGTCCGTAAGGCAGGTGTGGGTAGATTACTGTGAAATACGCAGTCGTTACCTTGTAAGGCAGTATTTTACTGGCTATTTCAGAACAAAGAGGTCTGGGGCTAACTTTGCGCATACATGTATGATCTAAGTGACAATCCCAAGTCAACTCTCAACCAAGGTGTGTTCCAAGGAATTTTGTCGAGTAGACATTTTCAATCTCATTAACGTCGAACATAACTGAGACATGTAAACTTTCAGTAAATTATCTGAGTTAGTCTAGCGTAAACTAAACAAGACATTCCACAAAGGAACATTGATAAAGGTTCGAAAATAAAATACAATGTGGTATTAGACAACGAGCAAATTCACTATGTTATGTTGTGTTTGAAGGAGGGCTTGGCTTCAAGTAAATGATATAGGAAATTGGAAAGATATTGGTGTGTCCGGATCAGTGATAACTTCCGATGTGTTTCCATTGTTGGCCCTCAACACATTCCTTTGAAGGCTAGATTTATATTTGATATCAAACTGTGCAACATCCGTGTGTACGATGCTGTCTGTATCATTGTGTTCTGTGGCAGTTGATTCATTAAACCTTGATAGAAGGCTTTCAACTAATTAATCAAGAAGACTAGTATAATAATATCAATAACAAAAATAATGTAAAAATGCAAAGATATGATTTAATAGCACTCTATTTCACTTAACGTTACATAGGGTAGTTTTAAAGATACAAAATAACGTTTAAGAAAAATCATCTCGTTGAACGACATACCGTTGAAAAGCTTGTCGAATTTTGGGAAACAACACATAAACGCTATGTTTTTAATTGAATTGATAATTTGACTACAAGGCGTCCCGTAAAAGCTTACGCGATTTACGTTTATAACTCTAGTTTAGTAATGGACCGGCATATAAAAACTATTGTTTCGTCAAAATGTCGAGAATTGATTTTTGTTTAACGTTATGTACACTATGACTCTACTTTGTATTTAAAAATCTCGAGTGTTGACCCTGTGAGTTTTAGTATTAACACACCCTGTATACTGAGAATCTTAAAATATTTTTCCTGAAATCTCCATGTACAATTTTCAGACAATAAAGTTTTCTTAATTCTTAAGCTTTTGCGACCGGTGTCATCATTAATATCTAAGGCTTCCGGTTAATAACCGGCACGGCCGGTCAAACCAGTCTCAGCCAGTCAACCAGCTACTGAGGATGACTCTCCTCAGCGAGATCGAAACGTCTAGCAGTCTGCAAATATTTCAACTGTGACGGGGTGTAAACCGGAAGCCTTAGATATTAAGAATACAGTTTGTTTCATCTTTCTAGCTCTAATTGTACTCCTGTAAACCATTTAAAACACTTTATCGTGGCCACCCGGTACTTTTTACTAGTCCCACCTTTGAAACTAATTAGAACTACAATAAGTTGAAAGTGTATAAACAAACATAATAACAGGCTGAAATTCACTTTTGCAACATGTGAACTGTGTAATTGTACCTGGGTCGCAGTCAGCAAGGACGAGATGGGACTGCAGTAGATATAGCACTTGACATCAGTCCATTATGTCCTCCCATACAAATCTCCGGTGCTTTGTGTAATGGCATTCTTGAGGAGAGTCAATGGGTTGCAAGTATCAATGTAATCGTGCGTTTCTTAGCAATTTAGTAAAGGTTCTCTTTTGCAAAATATCGTGCCCTAACATTATCTCATTACAATAGTTTGTCATTGCCCATTGACACCTAAGTGCCACAGATATAATTGCCTCTAGTGCAAAACTAACAAGAAATTGTAATACATCAATAATCTGACATGTGCTGTATTGAATTCAAATGCAATAACAAAATATTTGAAATGAAATGCCTAGTCAATTATTAAAAAAAAGAAGAATTTACCAACCTTAATAATCGAGAAAGAAGGAGTTGTACACATACAAACATGAATAGTCACATGCCAAATTTTATTATTTACTTATATTGTCAACTGAAATGATCCGGAATATATATTTTAAGTTCTGTTTACTCGTTTTCCAAGAAAAGTAGCTGGAAAGAAGAAAGGTCGAGGCACAGAGAGTCTGCAACTGACAACTGATTTGTCGGTAGAGTAGCCACGGGAAACTTCCTGACAGTTTTATTTACTCCCAATGAAAATGAGTTAAGTCGCTTATGCAGAGTGTCTCGAAATACACGATAATACTTAGGGATATTATTCCAAATAAACACAATAAACTCGTAAATTTAGTTTCGGGAAACCTTTTTTATAAACAAGCCACTGTTTTGTTTTCCACAAAATATGTATATCACTTTGTTGGCTTCACCTATTTGGTCAAGATTTAATGTGTCGCTTTCAACAACATAAGTCAACAGAAGTACATTTCTGAACATTTCATGATTTTGAACAGTGGCTTGTGGCTACATAGTTGGAAAATGACAATCTTATTTATAGATACAAACTTCAAATCAATAAAACCAATATTTAAAATTGCAATATGAGGCGCCTTTGACCGGCAAAGATCTTTCTGTAATGTTAGCTGACAAACACAACTTTGCTGGTTGAATGGCGCGTCATGTAAAAATGTTGAATATTGGTTTTACTGATTTTAACTTTGTATACCAGTCCAATATTAGAAAACATACATTTCTTTACATTTTACTCGAATTTGGTTATTTGAAATACTCAAGAAACAGCTAAAACTTGAAATGTGCCTTGTAAGAAGCCTACAAGTATTGTTTATACACAACACAGATAATGCAGTTAAAGTAACAAGGGTCGAATGTGAAGCCACAAGTACTTCATCAAGTGGAACATGGAGCTGTATGGTTGTATAGTCTCCACGAGTGTCTCCATCGAGTGGAGCTGGTATGTCTCCATCGTGAGCTGGTATAGTCTCCATCGAGTGGAGCTGGTATGGTTGTATAGTTCCTGTTCTAAAAATCTTACATTTCAAACGTTTCAGATGTTTATCCTTTATTTGATAATTTAAAACAGAGCATCATTTTTATTATTTTTCATCCTTCAACAGCCACTATTCCAAAAACGTCGATTTTCAAAGCGGTTGATTTATACAGTATCAATATTTATGTTTGCCGTTAAAAGCACTGCACTAAATGTAATCTGGATCAAGAAAGCCACCTTAGAGATTTTAGTTATTTAGTTGAAAACATTATAAATGCCGAGATAACCCAGACCCTACGTTTAAGAGGCAAATATCCAGAACCCAAAGTATTATCGTGCCTTGGATAAGGCTCTATGCTCATCGTGTAATTTGAAAGCTAAATCGGGAGTTGGAGCAGCTCTCAATTATGGTTAGTCGGATCTGAGTTTTTAACTAGAAAAGAAATGTATTCGCGTACGATACACTAATACAGGTTTGTAATACTAGACTGTACAAGTTAGTATAGAGTTTTACTTCAAGTCGTCACAGTTTTACCCTAAAATAGTAAAAGTGAAATTACATTGTTATTCTTTCGAAATTTACAATATAATCTTTTATAAGAGGACGGTGTAATTTATGAGCACATAAAACTGACATACTTTCCCCGTGAGAGAAATACATTGCCTCTTTGTTTATACATTATTCCGGCTTCAACTGCAGACGCGAGGCGTGCGTTGTTGTATATATAGCCACCTCCGATATTTCAGATACACACTTTTCACATGTAATAACTACATCTAGCTAACGAATATACTATATTGTTTAATCACCAGAAAACCACACTATTAGCCTTTTCACCTTATGTTTTAAACAATAAGAGGTTGTAAGGGTGTATACAACAGCGTGTAGAGGGGCAATTAACAACTACTGGGTGTCCAGTAATTAGGGGATCAAACTTCACCAGGCTGTTTAACACGTAAAATCAAAAGAACATTTCTAATTACTCAGGCCTATTTTGCTTTGTTTTCCGTCTGACTGTGTGTGTTTTTCACTGAATATTTTTTATCTCCGATCCCAATCAAGATATAAATTTAAGACTTTGCACACTTGTTAGTATAATTAAAACCAATATTTAAAAATAAATTTGCCTAATTTTCCTTTAGGATTAAAAATTGCGTTCATATTTAATTTTTAATCTTAAACCAACTTAGTACTTTCAGTGTACTGCATTAACAGCTGGCAGCAACTTACTAAAGCAAGTATTTCTCTGTTTGTACAGGCGAGAGCCAAGCAGTAGCCATAAACTTGAACACGACTTTTCTTTGCTGTTCAGAGCTGACTCGAGGGAATTCTACTGTAAAATATTCAAGGTTAGGAGCTTTCTCCAAACAAAACATATACTTAACATATTCTGTAGAATCATATTGCCACTCTGTACAATTCATGTTCAAGGATCTGCAACTTCAGCATATTGTTGTAAGTTTTCACTAATCCAGATACAACGATATATTTTTCCTTTAGTTTAATATTTAATTACAGTTTTCCGCCAAACACGATATACCTGGATAAATAGTGTATAAAATCGACTACATTGAGAGAGGAATTAACTTTGCCGTGTAAATTTATAAGAAGATTTCCTCCAATTCACATTCTACAATAATTATGCTGTATTATGATATTAGAATACTTTTAATTGTGCAAACAGTAGAACTTGACATATTAGCTCTTGATTTAATTGATGTTTTTGCAGTCACTTCCGAAATAGCGCAGTAAGTTTAGTTGCTTGAAGACTACTAATTGAACTACAGTAGTTGGGGCTACTAATTACTCACACGTTAGGTGTAGCAGTTGAATGAATATAAATAGATAAAATTTGAAAGGACTATATAAAGGGTTACTCGTAGCAACGACTTTGGTTTTACTGTTTAAAATTTGATTTTATATTTGTTTATTTATACCTTGTCCTAGGCCAAGAAAATGGAATCCTTAAAAATAAAATATATTCAAATATATGTTGTTGTTTGTATGAAAACTTGTATCGTAGCTTGGTTTTACTGTTTCATTGTCCTCAAGAAACCATAATAAACAGAGACTTGAGACGGTCAGTAGATCAACTGACTATTTGTTCTTAATACAATACTTATTATTACATTTAGCATAAAGGTTCTGTTATTTTTGATAATACTTGTAAAACGTTTAACACAACATTAATTAATATTTCTATCAACGTTGTTCTAAATCAAGACAAGATGTTAGATGTTATCAGATGTTTCTATCGGCAGAAGAAAGCATTATCATCTGTACGCTCTACTGGTTCACAGTTATTGACTTCTTTATCTCCGGCAATTTAAGAAACAATCCTCGCGAAATGACTTGGCCTCCGGCAGGTAATTCCTTTCACCAAACATTTTATGACGGGTTTATATTTGTCCTTGTTGATATGAAACGTAGCTTTACACTCTTCAGCTTCCCTGAATCAAGGGTTAACGAGTAACGTCAATATTTATTTTTGATTAAGACCCTATTGAGTGTTAACCTTATAGGGATAATGCTGTTAGAAAATAGAAAAATGCATTTTAACCGACAGCTTAATGCCATATGTAATGTTGATGAGAATTCCTTTACGATATTTAGGGGAAATATTCTCTCATAAGAAAAGCTTGTTTTATGACATTTGTACTATACAGTTAAATTGTATGTATTCTTTCAAAAACATTAGTGAATTTACAATATTTGTGAAAACGCTTTAGAGTCCAATAATGATAAACATTCATTAATGGACCTTTTTCACTGGGAACGAACCGTAAATAGTTTAATACGCTTGAATGCCCAATACCGTGCGTAAATTAAGTTTTTCCATAGGTTTGCTTTCATTGGCTGTTGAATCTGGCATCTTGATGTAAACCTGGATTGTTACTTCTAGAATTTGCAAGCTAAATGCTGTGAAAAACCTTACCTCCCGCTTTAAATAGACAAGAACTCGCAGGTTCTAGCCGATGCAGCAATTCTATTATACGATGTATTGGATAGGGCTCAAATGGGACATTATGAGTATAGGTTACTTAAGCACTTGCCATCTCACATGTACAAGTTTCATGCACAATTAGCAACACCTTTTTCATTAGTGTACTTGTGGTAAGAACTTGTTTTGTTCGTGTGTTCATACGGGTTAGTGTGTGCGTGAGGGTGTGTGTGTGCGTGTGTGTGTCCACTATACAGGCCAATCTTTTATATGATATGGAAAGCTTGAAACTATATCTTAACGACATAAATGAATGCGATTTCCTATATGAACTCGTCTAAAATAGTAAACCATAACGACCAATGTGAAACTTGTGACGCTATTGTTGTTTGAAAATGACTGAAATCTGCTTCGTAACATGTTTTAATCAGGACTCTAAGAAACCATTATTCGGAGTCCCGCGTAAATACACTTTTCTTGCCGTAGTTTTATCATCAAGCTCAGTACAGACACCCGTACTGGCAATGGATCGTACATAACTTTGAAAACGTTGTGAGTTACAGGTTATCAGTGAAGCCGACTCCGAGATGTTACACGGAAACTTAACTGACTGCAAGCAAGACCGACTACAAGCCAACATCAACTATTTCAACAGAAACTTTTTATGTTGATTGCAGAGGGTCTGTGACTTGATGTGGTACCCACTTAGGTATCAAGTCGAATGGTCTAAAAAGTGACCGATGCCGAGACTGTCTGACTGGAACATCCCAATTTGGAAACGTCTGAGACGATAAAATGTGTGAGTTTAGACAAAAGTGGACAGTTCAACTAAACATATACACAGTGCCCAACGAGTGATCGATTCCTACTATGAGGTATAACAATTATTTTAGATCGTCCATTTTTCTAATTTCAAATCTTTTGCTTTACATAGTTTTATGATCGACTTAACTGACTGTTCATTTTAAACCTCACTAACATTCACTAGAGTTACTTCATACAAGTTTAAGAATTTCAGGCAGTTGTTTCATTTATTTATTTATCAATATTTATCACATTCTCTTCAGGGACTGATGTATTTATGTGAACAATACGACGAGAAGGGTGTTTTTCATGGTTGAAAGTCACTAAATGTAATGTTGTTTTACTATTATGAAAGCCTACTATTTGTTGTAACTGGCAGACGAAGTTCATACGTATTTAATACTCAGTTTTAAACCACGATCAAGGGCGAAATGGAGATCTCGTACAAGGCCCAACCCAGCTCAAAAATTTGAAATTAAGTTGACGCTACCTTGCTCTCTATATTTTAGAAACGTTTTTTTCAAATCAAAATGCCTCGCACTGTGGTGGCTAAAATGAATCGTCAAGGAAGAAGACATTGAAATTCACTCTTATGAAGCTAGAGGCAGGGAAAACTACCTAACTGGGAGACACAGAACGGCAGTTCATGAACGTTTACCTTCTAAGATAAGAGTTCAACTCGTCAACAAGTTGGCAAATTCGATCAAAAGTGCTCAGGAGCTCAAGGCCTTTAAAACTGGTCTGAAAACAGTTTTAGCCGCAATTGAAGCATTTTATAATACAGACGAGTTCATGGCACATAACTGGGAAAACGCGGACCAAAATGTCTACTTACGGGCCTAGAGTGGTTCAATTCGAATGAATGAGAGAGTGAATGTCAAAATGTATATATGAACGGGATTTCGATGTTAGAATGTGTGGAAAATTTTAGCTTCAAAATAGCTTCAACTGACGATTGCATAACATGTCACATGTTTTCGCAATAAACCATTTATTTGTTTAATCAGCCACACTATTAGTAAGCAGTATGATCCAGAATTAGCCTCTCCTCCAGAATTAGTTGTTCGCACTGTGGAGTTGAGTTGAGTGAACTACAGAGTTACAAGCAACAACACAAGTCTGAGCTGCCTCCAGCTGTTTAACCTCGTTAGTGGAGTTGTAGGCGGAAAATGTTCGGACACAACTTCTGACGCAACAAGTTGATCTTATGTAACAACCTCTTAGTAAGCTTATGCGAGTTAAACGTATTAAATCAATTCACAGCTTTGACTGTCGGAACAAGGTGAACTCTCCGATAACCTAATCTATAGTCCGGCTATGGACTTATACGATTTGTGATCAAAAAGTATCAGGACTGTGTATATGTAGCGTGAGAATGCAGCGACGTCTAACAATGCAGTTTGTAGCAATGTGTTCTCTGACTAATCAGTAACACAGCGGTGGTTTTGGATCAATCCTATCTTCACTCAAAGAAAAATAAGACAGTTTAATTTGAGACGTTTTTTGATTCTGGGGATTTTTTTGGTAAATGAAAATTGGTGTGAAAGAAGGTCAAAGTGTTTGTGTAAAATTGAACCACACCTTCACTGACATTTTTCAGACGTTACAAGAGTCTTTTAGTGAAAAATGTTTAACCCTATCACGTTGTCATGAGTGGTACAAGAGGTTTTCAAATGGTCGAACATCAAATGGTCGAAGATGATTATCGTTCCGGACGCCCTACACGCCAGTTTTGAACAAACCTTGCTGCAACTCCTGACGCATTTGACGTTTTTTAGTTGAAATTGCTTGACATAAACTATATAAAACATTACAATATCCTTTTGCTATTTCATGGATAGTTAGCAATGAATTTAATCGTATACGAGATCATAACCGCGAGAAACTTGATCATCATCGATCGATGTCAAAGGGCGTTCGAAACGATGAGCATCTTCTTTAGATGTTTGGCCATCTTTAAACCAATGTGTTTAAATCGATTTTAAAATTCTTTACCAAAAACCTTTTGTAACATCTGAAAGCTTTCAATAAAGGTTTTGTTTATTTTCACACAAACACGATTATCTTCTTTCACGTCAATTTTCATTTACCAAAAATCACCACAATCAAAAAACATGTCTCAAATAAAACTGGTTTATTTTTGTTTAAGTGAGGATAGGATTAATCCAAAACCAGCGCTGTCTTACTGATGAGTCAGATGTATTGCTACAAACTGCATTGTTGTACGTCTCTGTGTTCTCATACTATATAAACAGTCGTGATACCTTTCATCACACCTCGTATGCCAGTTTGGCTGCTCTGACCGAGCCTTTAACCATGTATTTTATTGTTAAAAATCCTGTAGATGCAGTGTGACAAAATGTTAGCTATAAATACGAGTATATTAGTGTTGAGTATGTAAAGAGGTAATGGTCACGGCAGCGGCGGCAAATACAGAGACAGATTTCAATTAATTTGTGTTTTCCTTAAAAGTGTAATTGTTTGGATGGTCATAATACAATACTAGACAAAGTGGCCACTGTATTTTCCGAACAATTTCAATGTTTGTACAGATGTATTTAGAAATGAAGTTAATAATGATTTCGTTAATCACTGTATTAGCAATTTTTTCGATGTCTGGGTTTTGCTTTGAGAGCTTGTTGACAGCTTTAGGAATAAATTATAAAATAACCTTTCTTTTCATAAAAACACTACTTATTATACTTTATTCACAGCATACTCTATTTACTCCATCAGGCAAAAACTTCTGCTTGAAACTCTGATAGCTTTTCATAAAAGATTATGGAAATCTCGCTGAGATAGCATTTACATAATCTAGTTCTCTCCTCATTTGCAAGCTTTTGTTTAGTCACTAAGATGATACAATTTAAGTATTTTAAATTATAAACAGATTTTCAAGCAACAAGATTAGACCAGCAATCGAAAGTATGGTCAACTCAAGGTTTACACGATACCAAATAAAACAGATAAAAACCCACGATTTAAGTATGGCAGAACGTGTTAGCCAGCATCGCATGGAACGTGCTATGTTTTACATTGTGAGTACAAAAGAGTATAATTGTGTAGAGTGAACGTAGCAACGCACAAGTATCCATGCACATTGCACAATACATTGGGAGAGCCGTTCTCAAAGGAATCTAAGATGAGTTTGTAATGAAAGCTATAAACTTCAGTTTCCGCGTCCTGTACCTACTCGAATCACACCGTACTTTATATATTTGTTTGCGTTTCAACTACCAACTGCTTATTACTGTATTGTGTATGACTTTCATTACACTGGTAGGAAGACGCCCAGCTAGTGCAAAAGAGATAAATCTACTTCAAAATAGTAAAAATGTGGTGCTTTTAAAGCTTTGAAACCCCCATTTCCAAGTGAACTTTAGAATTATGGCTCCAGTTTGCTCTAGAGTCTAGATGATCTCTTTAAAATGATGTAAAATTATTTAGGCCTATATAGAAACCCAAAACATGAAAACAGCGTTTGTGGGATCGCAATCCCTTGTAAAGTCACTAAAACGCTCGTTTCGTGTTGAGTTAACATATTTAAAATATGGTTTGATCATGGCTATTTTGTATTTATTATAACAAAAACTATAAATAAAATATATAAAAATGATATTTGCGTTTAGATTTACAATTTTTTTAGTACTATTTTTATTATTACTTTTATAACTGTTTATGTTTTTATCATAGAATTGCATTTCAAAGTTAACTTCTACTGAATCAGCTATTAAATGGAAACACAGGCAAGGAATCAATGTAATTTGTAGTTTTACTTTATATCGAATCAGCTTTTATTAATAGCTGCATTTACGGACTTGGGGCTATGATAGTTCGTCTCAGAACCTATTATTGCCCAGGCCAGAAACAATAATGAAATGATCTTATCTGTGTACTCAGGAAATGTTGCCCAAGCTTACCGTAATCCGTATGTTACTCGTATAAGAACAGCTGAAATATAAAACATGTTAAATCAAATAAACCAATATTTAAAATTTTAATATCTGAGGCCTTTTGATCAGCACGCTGCCTTTGTCATATAAAGACAGCTTTGTGATCAAAGACCTCATGTATTAAAATTTTAGTTATTTGTTTATTTTATTTAAAACATTCTTTCTATAACAATCTAATATACGAGCTTATACCTCAAGAACAGCTGAGATAATGGGGAAATCAACGTATCGTGCACCAGATGAAGACGAAAACCTTTTGCATGAGTAATGTATTCAATTACAAATTAATTTCAGTTTCGTTATGTTTATACTACACGTTGGATATTTTACAAATTTCCCAAATTAAGTAGTAATCATGTTTAAAAATTTTTGAAACAGAATTTTTGAATAAGTTTTATTGAAATGAAGAGTTGTGTTGGCGGAATTGTTAGAGCTGACGCTGACTCGGTTAGCTACTCGGGCCGGTTGGTATTGATGAGCTAGCCGTGTTGATTGGCTACTCTCTACGTTGTAAATGGGTGTGATTCCACTAACGATGTTTTACTGCCCACATACTTTCAACCTAACCTTATCAACAACGTTGGCCATACTCATGAAGATTTATAACAGCAGCCTAAATCAAGTCGGGAGTTTAATTTCCTGTTATTCGGTCACAAATCAGGTTTCGGTACATCGTGTACGTACTTAAAACAACGTCTGGTATGTCACTCTTATAAAATCAAAATATGTTTACAAAGATATTAATAAATAAGTAACTGAGGCGAGGAAAAAAGTAGTAACAATATAAAAAGTACTAACTAAAAAGGAGAAGAAGAGCAGGCAAGTAAAAAACCAATATAACAGATTCTATGGCAAACAAAAACACGGGCAAAGGACAATATAAGCAAGGGTAACTTACCAATCACAGCACATATCAGTACCAATAATGCTTTTCTCGAATGTCTGAACAACATAAAAGGGTGATCAATATTTGATTGTGAGTACACTGTTTTAAATATGCTTTAAATTTTTGTGTTTGATTATTTTTAGTTGAGGGGATAAGTCCCGAAACCGATAGTGTGGTGAATAAGAAATGATACAAGATTATTTAAATGTATATTTTCCTTTACTAAATTACTATTAATATGTCAAACAACCCTATCTTGCAAATATCAAAACTACCGTCGCAAATCGATCGTAGCAATTAAGGAATCAGTAAAGATTCAATGTTTGAACCGTGGATATCATTTAATCATTAAATAGGTGGTTTTAAAACCTTCATCAATAACCAAAATTGTGTTGAGGGCTGTTATTGCCTGACGATGGTGTTTTGACATCGAAACATCTTGAGATTGTAACAACGCCCAACACAGGTTTTCGATAATGTCGGAAAGTTTTCAAAACCTAACTTTTAATCAATAAAACAAGTAAGTTGAAATACCTGCAGGTCGTGTTGGAACACGTTATGGATAAAAAGCAACTCCTGTGGGAAAATGTGACAGTTTTACACGACAATACATTTCATCCCCTTGGGGCCAGAGTCAAGGGCTAATTCCGCTACCAGTTCAAATATACTTGATTTATTCAAACAACTTCAAATATCGATTTACGACACATTCATTCGCTTATAATGGTGTATTGTTAAGAACCACACGGGCACTTTTGTAAACAGTTGCGATAAACAGGAAAAAACGAATAAAAAAGTTTTAAGGGTCAAATGTAAAAAAACATATTTTAACAATCCTTACTCAAGTAGTGGTAAAATGTCAGGTTAACGAAAAGTTGTCAAAAAGTGTTCACAGCCAAGTTACAGTGGAAAACATGGCTGAAAACCGGCTTTTGCACTATTCCTCTCTTTAACTCACGTGTTGTTCAGCAAAAGTTCAAATTTTTGTTTAACCTTGCTGTTAGTTAAATTTAATATTGCAAATTATGTAATACATCTGTTCTGTGATTTGGTAAAAATAAAACAAAACAATGTGTTTGCCTATTATCCTGTCAGATTTAATGTCGACCAGGGCCTGACATGGCCTTTTGTATAAAATTAAAAGAATTTTAAATTTTTAAATTTAGTTTTTATTATAATATTTGTATACGGATAAAATATGATTATTTATAACTATACTAACAATAATAGAGATCTAAAAGAGTAAGGACTTAAACACAAAAACGGACCTAAAACCTACCAATCGGTTAAGACCAGAAAAAAAACAAACAAGGGAAATCAAAAATGGTTGTTACAGGGTTTTAAAGGAAAAAATATATGGCAGCTATTTCAAAAATACGTTATTCCTAATGTGTCATTTTGTTCCATGATACCATTTCTCCTTGATCTAAAGTACCATACATTGGGTAACGTTGCATTATTCACATGCTCGGTTTCAACTAAATTTCGTCATACTTTGAAAGTATTACTCTGAGTATGAAATATCCTATTGTAAACCACTTTGCGTGTGTCATAAAGTTTAATATAGTATATACACTTATTGCTTTGGTTATATTGTTACAGATGGAAAACATACATTTCAAGTGGCGGGAGTTTTCGCAGTGAAAGAGAACGCAAACCAGAAATTGACTGGGGACTTCAAACCACCTTTGGGAATCAGACGCATTTTTCTAGTGGCCTCAAAACATTTAGCCCTCATTTGTTTTATTTTTTGACCTTTTTCTGGTCGCTGCGACTACGGAACTACGATTGTGTAGGCCTACTGGGATCTAATAGTTCTTACATGTATATTGTGTTCTTTGCTATCACAGTATTATCAGACAAATCTAAATATTCAAAAGGTAAGATGTATATAAATAATATAACTTCGTTTTGTACAAAAAACAAACAAACTATGGCAGCAAGCTAGTAAAATAAGTTGATTAAAGGTGTTTACAACTATCATAGACATTATTAGTACGTCTGTGGTAATAAAGATGAAGATACAGAAAATTCGGTATCGAAATATATTGAGCAAGACGTAGCCTAAGTCTACAACAATTATAAAACATAAGTACCCATTCCAAAAGTTTAACAAATGATCAGTTTAGAAAACTGAAAATATAGGAAGTAACTGGTCGTCACATGCTTATGATACCGGGGAATGCGTCAGAATTGGCTCTCTAATAACAATTAGTATTCATTAATGGGATCATAAGTATTTATTGCGATCGTCACGTAACGATGTAAACATATTTGAATTACAACAATACAAAAGCAGGAGAAATCAATCAGCTGATATAACACAGCAGATCAAATATTGCAAAGTGCGCAATAACATAACATGACAGGTGGGTTTTCTTTCCCAATTCTGTTTTATAAAAGCTACAAACAATTGTTATATTCTTATTTTGTTGGAGCTTTTTACCAAGAAAATGTGTACCTTATGAAAATTTGTCTAAATTTTTTAAATTCAAATTACATAAATGAAAACATTTTTGTATAATAGGAAATTTGCTCAGATACACAGTAGTGTGTCGGCTAGAATTTTTTCATCGGTGTTAAAGGACAGAAAACAAAATGGCCAACACAAAATGGTATTGTGCCCCCTTTAGTTGACTAATATATCAGGTGGAAAACTACATGCAGACAGGCTACCTCTAGAATGATGCAGTACAATCGATTGACGCAAGAAGTCTCTTGGGAGCAATACTGCTGGATATACCTTGTCTTGTTCCACATAGATACTGCAGTTGCCAAACCATCAACAGAGCAACGCTGCTCACTGTTACAGGGTTAACTGAGCGATACTGTTTTTGGATTTAAGGTGTCTCCGAGAAGGCTATTAGACTCTTAACACTACTAGTTGACTAACGTACAAAATCAGACAAACTTTATAGTAATAATTCCTAAAATGTGTTCTTAGCTCAAATAAAAGAACAACAACTAAAGTACAATAACAGACAATCGCATTAGCGTTCTTAAAATGTGCTCTGAACCCTAATCTATATACAGTATATACATATATAAAAGAAAGTGCCCTGACTGACTCATAATCAGACCACATCTCAAGCTACTGGTCCTAAAGAGTTGAAACTTTGCACACCTGTCTGTGGTAGCCAAAACCACCCACTTAGAAACGGTGTTGTAAAACTTTTATTTTAAAGGTGGTTTTCGAGGGGCGAATTTAAGCAAAAATGGGCCATGTACGTCTTTACTATTTGACCGCTAGCACCTAAACGAGTAATCCGATCTTCAATCTGATGAATAATCGTTAGTGTGGAATGAAATTATCTACAAGTTTTATTTCAAGCATTTTTGTGTCCCTCTCAGTTTACGAGTTATTAAGCAAAATGTAAAACCTGGTCACTTGGCCCAGTTTCCCGCGCCACACCACACCATTTCGACCCCTCTTCTATTTAGTTGCTGCCTCTGCTTAGGTAGAATTTCAGATAACGATGTCCTGTTAATGTACTCTTTAGGCCTTGCAGAATAATTGGTTTATTCAGTGTGTATTCAGCCTAAGATACTTATATGTACATTGAAACAGTTATATTACTGTTCTAGAATATGCAGTTATAAGTTCGAATTATTTATAACTGCAACTGTACTGTACTTCAATACGGAAAATTAAGGAACATTCGGATTCTCAAGATGTATCGAATGATAATTGGTGATTTCCATGGGTTAAGGATGCTGGTGTATAATTTTGGTGTCAAGGTTTTTCGCCAGGTGACACATTCTTTTGTAAAGAAAAGACTAGCTCATCTATATAAAAGACTTGGTCTGTACGTTGCAATGAATCCATCTGTTTCTGGTTATTTGGTGTTTATATACTTTGCAAAGCCCGAAACTGGCGTAAAATGCCTGTATGTCTATCTGTAACATTTTAAGGCATCTTGGACCGTAATAACTCAAAATCTGAAGCTATGGCAGTGAAACTTCGTTTTAGGGTTTAACCCATTACGCAGTGTGTCTTAAGCACTGTCCTTCGTCAACTTTGGTTAAACTTCATTCCCGACCTTTGACCATTCTCCATCGACAATCAATCCATCATCAATAGGTTTACCAGTAATTTAGAATATAATTATGAATTTAAAACATGTTTTCCCCAGTAAAAATAAAATAAAAACTAAATATCTAAAGATGTAGAAACTGTATCTAACACTGGACATTATATTAGATATCAGATCTAACCAAACGTTCATTAGCTAATCCTAAAATTTCAAACAAGTACATATTTTTTTATATAGTGTGCCTTAATTATTGGTTTATGCTCATCATGTTTATGCTCAAAAGGTCATGACTCAAAAACGAAAACCCAACACCGATTTGTTCAGCCAAAGTTTAATTGTGTACCAAATATCACGCGCCTACGTTAGCTCCTTATAAGTCTTCTATTCATGGGGAAATTTAACATTAAATTCTCTGTAACCAGTGATATGATAGTCATTCTGTAGATTGTTTACTCTAATATAGTTGACCTCGACAATGATGCAGTACAATCGATGGCCGCAAGGGGTCGCCAGGGAGCAGTTCTCCTGATGATAACCTTGTCTTGATCCGTTACCACATAAACTGTAAACCTAACTATAGCTTTAACTTACCATTTAACCTACTTCCTGTGTTTGTTCATTAAATAATGTTCCCTATTAATGAGTAGCTAACATAAACTGTGTTACGAAGTACTTTATGAAGTAGTCTGGCACTTTAAGATAGTAATAATTATATAAACTGTGATACAGGCATACTCTAACAAAGGTAATACATATAGGAGGAAACCTTTGTTAAACAAACCACCGTTTGGGTCTCTTTAACTAGACGGTTTACCGTAAACTCAGGACAGGTTATCAATAATCTGGTTAAATTTCAGATACATTTCTAAAGCAATGGTTTCCTATAAAGCGGTGAACGCTGCACTATGACTGTGAGTTTTGTTTTAATGCTATCATGTGCGGTAAAAAATTAAAATAGCGGTGAAAAAGTCTACCTCGTCCATTTAAACATAGTTACGTGAATATACCCTGGCCAAAAGAGTTTCAACATATCAAAAGTTGATTTTTTTCATATCAATTTGAATATTATGTTTAAATATTATGTTACGCCCACCGCCACTGTTACGTTGATCGAGCTACATTACGGCCGTCAACGTAACAGTGAAGGTGGACGTAACACAATATTTGGACAGAACTGATGTAGACAAAAACAACTTTTGACATGTTGTTTATTTTTGGTGTCAAAGTTCGTTTACGTTTATAGTAACGGACAAGCAAGACTTTTGTTTACAAAACAAAATGTGTTACCTAGCGAGAAAACCCTTAACTAGTTTTCACCGCTACTTTACGTAAACCGTTTTCTAGGAAACCACTCTCATCTGATAACATTGAAAGCAAAACTCACCGTCATATTACGGCCGTAATGTAGCAGTCACCGCTTTCTAGGAAACCATGGCTTAAGCCAGTAAATTTTAGTAATAATAACTACTATGCAAGATTTGTACCAAACAAAATAATATTGTAGTGTATGAAATTTAATTAAGCCCAAAATGAGCTCTGGAAAGCTATAGAATCTGGCATAATATAATATCAACATTTCGTAATGACTTGAAACCAATATATTATATAATTAAAATTACCATGGCAACTTTACTACGCACTCGGGCGCTCACAGAAGTAAAGAAGACCCCCCTTGTTGGTAAGTGTAAAAACGGAAATTCAGTGATTGATTACCACTCTTTTAGATGCATAATTGAAAGGAACTCTGACGGATCATTATAATTCCGAAATGATTTATAAATAAAATTAAAGAGAACGGAGGAAACCCCACTGCAGAGAATCACCCACTGCATGGTTAAACCCGTATAAATAAGGCTTTAATCTATTGGTGAATTCTCAGGTTAAAAATAACCGACAACTTGTTTGTTGACGTTTTCATGGTTATTTAACGACGAAAAGTTTTGAAGGTCAACACTGGGTGATATAACAAGGCTTTAGCTGATAAAAAGCAATAAACGTCTCCTTCTCAAGCTATTTAAATCACCAGTAACCTCAGTAAAAGTACGGTTAGGTATCAAACCAATAGAACCGATGCAAAATTGTCAAGTTTTACTTTAAATGTTTTGATTTCATATTTTCCTGATAAAGATGGTATTAAATACATGTAAGAAGCAGAGCTTTATATAATATTAAAAAACATGATGGCCTGGCAATGGGATCCCCTGTTTTGGTTTACTTGCAAACGTCTTCATGCTCCATTTGGAGATTAACAAAGTTATGAATGATAGCAACCCCCTTTCAGGAACAAAGTTGTATATTGGTTTCGTTAAACTGACGATATCTTGGGTCTTTTTAATGGAAATTCTGAAGACAGTGAAGACTTTTGAGTTACTTAAATAGTATAAAATTTACAAAAGAATATCAAGAAAACGAAGTTTCTAGACATAACAATAGGACAAGAATGTCAAAACCAACTTTATTTTAAGATTTTCAGGAAACCGACCCAAACAGACCTTTTAATACCTGCAGAATCTAACCATTCTTGGGAACAGAAGATGGCTGGCTTCCATTCAATGGTGAACCGTTTGGTCAATATACCATTGGATAAGGTAGAATTTAACAAGGAAAAAGAAATAATCAAGCAACTAGCAATAAGAAATGGATACGAACCAAGTATAGTTGAAAATATGATAAAAGGAAAGTTTAACAACAAGAAAGCAAATAATAAAAGATGTAGTAACGACGAAAAATAATTCTGTTTTGTACCTTTTGATAAGAACTTACAGACAGCTATAAAAAATACTTTAAAACGTCCAAATTCAATATTTCCCATACTACAAAGAATAACAGCTTCAAACCAATAAACAGTATTGCCACAAAGAAACCAAAAACATAAACATGGATATTAAAGAACAATCAGGCATATATACGAGTTAAATTGCAGCGAGTGTCAATGTTCGTATATTGGACAGACTGGAAGAACGTTCCATAATAGGTATAAAGAGCACTTCCAAGCCTTCAATTCTAACAACAATACTACCCGTACTACAGTGCAATCAACATTTGCTGATCATTTATTGAAAACCAGACATATCTTCAAAAATCTACACGAACACATGCAAGTACTTGAGTTTGAAACCAAAGGGGAACAAGTGAGCTGGAAAGAAAATCTACACATTTATTTAAAGAAGTTAAAAGATCAAAGCACTTTATTGAATGCATGTTTGAACTAATGCAAACAGAAAAATCCCATTTTTGAAATTATTGCAGATATTAAGAAACCCCACTAGATACAATATGCACAACTTTTTCCAAAATTATTATTTTACCATAATTAATTTGTAGTATTAAACATATGACATTTGTCTTTTAATAATTTTAAACCATTATTTATTTACATATTTTCTTCTAGATTATCTTATGTTTTGTATTGTACCACTCACCGAATAATGGGCTAGACCAAAACAGTGGTCGTGACAATTATACTTTATAGGGTACTCGATGTTTTCCTTTTACATTTTGTTAATATTTTAAAAAATTGAATAAGTCCTTAGAAGTATCGTAATAAGGTGATTAGTCTTCAATCAGGTTGGGTAAAAGTACTAACATTGAAGAAGGTTAACAGTCGGTTCACTTTACAAAGCGTAGACTGTCAAATGTTGATTGAAGTACTGGCCCTATAAGTGGAGAAATTATACAAAGGCAATATGTAAATTTAATAATCTAATAAAGTTATAAGAATGCTCGTAAATAAATTTCCCGTTTAGCTAGAAAACTATTCCTCTACCCCTTTGACAAAGTGGAAGTGCAAACAGACACGGTAGGTTGCCTCGCATACGTGAACTGTCTACATTGTTAGTGTCTTCCGATCAACCAGTTTTGTTTTTAAATTAATAGTATTGCTTCCCAAGTTGAGTCAGATACATTAAGAGAACTCATTACTTAGAAGTAAAATCAAGTTAGAAGAAACGTTTATTTTACTCCAGAGTTATATAAGTACGGCGAAGGAAGGCAATTAATTAGATAGCTGTTTTCAGCACTTGGATAACTTATCTTGTCTTCTCAAGCAAACATTACTTTCCCCTAACGGCTACAACCAACTTTACTGTCTAATTTTATTTCAATCATTGTTTTCGGTGTTGTAAACTGCCCCATTATCCCTAGGCTGATGGGGATACATTTCTAGTCCAATGTATGGTGTGCGGGGTTGGATCCAAATAATTGGCTTCTTTGACCTCGGTTTCCTTTCGGACTTGAAAGGAAACCTAAGTTTCCCGGATCTCTCACTTGTCCTGCGAGTATATTACAAACAAAGTACACCAATCCCATCCATTTATATCTTCAAATTTAAAAGTACTGCAGTTTATAATTATCACTATCCTAACTATATTACTGTCAATAGGGACTTTAAATGAACAAGCAAAACATATTACCACCATAATGTAAATACTATGTCACATGACTTATTAAAGATCCAAAAACCGGATCTTTTAAAGATATAAACCAAACCGGGATTAAACCCGGATCTAACATTTTATTTTTCACATTTTTTTAAGGAATAAATTAGCTATTTAGCGTTTACTCAAATGAAGATCTGTTTATGTAGATTTTAAATATAAGTAAAGTTAAACCTAAGTCGAATTAAATAAAAAAGTGTTAAAAAGGTTTACAACTTGCATTGTATAGCTTACTTAGAAAATGGTATAAATTACGATTAAACATTTCTTAACAGTAGCACAAAAACGTAAATATTTAAATTAGAACGCACAACATTAAAATACAAACAATAACCAAAGATGTAAAACAATTTGAATTTAAATATTTCCGGTTCAAGAGTCAAGCACATGGTGGTGGTAGTACTGATCCTTAGCGCCAACCAGGATTTTTGCGCGCGCTAGGTCCACTAGCAAACTTAAGGTGATTCTTCCATATGCAGCTATCGTACACGACATTGCAACTTTGCTTACGGCCCAGTTCCCCAATATTACTTAATTATCTTATTATAATTTGCTCAACCTCCCCCTCGAGAAGCATCAGTTTAATGTTTGATGTTTAATCTAAAATTAAGGAGTTTGTACTCCCCTTCCGTGTTACAGTGTCAGCCTGCAGCCCCGACTCTAAGAACTTCTTGCCAGTGTCTACAGATCAATCTCTATTCGAGAAACAGCGCCGGCTGGACCAAAGTCTCGGGTTTTGTTCGTCACGAACAGTGTGAGTGTAATAACATTATCTCTGACAGTAGTGTCCTCTGCACTAGGCCTAGACCTACCCCCCCAACTTCAAGAAACGAGTAAACATCAAACATTGTGATAAGTGTTCAAATTCTCTTATTTAGACTATTTTATGGTCCTTCAAGAGGAAATATATTGTTAAGACCTTTGAGATCCCGGATGAACAAAGTTCTGGTTTGCATAAACTCTGAAATTTGTTACATTCACCCTCTAATTATTGTAACGCTCAAATATAGATCACTAGCTGACAGTACCGGATTTAAATATCGAATTTGTGTGATTATATTGATTTAAATGTTTATAAAAAATCAATTTTCGTGTTGTTCAGTAAATTGTACCGTTTTACTATCAGTTTGCCACTTTATCGTTTTAGTACATAGCCAAGCCGACTCACAGCTTAGCACTAAAGCGCCGCTGGAATGGATAACACGAATTCACACGAATTCCCTCTGCAATGCGTTACACTAAATCACTAATTTTAACTCAATTCACTTCCACACAACCTCGCTTGCCTTTGCCTCAGCTTTCGTGCTCTATTACCACGGTGTTGAAAGGCTTTTCGCTATACTCAAAGTCGAGCTTCGACATCTGATATATTTTTATTTTATACTGGTTTTATACTGCTATTTATATTACATAATCTTGACAGGAAAACTAAAGGAAGGAACAAATAAACATTAGCACTGAAAAGGATGTAAAAAAAAGTAAAATAACGTTACGTGTAGGTAGATATGCTAATGGAAATTTACAAAGACATTGTTTAGATTGAACTAATTTTTAACTTAAGAGTTCATGTATAATTTTTGTGTGTATATTATACACTAAAAGAAAACTTAGTGAAACCGCTCAAACCAGTGTACGAGTAATATAGCCTAGCTAACAAAGTAATAATTTCACCACTAAAAAATCGTTATAGAAACCCGTGAGAAATCTCTAAATATTGGAAAATATCTTGGCATATATTACACGAGTTATCTTTTGATATATAATGTAAAGCATTCTTTCGCCAAATAAAAATACTAGCAAATAATTATTTGGCACAAAGCCCTCGAATACTATTTTTGTAAGACAAGTATGGGTACACAAGTCCGTATAATATACCATTATCAGTACTTTTCGTGTGCAGTGGCTAGAGTAGTCCTTAATAAATACATTGCTAAGGAAAGCGTATAACATATGTACCTAACATGACTATTCCAATCCAAGTTTTATCCAGATACACGCCTAGAAACATAGGAGATTAAAATAATTCGCACAAAACTATTAACTAATATATTTAAAACCAGGCCGTTACACAGACAAGCCCTATAGCAACGCTAGAACGAGTAAAGCAAATTTCGAAAGAAAAAAAAACATTTT
The DNA here is from genome assembly GCA_018831715.1 of Matsumurasca onukii. Taxonomy (NCBI): domain Eukaryota; kingdom Metazoa; phylum Arthropoda; class Insecta; order Hemiptera; family Cicadellidae; genus Matsumurasca; species Matsumurasca onukii. Next base: position 39,417,611 of record CM032059.1, on the reverse strand, counting down.
CAGAGTCCGCTTAGGTTCCTTGCCAATTATTTTGTGGATGATGGATGGATATGACGTATAGCTAAAGACACACTGCGTAATGAGTTTAACTTTTCAAAAAGTTTCACCGTCATAGCTTCAGCTGGTTTTGAGTTATAAGCGACTCAATATACCTTAAAGACGTTAAAGTCAGACAGAGACAGATAGACAGGAATTTTCGACGCCAGTTTTGGTGTTTGCAAAGTATACAAACACCAAATAGCCATGAAAACCAATTTTATTATGAAAACCGATGAATTCATTGCAATGTACAGAAAAAGTTATTTTATAAATGATACAATACCATTTATTATTAAATATATTTGTTACAATAATATTTTATGTCCAAAACTGTAGAATTATAGCATCTACAAGCTATAATAGATAAGTTGATTTTTTAATCGGGCTCTTTACGTGAGTGTTTGAGATTCGAAGTGCAACTTGAAACTTCACAGGCCTAGCAAATTGAACAAAATTTGAAAGTCGAGAAGGCAAGAAGAGATATGAAATATGATGGTGATAAGAACATCGTCGAAAACGATTTTTCATACTTCACTTATATCGTTATTCAGGAGAAATATGACCAGCCTGAATATTTTATTTATGAGCGTAGCTGCTACTCAAGTCTGTATACTTTGTTATTTGAGGTATTCATTGTTGTGCAGTGGCCATCGATATCTTGTGTCTAACCCTTGTTATCGAATATCCTTAAGAAAAATTAGATATTCATGACGTCAGCATGGTAAGATCCAGACTCGGGACCATAAAACGAGCACCAATTCTGACCATCAGAACACGTTTTGAGCATTTTTACAAGACTAATATAAATACGAGTATGTGTATAGAGAGTTCATAAAAGAATGTCACAAACTTTGGGGTTAGGTTTCTTGCGTCAAAATAAAAATAAAATCAAGCGTAACATTTGTATCAAAAAAGCTTTATTTACCAGATATTCGCCATTTTGATTTGTTTGTTAATTATATGTTATCTACCAAACCACTTATCAGATTTGGCTCAAAGGTAATATAAAATTGTATGTAAGTTAGACCACCTATGGAACAATTACCAGTATGATCTAACTTACCATTTCCAAGTATACAGTATAGTAATATTGTATGGTATTTTTTTCAACCAACTTCCTACGCAAGGAGTAGGTTAAACAATTCGATGTGGGACCTTTTTTTCTTATATGTTTGTACAGCATAACTGTTTAACGCGGCTACCGTTTTAAACGTGTTTTGTTTTTTTATAGAGGGTACCTCTCCGGTGGTCCCAAATCAAAATATTTTGAATCAAACATAAACTTCTATATAAAAAAAAGAAATAACTCCAAACAAATCCCAAAAACCCTGTATTTGCTGCATATCTTGCGCTGTAAAAGCAATACTTTGAAGCACATAAGGACTTAAGTTACACTAATTCAATGTAAAACTAAATTTCCTACCATTTAGTATCCTTAAACCCATGGCATCTTTGATTTAAGCTGAGATAAAACATATTTTATTCTAAAATGCACGAACACTTTTCTTTGTTTGTCTTTATAGAATTATAGAAATAAAGCTATACTATTGATTGACGTTTTCTTTTATTTAAAGAAAAAGTTAAAATATATTTTACTTATGTCGTGGGCATTGCGAGCGCTGCACTCCGCGAACCAAATTACAACCTCGGCTGACTTTCAGTATGTTTATTTAATGTTGTTTCTTAATCTTTTACTTTTAAATACTTATTAGGAAATTATGGATGCCTTTAACCTCAAGTAAAGTAAACAAGTATGATTTTTAGACGAACTAAAGTGTTTATCGATAAAACCTTGCTATCTTGGTAGAGTTGTTTACATGTTCAAGTGTGTGTAGGCTGACTTACACAGAATGTAATCTTTGCCTCTCTTTACTCTTGAGAGCTTTTTATCCCTTCAAAATTGCCCTCGTGTTAGGGTTAGCAATTCAGCTAAATGAGAGACATGAGGTCGCACTCAGTGACTGACGGTAATCAGCTTATGTCAGTCAACGTGTTCGTTACTGAATATTGAACAGCTGGAAGACTGGGTTATATACCAACACTTTTACCCCCCGACTGTATTCTTGTGTCACATGCAGACTAATGAGAGACATGAGATCGCACTTAGTAGCTAAAAAGTTAACCAGCTTTTGTCAGTCAACATAGCCGTCACCTTACTATTGAACAAATAACACGCCTTATTTCGAGTATGAGTGTCAATCCAACTTGGCTGCAATTCAATAGTTTTGGTGAGAGTATACAGAGATACGAGCACTTTGCTTGTAAGCCAATATTGATTGTTTACTTACTCTGTTGTCTTTGCTCACCCGATCTAGAGCTCTAAACCATAACACTGTTTGTTGTTGCTCCCAGAGATTCTCATATGCAGCATAGGTGGCATTAGTTTACAGGAGAAACCAGAGGTAGCATACGAGCACGTAGTTTGTAAGCCAATATTGATTGTTTACTTACTCTGTTGTCTTTGCTCACCCGATCTAGAGCTCTAAACCATAACACTGTTTGTTGTTGCTCCCAGAGATTCTCATATGCAGCATGGCATTAGTTTACAGGAGAAACCAGAGGTGCATACGAGCATTTTGTAGCCAATTTATTGTTTACACTCTGGTCTTTGCTCATCCGATCTAACCAAACCATAACACTGTTTGTTGTTGCTCCCAGGTTCTCATATGCAGCATAGGTGGCATTAGTTTAGGAGAAACAGAGGTAGCATACGAGCACGTAGTTTGTAAGCCAATATTGATTGTTTACTTACTCTGTTGTCTTTGCTCATCCGATTGCTCACCATACACTGTTTGTTGTTGCTCCCAGAGATCTATATGAGCTAGGTGGCATTAGTTTACAGGAGAAACAGAGGTAGCATACGAGCACGTGTTTGTAAGCCAATATTGTTGTTTACTCCTGTTGTCTTTGCTCATCCGATCTAGATTAAACCACACTGTCATATGTTGTTGCTCCCAGAGATTCATATATGCAGCATAGGTGGCATGGCATTACAGGAGAAACCAGAGGTAGCATACACGTAGTTTGTAAGCAATATTGATTGTTTACTTACTCTGTTGTCTTTGCTCATCCGATCTAGAGCCAAACCATAACACTGTTTGTTGTTGCTCCCAGGTAGCATACGAGCATAGGTGGCATTAGTAGTTTGGAGAAACCAGAGGTAATACGCCAGTTTGTAAGCCAATATTGATTGTTTACTTACTCTGTTGTCTTTGCTCATCCGATCTAGAGCTCTAAACCATAACACTGTTTGTTGTTGCTCCCAGAGATTCTCATATGCAGCATAGGTGGCATTAGTTTACAGGAGAAACCAGAGGTAGCATACGAGCACGTAGTTTGTAAGCCAATATTGATTGTTTACTTACTCTGTGTCTTTGCTCACCCGATCTAGAGCTCTAAACCATAACACTGTTTGTTGTTGCTCCCAGAGATTCTCATATGCATAGGTGGCATTAGTTTACAGGAGAAACCAGAGGTAGCATACGAGCACGTAGTTTGTAAGCCAATATTGATTGATTGTACTTACTCTGTTGTCTTTGCTCATCCGATCTAGAGCTCTAAACCATAACACTGTTTGTTGTTGCTCCCAGAGATTCTCATATGCAGCATAGGTGGCATTAGTTTACAGGAGAAACCAGAGGTAGCATACGAGCACGTAGTTTGTAAGCCAATATTGATTGTTTACTTACTCTGTTGTCTTTGCTCACCCGATCTAGAGCTCTAAACCATAACACTGTTTGTTGTTGCTCCCAGAGATTCTCATATGCAGCATAGGTGGCATTAGTTTACAGGAGAAACCAGAGGTAGCATACGAGCACGTAGTTTGTAAGCCAATATTGATTGTTTACTTACTCTGTTGTCTTTGCTCACCCGATCTAGAGCTCTAAACCATAACACTGTTTGTTGTTGCTCCCAGAGATTCTCATATGCAGCATAGGTGGCATTAGTTTACAGGAGAAACCAGAGGTAGCATACGAGCACGTAGTTTGTAAGCCAATATTGATTGTTTACTTACTCTGTTGTCTTTGCTCACCCGATCTAGAAACCAAACACTGTTTGTTGTTGCTCCCAGAGAGATTCTCATATGCAGCATAGGTGGCATTAGTTTACAGGAGAAACCAGAGGTAGCATACGAGCACGTAGTTTGTAAGCCAATATTGATTGTTTACTTACTCTGTTGTCTTTGCTCATCCGATCTAGAGCTCTAAACCATAACACTGTTTGTTGTTGCTCCCAGAGATTGTCATATGCAGCATAGGTGGCATTAGTTTACAGGAGAAACCAGAGGGCATACGAGCACGTAGTTTGTAAGCCAATATTGATTGTTTACTTACTCTGTCTTTGCTCATCCCGATCTAGAGCTCTAAACCATAACACTGTTTGTTGTTGCTCCCAGAGATTCTCATATGCAGCATAGATGGCATTAGTTTACAGGAGAAACCAGAGGTAACCTACGAGCACGTAGTTTGTAAGCCAATATTGATTGTTTACTTACTCTGTTGTCTTTGCTCACCCGATCTAGAGCTCTAAACCATAACACTGTTTGTTGTTGCTCCCAGAGATTCTCATATGCAGCATAGATGGCATTAGTTTACAGGAGAAACCAGAGGTAGCATACGAGCACGTAGTTTGTAAGCCAATATTGATTGTTTACTTACTCTGTTGTCTTTGCTCACATGCCGATCTAGAGCTAAACTAAACTGTTTGTTGTTGCTCCCAGAGATTCTCAACAGTGTGGCATTCTTGTTTACAGGAGAAACCAGAGGTAGCATGCACGTAGTTTGTAAGCCAATATTGATTGTTTACACTCTGTTGTCTTTGCTCATCCGATTAGAGCTCATAACACTGTTTGTTGTTGCTCCCAGAGATTCATATATGGTGGTGGCATTAGTTTACAGGAGAAACCAGAGGTAGCATACGAGCACGTAGTTTGTAAGCCAATATTGATTGTTTACTTACTCTGTTGTCTTTGCTCATCCGATCTAGAGCTCTAAACCATAACACTGTTTGTTGTTGCTCCCAGAGATTCTCATATGCAGCATAGGTGGCATTAGTTTTTGCTGGTGGAGAAACCAGAGGTAGCATACGAGCACGTAGTTTGTAAGCCAATATTGATTGTTTACTTACTCTGTTGTCTTTGCTCATCCGATCTAGAGCTCTAAACCATAACACTGTTTGTTGTTGCTCCCAGAGATTCTCATATGCAGCATAGGTGGCATTAGTTTACAGGAGAAACCAGAGGTAGCATACGAGCACGTAGTTTGTAAGCCAATATTGATTGTTTACTTACTCTGTTGTCTTTGCTCATCCGATCTAGAGTTCTAAACCATAACACTGTTTGTTGTTGCTCCCAGAGATTCATATGCAGCATAGGTGGCATTAGTTTACAGGAGAAACCAGAGGTAGCATACGAGCACGTAGTTTGTAAGCCAATATTGATTGTTTACTTACTCTGTTGTCTTTGCTCATCCGATCTAGAGTTCTAAACCATAACACTGTTTGTTGTTGCTCCCAGAGATTCTCATATGCAGCATAGGTGGCATTAGTTTACAGGAGAAACCAGAGGTAGCATACGAGCACGTAGTTTGTAAGCCAATATTGATTGTTTACTTACTCTGTTGTCTTTGCTCATCCGATCTAGAACTCTAAACCATAACAGTGTTTGTTGTTGCTCCCAGAGATTCTCATATGCAGTATAGGTGGCATTAGTTTACAGGAGAAACCAGAGGTAGCATACGTAGTTTGTAAGCCAATATTGATTGTTTACTTACTCTGTTGTCTTTGCTCACCCGATCTAGAGTTCTAAACCATAACACTGTTTGTTGTTGCTCCAGAGATTCTCATATGCAGCATAGGTGGCATTAGTTTACAGGAGAAGAAACCAGAGGTAGCATACGAGCACGTAGTTTGTAAGCCAATATTGATTGTTTACTTACTCTGTTGTCTTTGCTCATCCGATCTAGAGTTCTAAACCATAACAGTGTTTGTTGTTGCTCCCAGAGATTCTCATATGCAGCATAGGTGACATTAGTTTACAGGAGAAACCAGAGGTAGCATACGAGCACGTAGTTTGTAAGCCAATATTGATTGTTTACCTCTGTTGTCTTTGCTCATCCGATCTAGAGTTCTAAACCATAACACTGTTTGTTGTTGCTCCAGAGATTCTCATATGCAGCATAGGTGGCATTTACAGGAGAAACCAGAGGTAGCATACGAGCACGTAGTTTGTAAGCCAATATTGATTGTTTACTTACTCTGTTGTCTTTGCTCATCCGATCTAGAGCTCTAAACCATAACACTGTTTGTTGTTGCTCCCAGAGATTCCATATGCAGCATAGGTGGCATTAGTTTACAGGAGAAACCAGAGGTAGCATACGAGCACGTAGTTTGTAAGCCAATATTGATTGTTTACTTACTCTGTTGTCTTTGCTCATCCGATCTAGAGCTCTAAACCATAACACTGTTTGTTGTTGCTCCCAGAGATTCTCATATGCAGCATAGGTGGCATTAGTTTACAGGAGAAACCAGAGGTAGCATACGAGCACGTAGTTTGTAAGCCAATATTGATTGTTTACTTACTCTGTTGTCTTTGCTCATCCGATCTAGAGCTCTAAACCATAACACTGTTTGTTGTTGCTCCCAGAGATTCTCATATGCAGCATAGGTGGCATTAGTTTACAGGAGAAACCAGAGGTAGCATACGAGCACGTAGTTTGTAAGCCAATATTGATTGTTTACTTACTCTGTTGTCTTTGCTCATCCGATCTAGAGCTCTAAACCATAACACTGTTTGTTGTTGCTCCCAGAGATTCTCATATGCAGCATAGGTGGCATTAGTTTACAGGAGAAACCAGAGGTAGCATAGTTTGTAATAATATTGATTGTTTACTTACTGTTGTCTTTGCTCATCCGATCTAGAGCTCTAAACCATAACACTGTTTGTTGTTGCTCCCAGAGATTCTCATATGCGGTATACGTTGTATTAGTTTACAGGAGTAAACCAGAGGTAGCATACGAGCACGTAGTTTGTAGTTTGTAAGCTTTGCTCATCAATACAAACCACTGTTTGTTGTTGCCCAGAGATTCTCATATGCAGCATAGGTGGCATTAGTTTACAGGAGAAACCAGAGGTAGCATACGAGCACGTAGTTTGTAAGCCAATATTGATTGTTTACTTACTCTGTTGTCTTTGCTCATCCGATCTAGAGCTCTAAACCATAACACTGTTTGTTGTTGCTCCCAGAGATTCTCATATTGCAGCATAGGTGGCATTAGTTTACAGGAGAAACCAGAGGTAGCATACGAGCACGTAGTTTGTAAGCCAATATTGATTGTTTACTTACTCTGTTGTCTTTGCTCAGAAGAGCTCTAAACCATAACACTGTTTGTTGTTGCTCCCAGAGATTGCAGCATAGGTGGCATTAGTTTACAGGAGAAACCAGATCTACGAGCACGTAGTTTGTAAGCCAATATTGATTGTTTACTTACTCTGTTGTCTTTGCTCATCCGATCTAGAGCTCTAAACCATAACACTGTTTGTTGTGTTTCTCATATGCAGCATCCAGGAGAAACCAGAGGTATGAGCACGTAGTTTGTAAGCCAATCACTCTGTTGTCTTTGCTCATCCGATCTAGAGCTCTAAACCATAACACTGTTTGTAGAGATTCTCATATGCAGCATAGGTGGCATTAGTTTACAGGAGAAACCAGAGGTAGCATACGAGCACGTAGTTTGTAAGCCAATATTGATTGTTTACTTACTCTGTTGTCTTTGCTCATCCGATCTAGAGCTCTAAACCATAACACTGTTTGTTGTTGCTCCCAGAGATTCTCATATGCAGCATAGGTGGCATTAGTTTACAGGAGAAACCAGAGGTAGCATACGAGCACGTAGTTTGTAAGCCAATATTGATTGTTTACTTACTCTGTTGTCTTTGCTCATCCGATCTAGAGCTCTAAACCATAACACTGTTTGTTGTTGCTCCCAGAGATTCTCATATGCAGCATAGGTGGCATTAGTTTACAGGAGAAACCAGAGGTAGCATACGAGCACGTAGTTTGTAAGCCAATATTGATTGTTTACTTACTCTGTTGTCTTTGCTCATCCGATCTAGAGCTCTAAACCATAACACTGTTTGTTGTTGCTCCCAGAGATTCTCATATGCAGCATACGGTGGCATGTAGTTTACAGTTTACAGGAGAAACCAGAATACGAGCACGTAGTTTGTAAGCCAATATTGATTGTTTACTTACTCTGTTGTCTTTGCTCATCCGATCTAGAGCTCTAAACCATAACACTGTTTGTTGTTGCTCCCAGAGATTCTATGCAGCATAGGTGGCATTAGTTTACAGGAGAAACCAGAGGTAGCATACGAGCACGTAGTTTGTAAGCCAATATTGATTGTTTACTTACTCTGTTGTCTTTGCTCACCCGATCTAGAGCTCTAAACCATAACACTGTTTGCTCCCAGAGATTCTCATATGCAGCATAGGTGGCATTAGTTTACAGGAGAAACCAGAGGTAGCATACGAGCACGTAGTTTGTAAGCCAATATTGATTGTTTACTTACTCTGTTGTCTTTGCTCATCCGATCTAGAGCTCTAAACCATAACACTGTTTGTTGTTGCTCCCAGAGATTCTCATATGCAGCATAGGTGGCATTAGTTTACAGGAGAAACCAGAGGTAGCATACGAGCACGTAGTTTGTAAGCCAATATTGATTGTTTACTTACTCTGTTGTCTTTGCTCACCCGATCTAGAGCTCTAAACCATAACACTGTTTGTTGTTGCTCCCAGAGATTCTCATATGCAGCATAGGTGGCATTAGTTTACAGGAGAAACCAGAGGTAGCATACGAGCACGTAGTTTGTAAGCCAATATTGATTGTTTACTTACTCTCTGTTGTCTTTGCTCACCGATCTAGAGCTCTAAACCATAACACTGTTTGTTGTTGCTCCCAGATTCTCATATGCATAGGTGGCATTAGTTTACAGGAGAAACCAGAGGTAGCATACGAGCACGTAGTTTGTAAGCCAATATTGATTGTTTACTTACTCTGTTGTCTTTGCTCACCCGATCTAGAGCTCTAAACCATAACACTGTTTGTTGTTGCTCCCAGAGATTCTCATATGCAGCATAGGTGGCATTAGTTTACAGGAGAAACCAGAGGTATACGAGCACGTAGTTTGTAAGCCAATATTGATTGTTTACTTACTCTGTCTGCTCACCGATCTACTCTAAACCATAACACTGTTTTGTTGCTTGAGATTCTATGCGATTAGTGGCATTATTTACAGAGACCACACACGAGGTAATACGAGCAGTGATTGTATTATCTGCCCTGTGTGTCTTGTTGCTCATCAACAAGAGTTTTAAACCATAACATGTTTGTTGTTATCTTAGAGGGGTAATGAGGAGATAGGTGTGTCTAGTTTACGGAGAAAGTGCAGAAGCATTGCTGTATAGTGGCACTGCAAGTGCTAAATGGTGACAATGCTTTGCTATTCATATATAACTTCAAACCTGCTGTTTGTTGGTCTGGAAATTTAGCTGCTATAGAGAGGCATATAACCTTGAAAGTGTACTTAGTTACTTTGTATTTATATTACTATTCAGTAGACTGCTTAACCATTTTAAATATGCTTGTGAATATGAATAACACCGCACGTAGTTTGCTTGCTATGGTTACATGTTGCTTACTCTTTTGTACTGAAAATGCACATAACACTTGGAGCCATTGAGAATTTCATATGTAATAATTGCTAAAATTTGTAAACATATATATATATATGTACATAGGAAAATAGTCGTTGAGGCTCACATATCTAAATGTGTACTTATCAATATTTAGTTTACTTACTAAATTTATTAGGACCTTCTTTGGGAAAATACATTTTTATGAGATCATGGACATAATTTTGTTACATCCCCATACATAGGCTCCAATTGACACGTGTTATTTCAAGACTATTTTCAGCTATTTAGCCAATAATTTTTGGGCACTTTTAAAACGTTTTTAAACACTGACTACCACCCACCCTGTATATATAAGAATGTTCATTGTTACCAGACATTTTACATTGCAAATTTGTGCTTCTTGGAATAACCAGGTAGTTTTAAATTATACAAAACCAAACATTTTTTTGCTTCAGTTACAAACAATATTGATTGTTGCTCATTACCTGTTAAACCAAGTGACTCGACACGTAATAGTCACTAAGATTGATTACTTACTACTGTTTCTGTCATGTCCTAAACATAACACTGTTTGTTGTCTAGTGCATTACATTGGAGGTTACCAGAATGTTAGTTAGTACGAGCACCATAGTTTTTTAGCCAATATTGATTGACTTACTCTGTTGTCTTTGCTCATCCGATCTAGAGCTCTAAACCATAACACTGTTTGTTGTTGCTCCTCAGAGATTCTCATATGCAGCATAGGTGGCATTAGTTTACAGGAGAAACCAGAGGTAGCATACGAGCACGTAGTTTGTAAGCCAATATTGATTGTTTACTTACTCTGTTGTCTTTGCTCATCCGATCTAGAGCTCTAAACCATAACACTGTTTGTTGTTGCTCCCAGAGATATATGCAGCATAGGTGGCATTAGTTTACAGGAGAAACCAGAGGTAGCATACGAGCACGTAGTTTGTAAGCCAATATTGATTGTTTACTTACTCTGTTGTCTTTGCTCATCCGATCTAGAGCTCTAAACCATAACACTGTTTGTTGTTGCTCCCAGAGATTCTCATATGCAGCATAGGTGGCATTAGTTTACAGGAGAAACCAGAGGTAGCATACGAGCACGTAGTTTGTAAGCCAATATTGATTGTTTACTCTCTGTTGTCTTTGCTCATCCGATCTAGAGCTCTAAACCATAACACTGTTTGTTGTTGCTCCCAGAGATTCTCATATGCAGCATAGGTGGCATTAGTTTACAGGAGAAACCAGAGGTAGCATACGAGCACGTAGTTTGTAAGCCAATATTGATTGTTTACTTACTCTGTTGTCTTTGCTCATCCGATCTAGAGCTCTAAACCATAACACTGTTTGTTGTTGCTCCCAGAGATTCTCATATGCAGCATAGGTGGCATTAGTTTACAGGAGAAACCAGAGGTAGCATACGAGCACGTAGTTTGTAATATTGATTGTTTACTTACTCTGTTGTCTTTGCTCATCCGATCTAGAGCTCTAAACCATAACACTGTTTGTTGTTGCTCCCAGAGATTCTCATATGCAGCATAGGTGGCATTAGTTTACAGGAGAAACCAGAGGTAGCATACGAGCACGTTGCTTGTAAGCCAATATTGATTGTTTACTTGTACTGATTGATACTGATTGTATTGATTCTATTGATTGAATTTGTACTGATTGGTCTATCAAGAAAAAATCTTTATGTAAAGTTTTGAAGCCTCACATAGGTTGACATCTCAGTATTAGCATATTTATTTATTTTATTTGTTATTTGTTATCGCCGGTTGCACCCCTCGCCGAAATTATTTGTTTCTGAAGGTAAGGGCTTTGGAAAGATCCTTGGAGACCAGCGAACCGAGAAATCGACTGTCAAGCACACTCCGCTACTCTCTGCGTCTATTCTTATACACAAGGTACTGTATTGCGTCATGTCGAGATGTCTGAATGTTCAAGTTCAAGGGTGGGAAGATCTCAGAGACCAGTCAGTTAAGAAGTTAACAACTAAAACACAATACTCTTTTGGTTCCTCGTTGTTTTCCTTACGTAGTAGTTGTGTGTTGGACATAATTATGTAGATTTGCATTTGCTATGTACAGTACATTTAAACCTATTGTGAAATAGTTTAGTCAAACCAATTAGCATAGCGCTAATCACATTTCGGTATTTATTTTTTTAATGCGCATACAAATATCTCACCACGAAGACGATTGACACACTACCTAAATTTAAAAAGCTATATCTTAAACTGTTTAAAGTAAAAGTCAAAGGTAAAGGTAAAGTTTGTCTATTTTCACGAGGCGAAGTTAGGACTACAAAGTCCTCTCTCAACTCGACCTTTACCTAGCGTCACCGTATTAATAACATTACAAATGTAAGTGTGGTGACTGCGGGGATCGAAACCGCGTCACCGGAGCGATGAGCTCCGGAGTCGCGTGCGATACCAATCCGTCACGGGTCCACTGTAAAGTAGAATATTAAGTAATAAAGTATAATATTTCGAATGTCCCTTTTACTGGTACTTTTAGAGTAGAAAGGCCAATGTTAACGTGAGGTCGCAATTTAAATTGAGAACTTTATGATTTTGCAGGAAAACAAGTTGACTTTCAGACGGTTTAGTTTAAATTTGTACTTGAACAGTAAACATTCCTATTTCCTCGAACGGTTGGATTGATTGCTTTAAATGTCCAACACCGAACTTTGCGGTCGATATTTGAAATGAGTGATATTTCAAAATCACTAAATCACTACTTGAGATGCCGACCACTCTCATGAGGGTATTACAAGGCAAATATGAGGTGAAGGATGAGTGTGATGAGTGGTAGTAATGAGTTATGAGGTGTAGTCTTGTTACAAACTAAGGCCGACTCTTCCTTAGAATGGGTCATTAATTAATAGCCCAATGACCAATGGAAATACAAGGACCAACGGCTTAACGTGACTTCCTATATCATCCTCAAAACCTGACCTCTATGAAGCTGGATTACAGGACCTCGCCACGAGTCCCAGTCAAATTGGAAAAGTATTGGCCAGTTTAAGTGAGGTTGTGTTTGGCGGAAAACAGGTGAATTCCTATAGTTTAAAGTACGAACCTCAGTAGGTGGAGATCAAAATCGGTATATGTTGACAATATTCGTACAGGTGGTATTTTCATTTCAACTTAACATCGATGTAAATTTCACCTTAAAGACTTGCGTAAAGCATAAATAATAAAATGGACATTTAAGCATTTCGGTTGAATTTTCTAGCATTCACAGTCATTTAAAGTTGAAAAGAGTGTTGTAATCGATCAACATTAAGCAGAGGTGTTTTGTGGTAAACATCTGCAGATTGTGGCAACACACAACCTGGCCAGAGTTACGTTTAATTACTTTTAATGCTTCCATCGGCGTGGAACCGCTCCTCGGCTCCAACTTCAACCAATTAGCTTACAAAACTTTTAAGATGAAGGCAAATAAATTCTGAATTTAATACGAGGATTAAAAACAAATGAGTGGCATATTTTAAGGTAAACCATGACTGGTTTAGGGAATCATCCCATATTCCTGGTGGTACAAAGTATTACAGTAAAAGACTTAAAATAACAAACAAAATTACAAATTAACAAAACAAGTTGTGATCTATATGTCCTTTTTAACACACTGTAGGTTTTTCCATGCATTAGTTTTAAACACATTGGAAAGAATTCAGTCTCTTTCAAAATTGGCCGCGTGAGGTATTGTTTTTCTCTATTTCCACAAACTAATACCTTATGATAACATTGATAGCCAATTCTCCTATACAGGTTGAGACTAGCTGAGCATCTGAAAATGTAGTCTCCCCTAACAAATTTGACTCACAATTTGGAGGATTTTGTTTTCTTTTAAAAATGGAAACGAAAACTACCTACCGAAGTTAAGAATAAAATCAGAGATTTATTTACATTAGAGAATATTTTACCGACACGGAAGATGCACTGAACGTGGAAAAACTGACTTTTATGGAAACTGTTTAGTTCTTATTTGCAAACAACATGTTTAGTTGTTGGCGAAACACTTAAAGGTTCGGGAAATAAAGAGTTGCTACTAGTTTGAGAAATATTGAAATAAAAACGTATGGTTTGTGCAACTTCATTTGAATAGGTTACTTTTAAAGCAATAAAGTAATTTAAATTTTTTTATTTAAAATTTTGTTTTTGCGTATCAAAAAGCTGAAATAGTTCTATTTTGTAATAGCTAAAAGCATAACAACTGTAAAATGACCTAAAATGTTTTGAAGTTTTTGGTTGTGATGTTTTCTGACCTAACCTTTGACCCTTAATCCTAAAACTAAATATTTAGTTTATCTAAGTTGGTTATGGGTTTGCAGTACGGGTGGAAAAATGTGATGATGTAGAGGAAGGTAGTTTATAAATCTGTACCGTTATCAAAAGTTCAATTTCAAGGTAATCATCTGCAAATTCAAGGAAAAGGTCTTAAATGAAAAGTGAATATATTTCATAAAAAAACTTGAAAGCCAATTTTCAAATTAATTTACATTTTTAAGAAACTAAAGTTATAAGTGGAACTATATCGTTAATTTTGAAACTTTCTGGAAAACCTTAATAAATTATGGCAATAAAAACAAATGACATTAGCAGAAACTAACAGACTGATGGACAGATACATATTAATGTCAACCATGTCGAAACTAAACACTCGCAGTGAGAGACGGCGTCGTAGGCAAGTCCCGCTGTACACTGCTGTGCTGCGGGTATAGTGTGACAGAAATGTCACGGCGCTCCACCTTTACCTCGTAATCATAACAGTTATAATGTGTCTTTACCTCGCACTGGCTGAACACGTGTTTCTATAATGGTAAAATTAACTTCGTATGTCACATACGTTGGACACTTCTCAACCTCACAAACTAACAGTTATGTACTCGTATGTTTAATATTATTGGCCCAGTTGTTCTCAGCCGCCATATCACTAGTGTGACATGAGTTGTTCTGAAAAGCATTGTAAATTAAAACGCTCGAAATAAAGGTATTTTTATTTATTTATCATTTATTTAGTCGTACCGCTAGACCCTACATAAGTTGGCCGAGTGGATGCGTCTGTCGCTTGACGACAGGATACTGATTACTGAGGCCCCCTTGAGCGGACGCTATAAAATATACATGGCTCAAAATAAAAAAGCGGGTCCACTGTGGGTCGAAAGGCTGCAGCAAAATATATCGCCCTGATATCGTGATAGTATCGTTTCTTTGTATTTAATCCATACAATATACAATAATTAGTTTTGTAAATTAAAACAATTGAAAAGTAAATAGGCTAAGCAATAAAACCACAAGCGGAATTAAGTACGAGTAGTTTAAAAGTTATTTTAGTACATGATAAAGCTTATTGAAGAGGTGAAGCACTGTCCAGACCTTTAAGTAGTAAGTGAGTACTCCATGAACTCTTCTGTACTATGAAAGGTTAAAGACCAGATAGATTGTTACTTTTGTTCGGTTTGAAATAATTTTGAATGCTGAAATTTGTATGCATGGATATTTTCTAAACAATGCCATCCCTGACTTAACAGTAGATAAAAAATATGTTTATAGTATTCAGTACTTATACTAGATTTAAAGAGAAAACAAAGTTAATTTCATGGCTAGATTTATACAAGCCTTAACTATGTCTAGTTAAATGTGTTAGACGTGAACATTAAGGTGGTGTCATCGGCGTACTGAGCAGAGTTCCCTAGTATCATATTTTAGTGCAAATTGTTCATATATAAAATGAACAGCATGTGTTACAGAGAAAATAGTAAAATCCAACTGACCGTCACATGTTTGGAAGTAGAACTCTTAAACTGCACCTCGTACCTCCAGTACCTAGCAAACAGCCATCTGTAAGGTGAAATCGTGGATGATCTGGAAGTGGGATCTTGGTATTGAAACTTCACAGGAATAAATGACATTGCCGTTTGCAAAGATGATGTTTAGCTGTATTTCAAACAGAACTATACAATAATGTGGTGAAGGCCGAGTCATCAAACAGTTTGTAGAATGCAAAGCTCTATACAATAACTTAACATATATACAATACATAACTCCTCTATAGATTATATACAATAGATTCAAACAACTATTACATTCTTTTGTTTCTTACACATTTAAAGCGGTCATTCTATAACATTCAACAGGTTGGGATCGTTACATCTTGAAATAAACAGATTCAGAACAATAATGCAAGGGTGTATTTTTAGTACACCAGCTTCAATTTTTCGGTTGACGACATTACATTTGATTTAATCTCTAGAAAAATACATGGATAAGTTAAACTCATACGTTCTTTCTGTTCTCTTGGAGTTACAACAGAAGTTTCAACAGTGGATGTAGGCATGGGCTCAATAACACAGCTTTGATATTGACCCTGATTATATAAATACATAACAACGAATAAATCGAGCTTCATATCGGATTAGTGTTTTAGTTATTTATAATGAAACGAGATAATTGCCAAACAAAACTGCAGTGGACAGACAGAAACGCGTTATCTCTGATGACTCGAACTGAACAATGCATTGCAATGGAAACTAAGATACAGCTTGAATGTTACATTATATTATTCTTTTGACTTTCTGGAAAGACGATTCATTGTACTTTTACAACTTAAAGTTAAATATGTATCAACAAACTCTTTACACAATCTTTTTTACTTAATACTTTAACAACTTCTTATCTTACATAGTAATTATTACTCTAATTATTTATTTTAAACAATACAATAGTCGAGTTATTTTAAAATACTAACTTAGAGAGTAATCTTCATTTACGTCCTTTGGGAACATGATTTGAGCTAAATATCGGTTTATAAAGTTACAAAAGCTTTCTATAGCTATGATGTCAAAATTACGGCTTATCAAAGTTAAGAAAAATATATGTTAGCAGAATGCTAAAAATTGTGCTCGATAAGTAAAGATTGTGTTCAGGCTGCGAAGGTGTCGAAACGAGAAGTATATAAAATTTCTTTGTTTGCCATTATAAATTTGTCTCAGCCACTGAAATGAAATGATGTGTTTCTAGAAACCATTTGATGATAGAATGATGTAAGTAGATGAAGGAACTGGAAGCGGGAAGCACAAGCTGCTGTACATAGAACAGAACAGTAAGGCGAGGGCACCGTGACCGTGTAGGATATGTACATTGTGTCCAAGCATAGCACCACCACACCCCAATAATCATACCTCATTGGCTCAATTGGAACCAGATTTTACAATTCTTGTTTTCATTCGAAAAATCCGTTTTGAAACCATTAAAATATAACAGTTATAGAGCTTTGAAACCCTCATTTAAAACCCGAATTTCAAACATGTGGCCTAATCCACCCTAGATGATCTGCTTTATACAGGGTTTTAAACGCAACCCAACTTTCAAACTATAGCAAGTCATTTTTACGAGCGCTATCTGGCCATACATTGTATCATTGGTTTGTGCACTTCAATATCTATCAGATGGTATGTATTGTTGCAGTAATATAGTGGTTTTATTACCTAAATTGATGTTATTGTGAAATAAACGCAATCATGGTTTTAACATAGATTAAAGCGTGTTTACTGTTGAAGAAAACTTAGGAGCAAGATAATTTGTTTTGTCAAGAGGCGTTTGGGGTCAAGTTTACAGGTGTAAGTATTCCAAACAAATCTGAAATTCACAGATTTGTTAAAAGGTTTAACGAAACAGGTTCCGTAGGGAACAGAAAACATAACAGAAGGCGGACTGTACTGAATGAAGAGGTGATGGAGGATGTTAGGGTTAGCTTAGAAAATTCTCCTAAGAACTCTTTAAGAATTTCAAAATAACAAAAGCAAATAACCTAATTGTGCCTGCAAACTTGATCTCAATCACCTTTTGACACAAAAAGTCTTTCTCTTAAGTATTCTTCAACAATAAACACTCTTTGATCTTTGCTAAAGTCACGATTGCGTTTATTTCACAATAACATCAAATTAGGAAATAAAACCACTATATTACTGCAACAATACATACTGATAGATATTGAAATGAACAACCCAATGATACAATGTATGACCATATAGCGAGCGTAAAAAATGACTTACTATAGTTGGGAAAGTTGGGTTGCGTTTTAAAAAAACACCCTGTTTAACGTAAAAGTACATACTGAAGATCATCGTTTGAGAACAGCGTTGTTGGATTGCAAAGCCTTGCAAAACCGTTGAATGTCGCTTGTCGAAGTTGACGCGAGATTTCGTACTATCTAGCTACTCATGAACACAGTTTATGACGCCCATAGACTAAAGTGAAATGTCGGTCAGACTACATCGACATTATGTTACACAGGCTACGGCTAATTGTTAAATATGTCAGTTTGTATTTCCAAATTTTTGTAAAAAAAGTGAAAATAAAAAGTTGTATTATAGTTTTGTTTGTCTAGGTTACAACACACTATTCACTGTTACGATACAATATAAGTTACAACAACTTCTTAAAATACAAGGAAGCCCAAAGGAGGTCCAACAGTTCTAATATTTTTACATTAAATTTTAATCAAATAAAAGCTAGACTGTATTTATGTCAGATTATTACGAATATACGTGCAATTTATAGCTTTTTAATGTTATTATTTGTAAGTTAAAAGCACTACGATTTTGTTACAAATGCCGTCCGTTTATACTGCTATACTCGTACATTTCAATATTGAAAAATACTTCAAATGTTAATTACCTTCTTTTTAGCCTGGAGATCTGATGAAACTTAGATGCTAGACGTGGGGCTGACGACGTTTCGGTCTAATAAGACCATCTTCAGAGCACAACACTAAACTAGGTTTCCAGAGTGTTGTGCTCTGAAGATGGTGACCGAAATCGTCAGCACCACGTCAGCATCTAAATTTCATCATGATCTCCAGGCTACAAAGAAGGTAATCAACTAGGTCCTGAAACCGGAAATCATAACTTGAAATGTATTATTTTCCGTATACAATTATTGCCGAACACGTTACGGAAGATGGTTCTAAGATGTGACTGCGACGGTGGTATGCCTGGACATAGAATGAGGATAAGGTGGTCACTTGCGGGTTCCTTGGATAAAGCTTTCAGTCCCAATGCTAGAGTTACAGTGTGGAGACACCGAAGATATGTAGTAGTATGTACAACCGCCGCCGCTAGCGTCACGATCGCGCACTTGAACAAGCCGTTACACTAAATCATTAACTCATTATAATAACGTACACTGAACAAAGTAGTTCGTACAATACAAATTGATTTACACTGAGGATTTTCAGTTTTAAGTGATTTCGTAACTGGTTTGTTAAGTTTTTATTTTCACAAAAATATATACATAGTTGTGTAAGTTATAGTTATTTGTATTGCAATAACTAAAGTTACGCTACTTCAAACGTTTACACTTTTAATTAAAATTCGAAATTGAAGATAACAAACTTTCTTTGACATCTTCGTTCCATAAAATGTTCTAAAAACATGCATATTTATAAACGTACTGAACAAAGTGAGTTCGTACAATACAAATTGATTCACACTGAGGATTTTCAGTTTTAGAAAGCATGTATTTCGTAACTTTTGTTATGGTTTTTATTTTCACAAAAATATATACATAGCATTGCCATGTAAGTAATAGTTATTTGTATTTGTCTGATTATTAACTAAAGTTACGCTACTCTCTGAAACGTTTGGCAACCTTTCTTTTAAATTAAAATTCAAAATTGAAGGGATAAACAAACTACTTTCTTTGACATCTTCGTTCCATTAAAATGTTCTAAAAAGTCTCATTGCAACAGTTAGTCTGGCCTAACTAAACAGGTCTAGCTCCATAAACGTCAATAGAAAACTCATTGAACATTAGTATGGTAAAGATTTCAAAAGTTCTAGCGACATACACACAGTGCTCGTATCTGATCCTTAAAGAAAAATGATGCAACAAAGTAAAAACAAGATTGCAGTTCTAGTCTGTTTTGTCTGAACAGCTGGCGAACGGCGGCTACGCTAAATACCATCTGTTTATACACGTAAAAATCTTTTTACATTCTGTATGTTACACTGTAGTGTTTTACTGCGAATATGCCTATAGTTTAGTCACCAAACCCCTTCCTCTTTCGTATTTTTTACAAGAGACGCAAAGAAGTTTGTTACAAGACAGAACTATAGTGGGGTATTCGGCGGCAATTCGTTATAGTCCATATTTAGTTACTTATTGTCAAACTTAATATCCTCACAAAAAATACAAAATAATGTAACCGTTATTATCTATGGTGGGTGTGAGGTGACGAACACTGCAGGTTACACGAAGGCCGCTTGGAGCGCTAGTAGCAATGACGTCACAACACCTACTGATGACGTCATCGATGCCGTGTTTTGACACGTCTCTACCACCGGCGCTTGTAGCTTTTCTGTAACACAAAACCAAACATCATCAACCCTGCAGTGTGCCAATCTTACATCTTTCAAAATACATCTGGTTTGAAAGTGAATATCATAGAAAGGTTCTTGTTAACATAACAGGTAATAATAGTTTCGTCAAGAAGCGGAATAGTTGTATTTAAGAATAGTTCATGTCTATGAGTTATGTATGGTGAATTATTGTTATAAACATACATACTGCTGCTTATTCCATGTAATGTTGTCAAAAATGCATCTACAAAAAACGTTCTAAATGATTCGTTTTCGGAACAAACACTATCTTTGGAACACTCCGCATCGTGTGGTAAATCTCGCGGTGGGAAATACACATGTTGGTAGCTCTTACTAGCAGTAATGAGTATGAACCATGGCTTTACTCTGACTGCGCGACCAGAAACGTTATAATGCGAGTAAGAATTGTACAGTTCAAGTGATAAAATGGAAGGAGGAAAGATAACGTTATTAAAGGATGCTGGGAATCCTATCAACGAAATTCAAGGCAGTGCCTGGAATATTGCCTCCCGGAAATTGCCAGTACAATAATGTAGAATGTTCTTTCTAAAAGCGAGTCACAGATGATGTGATGCGTTCTTCACTTACTTTTCTGGGATTGTAAGGTATGAGGATGATATAGGTCTATAAAGCGGCTCAGATAGTCTCAGTGATCATCTGATGATACTCGCAACAACTCCCACCATCGTTTAGTAAATCAGACCATTACTTGCGTGGTTCGGAAGTCACGTTAAGCCGTTGGTCCTTGTATTTCCATTGGTCATTGGGCTATTAATTAATGACCCATTCGAGGAAGAGTCGGCTTTAGTTTGTAACAAGACTTCACCTCATAACTCATTACTACCACTCATCACACTCATCCTTTACCACATATTTGCCTAAAAATACCCTCATGAGAGTGGTCGGCATCTCAAATAGTGATTTAGTGATCGGAAGTAAGTAAATCCAAACTGGGAGTCAAAATGTGTTTGTCCGTGTTTGCTTTTAGTACCTTTGTGCCCCGTACCTTAAGGGTGTTTTTCACTTATTCAGTAAAAAAATAGTTGTTAAAAATAACAGAGAACCTGGCTAGTTTTAAGTTAACTTTGACAAGCCAAATGTTGACTGATATTAGACTGTCACAAAGAGTAAACCGAAAGTGTCATTAAAGGAATTTGAATTTATTTTGACCAAAGGACCATATTCTCAAAATTTATTTTAAGAGTTCAAAATCTCTGCTACTACTGAATAAAAAGATCGAATTTTATTTGTTTATGTTATTGACTTAGACATCGAATTACACTTGTTTCAATGAACAGCTTTACCTGTGCTGGCTATCAGCTGGGGAAGATATTTCTTCCAGAAGGCGCATTGTTTGAGCCGGGGACCTCGACCTGTGGCCGTGGAGTTGACGTCTAGGGTGAGGAACTCACGACCATATGCCGTGTGCACGGGCCAGTAGGTGGCTGTCCACGTACCGTCCTCCGACATGCTGGGGTTCCTGCACACATTCCCATATAGTATCATGGGGAACACTTCTATTTGAAAAACAAAAGTCAGATGGAACCATGTTATATTTGGTATTCGACTAGAGGATTGCCAGAGTTCCATCGGTCCCCAGTGAGTATGGTAAGGTTCTACCTCCATCCGACGGACATATTTTTTATCAACTAAAAAAAGGACTGTGTATCACATAAAACTTTGGTATCCTGTTAAACATTAGCATGAATCAAAATTAAATATCGATTGTTGTTTCTTTTGTTGGTTTGAATTATGCTATTCGTTTAAAGCATAACTATTAAGCTAAAGATATATATATATATATAGTATATACCTAAATACAAATTATTAATAATAAATTAGATTTAGCTGGTACTGAAGGTAATAAGTATTCATTTCTTCTTACTTACAGTTTTAGCAAAGTTCTATACTATATATCCAATGTATCATACGTCGTGAGAGTTCGATCTCTTGCGGATGGTAGTTGCGAGTGGTAGGGGTTCAGCGGCTCCCCGAAGATATAGTTGATCTCATCTGCGTGCATGACTCAGTCCAGGACGGCCAGTCCAGGGTTGCCGAGAGAACGGTACTTGAAGTAGTACATGTATACGTTGTTGCCTGTCTCCGCGTACCGATGTGCGAACTCATTCACGTTGCAGGTGAAGTGGTAGTCGCCTACCATCTTGTCCAGGGCGTCTCTGTTACGGATCGGGTCATCAGGATTCAGCCAATCTGTGTACTCAAATACGATCGCCTGTCGAGCGACATTGTTTACATACGGGTTTAGCTCATGGACTGCATGTAAGAATTCGTCTCTGTTAACGTAAACGTTTTCTTCTTTCCTGAACAGTTCTGTGAGGTAGTAGATTATGAAGTAGTACCCTTCTTCAGTGTTGCTTCCCATGAGAATATTGGTCTTCTTAAAATTCTTTTGGGCTAAGGATCTCACAGGTAGATCGTCTAGGAAAGAACCGTCAATGATAGGAACGAAAGGAAACTCACAGATCCCTAATGTCCCCCACTCGTTTTCTACGAGCTCGGACGCATTTTTCTTTCTCAAACACTCGATTGCTTCCGGGATCTCAGGCCGTGTGTGAGGACAGCCGACTGCTTCCGCTAGTCTGAGCCCTCGTATGATACTCTCGTCTCGAGAGATGATCGCCCAAGGAGCAGTGGCTGCGCCAGACTCCATGATGGCTTGACTGAACAGGTTCCTACTGAGAGGAGACAACAGGTGTAAGGACACGGAAACCGCTCCTGCTGACTCGCCGAACAGTGTCACGTTGTGTGGGTTACCTCCGAAGAAGTGAATGTTGTCGTGAACCCACTGAAGAGCCATCAGCTGGTCGAACAGTCCTGTGTTGCCTGGCACGTCTGAAGTGTCGAAGAAGAGGAAGCCGAGCGATGCTACGCGGTACTGCATGGACACGTAGATCACGTTCTCCTCGGAGACCAGGATGGCCGGATCGTACACGCTAGAGTGGCGGATCCAGAGTAGAAGCCGCCCCGAAGATCCACACCATGACCGCTGCGTTCTGCGGCCTTGGCTTGGCGAGTACACGTTCAAGTAAAGGCAGTCCTCGGATATCTGCGTGTTAGGGTTCCACATCATCGCTCAGAGAAGTCTCCAAATACGGTATCGAAGATTTGAACACACGAGTTTGGCTGTTTTGTAGCATTTAGAATGTTATCCCACCGATCCACTGGTCTAGGGTGTTTGAACCTAAGTGAACCTGAAAACCCATAAAACTTTAGTTAGAAAGCGTATAGGTTTTAGATAACAAAATGAAAACAATTCTGATAACATTTATATTTTAGTTTCAAGGGGTTAAGCACAGTGTGACATTTCCTTAAACACCAAAGAGTGTAATTTAAATTCAAATATTTGGCTAAGACATAAATATGCAAAGAGAACTTCAGGTCGGGATGTGGAATGTAAGAAAACAATTAGATTGCTTTGATGCATTTTGAAGTAACTGTAACTTGCAACATGAATTCAATCAGTGCATTAATTAGCTGTGTATTAATGTATCAGCTAAAAACGTTATCAATCAACATTCTTACTAAATAACAACGTTGTGAAAACGTTAGATGCTTGCTGGGTAATATTAGTTTTCACATCTAGTGAGCATCTCATAAATAAAGCTTATTTATTGAAGCTGGTTTACCCAGTGGCTTCTGAGCATAAGGGATACCGAGCCAAGCGTCTACGAGCTTGCCCGTGGGTGCAGTGAGGGTGGTACCCTGAACCTTCCCCTTTAGTGTGTGGATCAGTAGCGTGTCCTCCTGGGGTGGATTATCCGCGGCCTCCTCCGTCATCTCCATGTCATATCTGAAACCACATACCATGCCTGAGTGTAAAGGCATCTGATGGGAAAGCGTCAAATCTACTGTGCCAATATACACATCGTGCCAAGTGCAGAGCTGCCCGCGATGGTAAAACGTGGACGGGTGGCAGTGTACACTACGTAGTTAGGCACACGATATGACATTGCAAAAAGCAAAATACACATTTATTGAGATTGTCTGCTGTACGCATATGTGTGAAACCAACCGGTACACACTTACACTTTATTTTAAAGGAAACCTAATTCTACAACGGTACAATTAGTTATTTTTAATGCATTTCCTGTTTCAAGATCAACAGCTTTAAGATTGATCACAACTGAAGTACACTGAAAGTAAACAAGGCGTCAGATAAGTGAAGAAAGATGGAAGGTATTGGTGTGTGTATGTTTGAGGGGTGGTAGGGGAGGGAGTGGTGAGGAGGGGGTTGAGGCTCACTTGCAAGGGTCTGCTGCTGATTTACCCAGGCTCGGCCCGAGTTTGATCAGTACACATGAGGGAATCCCTAACCCAACAGGCAAACAGTTGCTTAGGATCTAGACATAATTAATTTAAGCTGAACCGTCACAGAACTCTTCAGTTACATCGAGAACTTTGAATCGGTAAAAAGAAACCTTAGATTATTTGGTGTTAATAAAAATGGTTTGGCACCACTAAATGTTGAATTAATTTCCTTAAAAAGGAGATCTAGATTCAATAGGTTTACGTTAGTTAGACGTATATTGGAATAAAAAATCGTGTTTAAATTTAAACAAATATAAAGCTTGATTATGTTGGTTGTATGTACAGTATACTAGTACAGTTCGAAATAAATAGCTTTGATTAATCCTGTTTCAATTTCAAATTTACAAGTACATTGTTATTTTTTAAACCACAGAAGTAAAATCAAAACACTTTATTTAAGAAATATTGTATCGTAGAAAAGAAAACTTCAATCAAAATCAGTGATTACAAGATTAAATGGAAGACTATTATGAAAACTGTAAAGTTAAAATATAAAACTACTATCTCTGAGAAAAAATATGTTAAACGTATATTCAAAAGCCGTATGTTTTAGAATAAACACATCATTAAACACGTGTCAATTAAATTACATTTAATTTTGAAAATTTACAGCCGCACCCCACTGTGCTTACCTGCCGGTACTCACCGCGCAAATGGTGTCTGTATAATACCAACATGTGTGAACTCGCAGCGGCATGCGTATTGGCCTATGTTGGCGGTGCGTCTTTATTTGCCAACCGGCATGGGGTAGGTTACGTTTGTCACTTACTTTTCAATATTAGTATTATGTTTGTCGATAGAAAACTTGCAAACAGGAGTACAGAACACACGGTACTTACCTTCCAGGGATATCGAGGGTGGCAACCTATGGTCGGGTGGGGCGGCTTGGTGACGAGCGTGCCGGAGTGTGGCGGCCAAGACACACGTGAGCGTGCAGACCAGCACGTACACTGGACACAGCCACACCATGCTCAGCCTGCAACACAACCATACCCTACACTTCACCGGCTTGCATTTCACTATTCACTATTCATTATTTGAGACGGCGACCACTCTCATGAGGGTATTTTAAGGCAATTATGTGGTGAAGGATGAGTGTGATGAGTGGTAGTAATGAGTTATGAGGTGTAGTCTTGTTACAAACTAAGGCCGACTCTGCCTTAGAATGGACCATTAATTAATAGCCCAATGCCCAATGGAAGTACAAGGACTTAACGGCTTAACGTGACTTCCGAACCACGCAAGTGATGGTCTGATATGTCTAAACGATGGTGGGAGTTGATGCGGGTATCATCAGATGATCACTGAGACTATCTGAGCCGCTTTAGACCTATATCATCCTCAAAACCTGACCTCCATGAATCTGGATTACAGGACCACGCCACGAGTCCCAGTCAAAAATAGACAAAAATTGACTAACATCTTGTTTGTAGAAGTTCAGACAAGGTTATAGCCAACGCTTGGGAGACCTTATGAACAGTCGGTCGGACTGACATTGGGGTCAGATTGGGCAAATTTAAGGGAAGGAGACATGTAAGAATAATTTAACTTGTCTTATGTTAGTAGGCCTATGTTGAATTGAAATCTAGACATGAGGGATTGGAACATTGTTAAAGGTTAACTGACGGTTGAGGTAAATGACATATTTTGTTTGATTTTAAAGTTGCGTTAATTTGTATAGCTCAGAAAATGTCAGAAAGTTCATTACGACATACATTATTGAATATTGTATTCACTCAACCTCTTACTATTTAGGCTGGATTAGCCAACTACTGCACATCTTCCCTAAACATCTTCTACATTATGTACAGTACAGTTTTATTCTGTACAGGGTGTCACAAAAATATGTAGCGGGCAACTTATCAAACTTTAAAGTGGCAGCTATTAAAAGTCAAATGGAATAAAATTGGAATTTGACTTTGCAATGTTTAAATGGGTACCATTTTGAAGTTTTATAAGTTAGATCAACAATATTTTGGAAACTGTTATTAGGCTAACAATTAAGATGTATACCAAGTTTCACAAACATACCTCAAAGAGTCTTTGAGTTATTAATTATTTAAAAAAGAAATACAAAATGGTAGATTACGGCTAAATTAAGCTGAAAACAAAATAATGTTACTCTACATGTTTGACATTTTTGTATGTAGAATCTGGTTCTGCTTAGCTACACGTTTTGTGACACTCTGTATATTTTCACTTTGACAGCTTTATTTTAAAACCTTAATAAATTATAATATATTTTAAATTTGTAAACACGTAAAAATACCAGGTATCCAGTTCAGCATTATGAAATAGATTTTAAACATATAAAATACATTTAGTAGTTTTCGTATTTTGATTTGAGAGCTGTTATGACCGTGAAATAAACCAAATATCGTTATATGAAATGGTAAAAGTGAATTTCAAGGTGTGTGTTTCCGGTCACTGATGATATCCGGGAGCTGATTACTTCCGGCCAGGTTCACCAACGCAACGGTGCAAAACATGGTATATTTCTTTAATCCTTCTATGCAGACAACTGATACTCGTATTTGCAATGAAAAATGTTGTATGTGTAAAACAAAATTAATTTAGTAACTTCAAACTACAACTTGTACCAAGTAAAGAAAGAACATAATTGTTACATAAGGATAGTTAACTTAGAGACAAGATATAATTTGACTAAACATTACAATAAGGAGCAGAGGATAAAACGTTAATCTTCGCTAGCTCGATAAATTCGTTCTATAAACCATACCTGTAGTACTTAATCATTTATAACATAGAGCGTACAGCGCATGTTGCAAATATGTGCTGTTGATGTATTCGTTGGTTGAAAGGAACTTCTACATTACCAAACCTTTAGTTTGGTAGTTTCATATTATTACCTTGGCTTCGAGGAAAGCTATTGTTTCCGAAATCAACACGTAGAATTATCTAAAATTCATTTCATTGAATAATATACATATAATCAACTAGGCACAAGTAATCCATGGAAAAATATTATTAGATGACAAGTCTTAAATGAATATGTGTGAAAACATTCCCATAATGCAAATATTTGCTTTACTGGTAGGGAACTATTGATTGAAATCAACTTTGACTTGAGCGAACGTGAAATACTTCCAGAAATAAAAAGATTAAGTTTAATACTCCATATTTTAGTTACAAAACTACAAGATTTACAGCATCGTGAAAGTTGGACATTTTTAATAATGGGAATTACAACTTTATTAAGGAACAAGTCTTTTAAAGTTGACGTTCATATTGGACGTTTCAGTTGTTTTGCTTGAATTTAGACGTTTTTGTCTAGATTAAACAATTGATTTTCATTTAAAGATTCAACTGCCAGCTTGTAGTGAAGATTTAAAGTGAATTCGTGTGATACTGCTGCAGCAATACTCGAGTTAAGGTTGAGGAAAAAGGCGCGCCAAGTAAGATCTCGTCATTGAAATATGAACCTTAAAGCGGTGGTTGAGACAAAGAAAGCTGAGCATTCGATACAATGATATTTATTTTTATTTTAACCTAACAACGTCTTGAATTCCTTTTGAACCCCCCAAGTCTACACCTTCCAATTTACGTACGCCAGTAATGCCATTTTCTATTTTAAAAATTTGATCTTTAAAAAAACTATCCACACACTATAGTATAATTATATATACTAATATTACTAATTAATAGTATTAATTACTATACTAATGGGCTAACGCCCATTACTTGTTTACGGTTCAACAAGTAACAAATCAAAACGTACTATTTTTGAAGTTTTCAAATAGTAGATCCGTTGAACCAAAGATTATGTTATAGTACGTAGATGTATATTATATAGGTTTATAATTATTATTATTTAAATATATTAATTTTTAAAGTTTCATCAAATTTAATTTCAAGAGCGCTTTTGAAAATTTATGAAACTTTAAAATGAATAACATTCATCAACAAGTTTCATCAAGTATTCAATATATATATATGTGCTGAATGTCTGAGGCATCATTCGTTCGTTCTCGAAAATCACACGATTTGGTAAAATTTAAGTCCTTGACATCGGATAAACTCTAGCATCTGGAGCCGTAGGGGAGAAAGACGGCGAGATATGGCAGCGCTTGGACTGCTTGTTTACCTCAGTCATATGGCATGTATGCGCTATTTACCTACCATAACATAACCTTTTGTAGAACAAACAAATATAAAAGTAAAACTGCTTGAAAGTTGACTTTGAGATAAAGTAAGAGCTGGAATAAAGTTGTGTTTGCTGCAGAAGAATAATGCATAGGTTATATTTACATTATGCAAGAGGCTGGCGGACATGATGCCATGTAGATACTGTACTGGGTATGAATATACAATAGAGAAACCGCAACCACCTTGTGCTTTCTTGCTACGCTATAAACATCAAATAGCTACATCAAACTATACATATTCTATAGATTTCAACTACTAAACAATTACAATTTGTAATGTGATTAATACGGTAACGCTAGGTAAATGTCGAGGGTGAGTGGTAGACAGGACTTTGTAGTCCTAACTTCGCCTCGTTAAACAAGACAAACTTTACCTTTTACTTTTACTAAATATTTATTTAACCAACACAACCACCGATATCCCTACACATTATTTTCTGCTAGATAAAGTTAAAATTGGTTTCTTGCAAGCTTAGATTGATTTTAGCTTATATTGACTTTTCTAATGTATTATCAAAAAATAAATTTAATTTATAATTCCACGTAAACGCCACCTCTCGGTTTGATTCACAACAGTATCCATCAGTTATTTACATACCACATGGTCACAGGTCAGCCTAAATTTTAAAATCTATTTCAATTACAGCCTGTCGAAATGGTTGAAGGTGGCATATTCATATAATGTCACACATGTGAAAGAGAATCACAAAACAGGGATACTTTATTATTTATAATAGTGTTAGTAAAAACATAGCACCCTTTATAATATATTGGTTTTATTTTTCTGCGACCGGTTTCGGACCTTGTCCATTTTCTAGCAGCCTAGGAAAAGGATGAAGTCTGCTAGGAAATGGGCAAGGTCCGAAACCGGTCGCAGAAAAATAAAACCAATATATTATAAACTATTTTAAATGTCTTACATGCATATCTTTTCTTAATTGTATCTGCTCTTTTGTTAGACATACTCTTTGGTTTAAAAGTTTTAAAGTCAAAATTTTTTAAAACTGTGTTATGTAAAACTTTAAAGAAGAGTTTACCTGATTATGATAATTTAATGTATACAAAACCTTGTAACTCAGACATATCTTGTTTGATACACTCGTATTATCTTTTAAATGAACCAAGTTTATTAGTTTGTTAAGCTTTAAGTTCTCTACTTAATATTAACGTAACTAAACCATTAGTGAAACTAGTGCTCACGTAGTAAGGGAGATGGGATTCCTAGTATGCATAATGTAATTAAAGAAAACATGACCTACTGTCAGGCGGTATAAATTAGGAAAAAATACATGAAAACATGAAGTGTTTTGTTTTGCAAATCCTTGAGAAAATTCTTGTTCAAACAAGTGTTTCTCACAACAACGGCTTAGCCTCTCTTCTTTGTACTTTCAAGTGAAGGTTACGAAAGAAAACTTACCTTAAGAGATGTACTTATATACTTAATATACATTTTAGTATTTTGAAATGGCGTATGTGAGTTTAAGGAGTGATTCCTACTGGACAGATATGTTGAGCTTTAGAACTAATCATAATTTGTACCTGATTTCAACCATACGATGTAAAAGTGGATTAATTTAATCGTGCCTTGCGTTAGTGGAAGGTTCAGTTAGGTCAGTATTATTTGTCGTTTTGATTTTGTATTAACCTTTTAATAAATATAGATGAAAGCGTGTTGAGCATTTGATTTAAAAAATAATAATAATAACGATTGTTTAAAATACGAGGGTCATCCAGAAAGTAAAGAACGATTGTGCATCACGCGCCGCGCACCCCTCACCACTACGAGCGCGCATGCAGCTGCTTCCAGTTTGAGTATAGGTGCGTTGTTGTGTGATTACGCGTCTCGTGTCCACAGTGATTAATAATGGCATCGACAATTGTAAACCCGCTAAATGTAAAGTGTGAAATATAAACACTCGAAAAGTCATGGCAACTTTTGGGATCGAAAGGGCTTAATCCATGTCGAATTTATGCCAAGATTAGAAACGACTGCAGCCCTGTCTTGGTGCCAGTGATTATCACTTATTCCCAAAGCTTAAGGACTTTTGGGTAAAACAGTTTGCTAACGATAAGGAACTCAAAGCTAAGAAATCCTGGCTCAGGTTTTGGCGGCAAATGAGTAGAACATGGGTATGGAAAAACTGGTCCCACGTTAAAAGCAGTGTCTTGAAATCCATGGCGACTGCGTAGAAAGGTAGAGGAAGGTTCTATGCATTTGTAAATGAGTTTTATATTATCTTTTTTATTTGACCATGCCAAAACGTTCTTTATTTTTTAGGATGACCCTCGTATGTAGTTATTTATCTTATTTATTCAGCGGTCATGCTAAGGTGCATGTGCAGATGACCGTGGGTGAACACGTAACACGTGCTACCCGTACATCAGTGTAGAAGTGGCGCAGCATTGTTTCTTGTTTGAATCCTCGCACGATGTCAGTGGTCATGGTGATGTGTTGGTCAGACTTGTGAATAAGTCTTATAAGAGCATGACAAAATCAAACAGGAGTGGAGCTTGCGGGTGGTGTAAAACACCTCTTCATAACAAGCAATTGGTAAAATGCGTGGTCTTTAATCATTCATAGGTGACGTAGAAATTAGCTCCTCTGGTTCAATGCAGTTTTTAGGTGTCATTATTGACAAACATCTCAAGTTTCATGAACACATTGATCATGTAGCAAAAAACTGTAATCAGGAATATTCGTACTTAGACGTCTTTCAAATTTACTGCAACCTCCCACCTTATTAGGAATATATTACGGCCTCACTTTTCCTTTTTTTAATTACGCTGTTCCAATTTGGGGAAGTGAATCCACTAGGAACAAATTGTTATTTATACTCCAAAAAAAGCTATTCATTACCATTTTTAATTTAAAACCTCGTTCCTGTAAA
>CM032059.1:39360370-39386001 GCA_018831715.1 Matsumurasca onukii | reverse complement strand
GTATCAGCTGACCCGGCCAAGGGACCTAACAGGGAGGTATCAGCTGACCCGCCAAGGGACCTAACAGGGGTATCGGCTGACCCGGCAAAGGACCTAACAGGGGTATCAGCTGACCCGCCAGGGACCTAACAGGGGTATCGGCTGACCCGCCAAGGGACCTAACAGGGGTATCGGCTTACCCGGCCAAGGAACCTAACAGGGGTATCAGCTGACGGCCAGGGAACCTAACAGGAGTATCGGCTGACCAGCCCAGGGACCTGCAGGGGTATCCCGGCCCGGCAAAGGGACCTAACAGGGGTATCAGCTGACCAGCCAAGGGACCTAACAGGGGTATCAGCTGACCCGGCCAAGGGACCTAACAGGTATCAGCTGACCCGGCCAGGGACCTAACAGAGGTATCAGCTTACCCGGCCAAGGAACCCAACAGGAGTATCGGCTACAGCCAGCCAAGGGACCTAACAGGGAGTATCGGCTTACCCGGCCAGGGACCTAACAGGGGGTATCGGCTGACCAGCCAAGGGACCTAACAGGGAGTATCAGCTTACCCGGCCAAGGGACCTAACAGGGAGTATCAGCTGACCCGCCAAGGGACCTAACAGGGAGTATCAGCTGACCCGGCCAAGGGACCTAACAGGGAGTATCGGCTGACCCGGCCAAGGGACCTAACAGAGGGTTATGGGGATCGTTAGACTGTTGTTAATGTTTTCACGGGTGCGAATAATAAGGCGTCAGCCTTTGTTAACTTCATATTTATTTACAGTCTAATTACAAATATTAGAAATGCAATTAATTATTAACTTAATGGCTACAACCTATTACGTTGTACAGTTTCTTACACTATTTGCACTTCACACAGTCTATTCACCTCCGGCGCGAAGTCCGTCCACTCACGTGTCCTTGTAGCACTCTTCAGTCGAATCAACGGCGGGTACGATCCCTCGAAGATCTCGCAGCCGACGTTCGCAGCGGGCACAATGAAGATCCTTGACATCAGTATTCCACTGACACTGTTCACCCACTAGGGTTGTGACCCTGTATGTATTCACCAGGCACTTACACTTTCACGAGGGTACGCGGCCTAATACACAGACTTGCTCTGCACTGGTTATGAACTGCGGGGCTTTTGAGTGCGGGCTTATATCCCCAAAGAAAGTGCCGGAAAGCTTCTCGAAAGACCTCGACTACCACGTGACTAGGCTTTCAGCCAATAGAGGATTGAAGTCGAGAATCACTTCGATGATGGCGCGTGCACTCAACCGTAACTAACGTCAAGGCAATATATCGCAGTCAATTGGGTCTCAAATTCACGCAGGTCATTGTAGCAGCCGACCCTGTTGTCTCGGGCGTGAGGCGTCCGCCACAATGGGTAGGTCCTGGCGTCCGCCACGTACCCCTCCTAAGACTGTTCTGTCCAAGTGAGGTCTCAGGGTGTCCAGACTCTGGTTGATCGGATGCAGGACATCTTCCTTTCTCTTGAAGTCTCTGGGGTCAAATATACACACTAGGATCTCCATGGCCATGTTCTGAAGGTGTTTTCAATAATTCTTCTGACTCTCCACCACTCAAGTCCATCGAGACCACATGCCAGCTTTGGTATGGCAAGTTTTCCGGATGCCCAATCGAATCGGATTTTGGCGCAGATCCATCAGACTCCTCTCCACCGACTCGTATGAGTTGGCTTCCCGTACGACCATCTCTTCGTCACCAGGTAGAATAGATGTCGCTCGCCGATCCTTAAATGTGAAACTTTCCTACAGTTGATTCTTGGGACTGTAGTTCTTCCACGCCCAAACTTGCTCCTGAATACTCAGGCAATTCCTCCCGACATGCTCCAAATCCTGAGCTACACGGTGGGCGAGCGCATAGTCCTCTGGAGTTTGAAGAGATCTTGGTAAACGATCCTGCTTACTCCAAGATGTTGCCCATTTCTTGCCCCCGTCCTTGTTGTGATACTTCTTCGGGTATACAGGCGCGGACCGTCTGCTCCTCACTGAGAGAAATGAAAGGAGGAACGGCCCTGAAATCTAGACGTAGGTAGCTTAAATAATGGTGATACCAACATAGTTTGTCATTTGGATGCAACACCGGTACCCGTAATGTTTACAGTAGCACTGACATGACAGGGTGCATCACCATGACAAAACTGGACTAATTCATGACGTCACTACCTTACACCAGATTGCAGTGTACCGCAACAAGCATCTGTGAGAATCGCCGTGAAAATAGCGTCTGCACCCGGCCAGTCGGGACTAGATACTCTGTGGGCAGAACTCAATACGCTGTCAAACGCGATCTGTCACCAGTTTGGACTGGTGTAATACACTTGTTACCATTGTATCTTACAGAGTAATTTTAATGGTGCTTGTACCGTATTGCAGGTATTCGTATTTGTACCTTTTACTGTATTATTATATGGCGTCCATGTTGTTCTAACCTAAAAGGTTAAAACAACTGCAGCATTTGAATCGTTGAGCGTTGTAAAGGGTATACTTACTTATTCTCAATAAAATTATTCTCTCTATGCTTTGGTAACTGACACCTGAATCAAACGTAGCAATAATATTCGATATTTATGTATTTAGATATTCAACTTTCTCTTTATAATAGCACCTACAAACTAATTTTCATTGCCAAACTCTACTACAGTATAGTGGTCGGATGGAGCCTCAGAGCTTGTCTAATCCTAGATTTTAACACTTATGAACGAAATAAAATCTTATAACTGTAAACTCAGTAAAAACCTATGAGCCAAACATAGTCTTAAGAAAGCACATTATTCAATGACCTTGGCTACAATAACAGCTCTCAACTATTTTAGTAGCCTTAACTTATAACTGACTGCCTACTTTAAAGTGTATAATGCAAGTTGTGTTGAAAGGTAATACAGTTGTACAGACCCTTTGCATAATTATTTTAAAGTACAGTTTTTGACTTTTTGGCATAGGCTAGTAACCTAACTGTGACTTGCTTATTGGCTAAGCCTGATTTATAAGTTTTAACTTGTCATTTGTATCATTTTGGCCATTAGTGTTCCAGCAGATCAGCTGAATACAGCTGCACATATCAGTCCTACTTTTCTTGTAAATATTAAAGCTAGTCGAATGAACCATAAGTGCAAACAAAGCTGGTTTGATTTGGCTACCAAATAGCTAATAAGTCGATTCAAATTTTGGGGCACAGGCGACTAAGTCCACCGTACGTCACACATTCATTAGTTAAAAACTGTGCCTCTATGTTCCTTTACCTCACCATTTGTACCTATAAGTGTAACAAATATGTATGTTGAATGTAACTCACAATATAAAAATTCATCTTTTCTTAGCCTATATACACTCTTACGGCTGGCTGATCCAGGTAGGCCGCATAACCAACAGCCAGCTTATACTGTTTCTGTATTTAGCAGAAAAGTTAGGCTACATCAATCCTACTTCTCTTGTAAATATTAAAGCTAGTCAGATGAACCATAAACGCAAACTAAACATGTTAAGATTGGCTGTTCGATAAGTTTGATTCGATTTTGGGACTCAAGCGACTAAGTCCTTGTGAATAAGCTTTGCTAAGAACATAAGTGACCAAAGCATCCATACATCTGAACTCGATGGCTTCTAAGTGAGTTTTCTCTTTTCCTCCAACAATGGGACACTCAACAAGTAAACCAGCACCATCAGAGGTACCACTGAGCTGCGAAAACGCCTTAGCAGGAGAAAAACCGTCGGAAGCAAGCTCCATGGGGGTTAGCCGCACTATTACCTTTACAAAAAAGGCTAAATGATAAAACAGGTATGGCATGTAATAATAACAACAGTTTATTTAAAAAAACTTCATAGACAAATTTTGAACGAACCTTTCCAAATTAAGTACTTTGACAGAAATCAGAACAGAAACTTACATTGAATTTGTAACATTTCTCAACCCCTTTCAAATTTGTTTGCTTGTCCTAGTGCACCAAATAAAAGAAAATATTTTTGAAATCAGCAATATAAAAACTGTATGCTAAAAATAATTAAAAACAATTATTTTTAGATCCTTTTTGAATTATTTTTCATAGACAAATAAATAATTTAATATCTAATAGCCTATTCAGTATACACCTTATAAATACATACAAATAAATACCACTATCTAAAACCAGTTCTACAAACACAAAACAACTTAATAAATTCAGGCAGAGCACAGTTCCTCATAACAGGTGGGTTTTCACTACACAGTAGAGTTGTTCTTTTCCTTTTTCCAGGGAACACCGCAAGGCCCTCGAATTATGAGTAGTAACCATCATGGTGTGTGTTGTCAGCTGCAGTTGAAGTGAATCTCGGACCCTGCGAACAACCCATTTGCATGCTAAACCAGGCGTAAAAGTTTCCTCTAAAAACTGGGGAAAACTCAGGTCCAAATAGTTTAATAGCTTCAAGTTCTGCCAAACCAAAAGCTTTAATCAAATTAAAAATGTGAAAATATTTGTAAATATGCTGTACATAAAAAGTTACACTAGTGTTCAGTAAATACTTTTTTAAACTCTTGTAAACCTATTAACTAGACTAAACAAAAGCCATTTAGTTCCTCCAAACACATCGGTTTGCGTTAAAATAAATAAATTGGCGTATGATTGAAATATTTAAGAATTGGCAAAATACATTATACTTGTCTCAGGTACAAAACAATAGGTATTGCTATTCGTTGCCAGCTGATATCCCTACTTTACAGACATAAAACATATGTACTGCTAAAGAAAAAAACAACAACAAACTGTCAATGTCGATTTGCCGTTGTACATTGTGTTGTTTTTCTTGGATTTTCTGTAACCTAATCTACTGAGTTTGCTTTTGTTAACTAATACATGAAACAAATTCGTATATCGTGTATTGTGCAGAGTGATTAATACGTAGGAACAAAAAACTACCACATTACAAATCTTTTTGACATACGAGGTCTGTCGGGTCCGCTAGTTCTTAATAAAAGTGCACTAAAATGTCTTTTTGAAAGTTTTCCTACACAAGAATTTTTTAACGTTTACACTAAATGTTACTAAAAACTCTTATAAACTCATTAACTGGACTCAACAAACCCCATTTTGAACTTTAACTAAATTTAGTTTGAGTTTAA
Organism: Matsumurasca onukii; assembly: GCA_018831715.1. Classification (NCBI taxonomy): domain Eukaryota; kingdom Metazoa; phylum Arthropoda; class Insecta; order Hemiptera; family Cicadellidae; genus Matsumurasca; species Matsumurasca onukii. The sequence goes on along the minus strand of CM032059.1, from coordinate 39,380,901 downwards.
AATAATATATATATTGATGTATGAATGAAGTATTAAGGAGCGGCAAAAATCTTTTTAAGTCTCAGTGACCAAATTATTATGAACAAAATGTACTAAAAAGTCTTTGAAAATCTGGGGGCATTACTTAGTAAACTCAATAAAATAAAATCAATTCAATTGGACATTCATAATCTGAATTATTAACAGAAATCACTGAAAACAAAAAACTCAATCGTGACATTTTTTAAAAGTTGTCCTACACAAGAATTTTCAAATGTTCACGGTAAATTTTACTAAAAACTAATATGAACTAATTAACTGGACTAAACAAACCATAATATTTCAAACCTTAACTAAATTTGGTGTATGTTAAAAAAAATATTGATGTATGACTGAAGGAAAGGCAAAATACACTATCTTTTAAGTCTCAGTGACCAAATTATTATGAACAAAATGTACTAAAAGGTCTTTGAAAAGTTGGGGGCATTACTTAGTAAACTTTATAAAGTAAAATCAATTCAATCGGACGGTCCCAGCTTTAGTTATAAGCAAAAGTATGTATGAATGACAAAAACCGCAATTATTAAGAAACTCTTATAAACTCACTAACTGGACTTAACTAACCCCATTTTGAACTTTAACTAAATATAGTTTGAGTTTAAAATAATATATATTGATGTATGAATAAAGTATTAAGGAGCGGCAAAAATATAGACTATCCTTTTAAGTCTCAGTGACCAAATAATTATTATGGACAAAATGTACTAAAAGGTCTTTGAAAAGCGGGGGCATTACTTAGTAAACTCTATAAAATAAGATCAATTCAATTGGACATTCATAATCTGAATTATTAACAGAAATGCACAAAAATAACTGAAAACAAAAAACTCAATCTTGACATTTTTTTAAAAGTTGTCCTACACAAGAATTTTTAAATGTTTACAGTAAATTTGACTAAAAACTCATATCAACTAATTAACTGGACTAAACAAAACATAATATTTCAAACCTTAACTAAATTTGGTGTATGTTAAAAAAAATATTGATGTATGACTGAAGGAAAGGCAAAATACACTATCTTTTAAGTCTCAGTGACCAAATTATTATGAACAAAATGTACTAAAAGGTCTTTGAAAAGTTGGGGCATTACTTAGTAAACTTTATAAAGTAAAATCAATTCAATCGGACGGTCCCAGCTTTAGTTATAAGCAAAGTATGTATGAATGACAAAAACATAATTATTAAGAAACTCTTATAAACTCACTAACTGGACTTAACTAACCCAATTTTGAACTTTAACTAAATATAGTTTGAGTTTAAAATAATATATATTGATGTATGAATAAAGTATTGGAGCGGCAAAAATATAGACTATCCTTTTAAGTCTCAGTGACCAAATAATTATTATGGACAAAATGTACTAAAAGGTCTTTGAAAAGGGGGCATTACTTAGTAAACTCTATAAATAAAGATCAATTCAATTGGACATTCATAATCTGAATTATTAACAAAATGCACAAAATAACTGAAACAAAAACTCAATCTTGACATTTTTTTTAAAGTTGTCCTACACAAGAATTTTTAAATGTTTACAGTAATTTTGGCTAAAACTCATGTCAACTAATTAACTGGACTAAACAAAACATATTTCAAACCTTAACTAAATTTGGTGTATGTTAAAAAATATTGATGTATGACTGAAGGAAAGGCAAAATACACTATCTTTTAAGTCTCAGTGACCAAATTATTATGAACAAAATGTACTAAAAGGTCTTTGAAAATTGGGGGCATTACTTAGTAAACTTTATAAAGTAAAATCAATTCAATGGGGTCCCAGCTTTAGTTATAAGCAAAAGTATGTATGAATGACAAAACATAATTATTAAGAAACTCTTATAAACTCACTAACTGGACTTATAGCTTAATTTTTGAACTTTAACTAAATATAGTTTGAGTTTAAAATAATATATATTGATATGAATAAAAGTATTAAGGGCGGCAAAAATATAGACTATCTTTTAAGTCTCGACCAAATAATTATTATGGACAAAATGTACTAAAAAGGTCTTTGAAGCGGGGGACATTACTTAGTAAACTCTATAAAATAAGATCAATTCAATTGGACATTCATAATCTGAATTATTAACAGAAATGCACAAAATACTGAAAACAAAAACTCAATCTGACATTTTTAAAATTTGTCTAACAAAATTTTTTAAATGTTTACAGTATTTTGACTAAAACTCATGTCAACTAATTAACTGGACTAAACAAAACAATAATATTTCAAACCTTAACTAAATTTGGTGTATGTTAAAAAATATTGATGTATGACTGAAGGAAAGGCAAAATACACTATCTTTTAAGTCTCAGTGACCAATTATTATGAACAAATCTACTAAAAGGTCTTTGAAAGCAGGGCATTACTTAGTACACTTTATAAAATTAAAATCAATTCAATCGGTAGGTCCCAGCGAGTTATAAGAAAAGTCTGCGTAAATATCCACGAAAACGCATAAACCAAGAAACGTTCTTCTAAAGGTTGCAAAATTGACCCGAATGAGTCCAAATGTACAATCAACTGAACTTAGCTATATGCTGCAAAAATAAAAGTTATCGGCATAAAGAAACTCTGAACTTAGCAGGCCTTTGATAATAACAATTTCTAAAGTCAAAGGCATACTGTGAGTAGTATGCAAACTTCTAAACTGGGATAATTTGACTAACCCAGGCTTGGTGGACCCTATACTTACAAGGAAAAATCAAATACCAAGTCATAACTTCTCAAATTAACTCTGTTGGCTCAGCTCGTAAAAACAAAACTGGCGTTGTGCAGTAACCTATCAAATTTCAAGTGAACAGAAGGTACTAGTGGCTAATTTAAGCAGCAATTTAGTTTGTAAGGATTGATTAGAGAACAAAACAATAAAAATGCTAGGCACCAAACAACAGTTTGGAGTCTGGCTTAGGCTACACGATTAACCTAATTGTCGGCTATCTATGAAACAAGTTTTGTTTAGTTTAATTTTTGATTTTTGTGGGGAGGGCAGGGGGTATCCTTATTAACCTAGGCCTATGCCGTTTAACCAAAAAGACTACATTCCTAATTATTTTGATTATATTACTAATTCCTCGAGCTACTTCACTGATCTTAATTTTAGGATATGGTTTCCATCTTGTAAGATGGGTAGTCAATGCTTGACTAATGCTAAGAGCCAAGTTTATACACTCTCCTTTCCACAGATCAAAGGCAGTTTAATATTACCTACCTAATTTTAAAAGTTAGACTGGTCAGTTAAAAGAAAAAATGAGCTTAAGTTTAGCCTATAGCAAGGCAATCGTTTTACCATGTAAGCTATTAATGTGTTTCTGAAGGACCATGAATAAGTTAGTTTAGCAAGAATTACTTGAAGTTCATAAAAGTAGGCTATACACTCTACTTTATTTAATTGCTAAATCAATCTATGCCTAAATCTTTTAATCTAAATTAGTAAATATCAACTAACACATTACTTATAAAGTTGACTTGTTACGACAGACAAGTGACAGCTCGGTTTTGACAAGATTTTTGAACTCAGAGCACAGAGATATATCTTTAGAATGCTTAGAAGACAAGTAAAGGTAGTATATAATTGATTGTTATTGATAAAGGTATTGACTATTTACTTACCTCTAAAATTACCGGTGCCAATCAATTATGTAGTTGTTCCACAACATTTTTGATGTAAGTTTATTCGGAGCAAATCAATTTTAACGAGCGCAGTGAACAAGATGGCGTCCAGCGACTGAAAATTATCACGGAGTAGTGAGTGACGTCACTGACTCAGCAGTTTATTCTGGATTGCACGCCGAGATCTTCTTGTGTAAACACCAGTCAGACTGGTGACCGCTGAATTACCATTACCCACGGGCAGTGTTTGTGACGTCATAAGGTTTCAGTCTAGATAAACCGGTGAAACACAATGATTGATACTTGGGGTTTTACTGTCATACCAGCTAACTGCAGAAAAACTAGATTGCAGGACTAATCGAAGTTCACATTTTGTAGCATGGTGTTCCCACACTCCACATACATGTGCAATGCACTGATCAATTGTATCACACAGGTATTTAAGTATAAAACGCCTGTATACTAGTTAAATCCGTTTGACCATTACGGCTGGACAAAAAATTTTTCTCAGTGTTGAACCTCGTTGTCTCCTTTGTGGGGCGCCAGCCGATTTGTGTGGACGATCGAGGTTTCCATGTGGCGGCTTTTTAATCCTGTATATCAGATCATTTATCCGGTGACAACTTCATAAGGCCCGTCCACGTTCGCTGAAGCTTCGGAGGTAGCCTGACGTCTTCTGGGGTTGTACAACCACACAAGGTCTCCAGCGTCGTAAACGCCCTTTTCCGCTCTGACGTCGCGTTCCTTCATCCTATCGCTGGCATGTTGCATGTTGGTCCTGACACGCTCGTGGATGTCGTCCATACGCCTCCGAAGACGTGACACGTAATCCTCTCCTGCCAAATCTTCATCAGGCTTTCTTCCAAACTGCAGGTCACATGGCAGCCGAAGTTCTCGTCCGAAGACTATGCTTGCTGGTGTCTGCCCGGTCGTTTCATGGATAGAACTTCGGTAGGCGAGTGAAAATAAGTGAATGTACTGGTCCCAATCACGTTGGTGGTCGGAGACAATCTTGGACAAGTACTTCCCCATAGTCCTGTTCATTCGCTCTACCATTCCATCAGACTGGGGATGTAAAGCCGTGGTCCTGGTCTTCCGTTCCCAGTAGTCGACATAGTTCTGTGAACAATAACGACTCGAAATTCCTGCCTTGATCACAATGTAGTTCCAGGGAACTCCGAAACGGCTGAACATTTCTTTGGTTAGCACTTCGGCTATAGTGGCAGCCTCCTGGTTTGGAATGGCGTAAGCCTCGACCCACTTACTAAAATAATCCATTGCCACTAGAATATACTTATTTCCTCCTTCAGTCGTAGGGAATGGTCCAGCTACATCAATCGCGATCCTTTCGAGGGAGCCCCTACGTTGTACTGACGCATTGGAGCTACTCTACGCTTTTGTGGCCCGTTCGCCGAAGCACACGTAGTACATTTCCTGCACCACTCCTAACGTCTTCCCGTAAGTTGACCCAGTAGAATCGCTCCCGGACCTTCTCCAGCGTCTTGTGCACCCCGAAATGTCCACCAGACACACCGTCGTGAAGCTGTCTGACCTGGAACTCTCTTCTTCGGGACCAGTAGCTGCAGTCTCTTCTCCGTCCCATCCACCGACTCCAAGACTCTCCTCAGTATCCCATCCTCCAACGTGATCGACTCCCACTGCGCCCAGTACGTCTTCAGATTGGGGGAAAGGTGGAAACCTCGTTCCAGGTAGGCCTTTGGCCGGCCCGCTTCCATTCAACACTTTACCCAAGTCGACGTCATTCTCTTGGTCCTTCCGCAGTTCTTCTTCCTGCCAGTGGTCGTCGGTAACGGTGGTTCTTCGCACAGACGCATCTTTCTCTTGAACAATGTTTACAGTCGTCTGGGCAGGGTCTTCGTGACAGGGCGTCAGCATTCCTATGTTTTGCACCAGATCGATGTTCAGAAGTGAAGTCATACTCTTGGAGCCGCTCGATCCATCTGGCAACCTGTCCTTCCGGGTTTTTAAACCGCAAGAGCCATATTAATGCCGCATGATCTGTCCTTAGGGCTTTCTTCCGTACAAATATTTATGGAAATGCTCCACAGACTTCACGACAGCTAACAGCTCCTTTCTGGTTACACAGTAGTTCCGTTCTGGCTTCGATAAAACTTTACTGAAGTACCCGATCACCCGTTCGTGTCCATCCTGTACTTGAGAGGACGCCACCAATACCGACGTTACTAGCATCCGTGTCGAGTATGAATTCCTCAGCTGGCCGGGGGTAGCTCAATATGGGAGCACTGCTTAAAGCGGATTTTAGCTCCTGAAACGCTTGCTGACAGTCCGAGTCCCATACAAAGCTCCTCTTATCCTCGGTCAACTTTGTTAGGGGCTTGGCTATGTTGGCGAACCCCGGACGTATCGCCGGTATACGTGCATAGCCCCAAGAAGCTCCTCACTTCGTGTTTGTCTTTAGGCGTAGGCCACTTCTGGATAGCAGTTACCTTTTCGGGTCCACCGAAACTCCTTCACTGGAAACCACATGGCCGAGGAACCTTACTTTCCTTCTAAAAGGCTACACTTCTTAGGGTTGAGCTTCAGGTTAGCCTCTCGAAGTCGCTGGAAAACCTGCTCAGATTTTTCAGATGGTCTTTCATGGATTTCCCAAGGACAATGACGTCATCCAAGTAGACTAAACACGTTTCCCAGGAAGGCCTCGAAGGACAGTCTCCATCAGTCGTTCGAATGTTGCTGGGGCGTTACAGAGGCCAAAGGCATAACTGTAAACTGCCAAAGCCCCGATCCAATGGAGAACGCAGTCTTCTCACGGTCGTCACGGGCAAGTCCACCTGCCAATACCCGCTCTTGAGGTCAAGAGTAGAGAAGAGTTCGCAGCCAACCAAAGTGTCTGTCTGTGTCGTCAATCCGAGGTGGGGATAACTGTCCTTTTTCGTCACGTTGTTGAGCAGCCGGTAATCCACACAAAAGCGAAGTACCATCCTTCTTCTTCACAAGCACAACCGGCGAGATCAGGGGCTTTTCGAAGGCTCGATTACACCATCGCGCTCCATATCCTTCACGATTTTCTCAGCCTCCTCTCGCTGCAATGGCAGCCTCCTTGGGACCTGGCGTATGGGTCTAGCGTCTCCTGTATCTATCCGGTGCTCCACTACGTTTGTCCTTCCTCTCGTCCCATCTCCAGTTTCAAATACATCTTGGTAACTGGCGATTAAACTTCTTCTTCTTTGTAATCCGGAGGCAATTCTCTACACGCATCCTGGACGAATGGCTTTAAGGATTCCGGGAGCACTGTTGTCGCCGAGACTAGATTTCTCGCTCGATGCACAATTGAAGAAACCGCCGAACAACTACCTGGTATGCTGCCCTTCTTCAATGTTATGGGGTGCCGTTGACGTTCATTATGCGTACCGGAACATCTTTCCCGGTCACAAACAGTGTCCTGGCGACGAGCAACCCACGTCCCGGCTTCCCATCATCCGTAGCTGGCTCCAACAGAACGGCCTGTCCCTCGGCAACATCCTTGTCCAATCGAGCCCTCGCTACAGTCTGGCTGTTGTCCGGAAGAGTCGTGTCTTCGGCCAGAACTACACAGGCGGTCAGTTCTTCCCCATGTCGTAGCGCAACTTCTTCCTCCCCGATGGCGATGATTCCCCTCTTTAAGTCCAAAGTGATCCCGAGCCTAGTCATCGTCCGTTCCCAGGATAACATCTTCGTCAATATTGGCCACAAGCACACGGTGTCGAAATCGGGTGCTCCCTATGAGGAAGGTGGCAACCGTCTCCCCGTAAACCTCTGCGCGCTCTCCGGTGGCTGTCTTCAGTGACCATGATGTTGGCTGCACCGTTGCTCCACCTGCAGCTGCACTCCGACTCAGGATGGTCATTGTAGCACCGGTGTCTAGCAGTAGGCTCCTGAGCTCTCCGTTAACCATCCCGTCTACGTAGAAACTGCTCGTCTTTCCAGCCAGCGATGCCACGGTCACACGTCTTGGGGCCTCCTTGGTACGGGTTGACAGCTGCCCCTCCCATCAACCCTTTTGGTTTTCCTGCAGCGGCCGAGACTGCGGTGTAGCTCCTTGGATTTACACGGCTCCTCGGGTGTCCCAGCTCGCCACAACTCCAACAACGTAGCTCTTTCCTCTTTGTTTTAGCGCTTCTATAACCTTCTGGACAAGTTCTTCCATGGTCCACTGCGGCTCTACCCCTCCACGCTGGCGTACCTTACTCTCGCTTGCCCCTTATAGTCTGTTTTATAGCCTCGAACTCGAGGCTTGTGTGAGGGAGCTTCGCTCAACGTTTTCGGGCGGGCGAGGTTTCACTGCCTGTTGTGTCTCAGACTCCGTAAACCATCTAAGAATTTGTCAATTGACAAGCTCTCACATACCTCGTCCGGTACCGTGGGGTAGGCGCTCCTCACTAGTCGAGCAATATCCGCCTCAAACTCTTGCAGGGTTTCGTTCGGCTTCTGATAGCGGCCTCTCAACTGGGAGCGGTAAACCTGCTCCATGTGCCGATGTCCGAACCGCATCTCCAGTCTCTGATAAGCTCGTCATAGTTCAGGCGGTCCACAACTGGGATCGAATGAAGGACGCCTAAAGCGTCGCCCCGTAGCGATAGGCTCAACACAGACGCCTTAGCCGCAGCCGTCCACTGGTGTACTCGTGCCGCTGTTTCGAAAAGGGTAAAATACTCCTCCCAGGGCGTCTTTCCGTCAAAGGGGCAAGCTTGTGTGTCCAGGGTTGAAGGCGCACACTTTACCGGCTCGGTGATCTCTGCTGAATATCCTGTAATCTGGCTTGTTTGCAATTTAGATTCAGTCTCCTCAGCATCTCGTACCGATTCTAAAAACTCAATACGCTTCGTAGCCTCTTCTAATTTTTTTTCTAATTCGGTTTTGACTTTTTCAACATCTGTTTAAATTTTCCTCAAGTTTTGAGTTCTCTAAGTTCCTCCAATATTTTGAATTTTCATTAAATTTGTCTTCCTAAAGCTTTAGAATTTTCGTTGAATTTTCTTCAAGTCTTTGATGTTTCTAATAACTTTTCTTCTAATGTTTTTGAGTTTTCACGAATTTTCTTCTAATAGTTTTGTGAATTTTCTAACAATTTGTCTTCTAATGTTTTGAATTTTCAAAAATTTTTCTTCAAGGTTTTGAATTTTCACTCAATTTCTCTTCTAATAGTTTTTGAATTTTCTAACAATTTATCTTCTAAAGTTTTGAATTTTCATTCAACTTTTCTTCTAAAACTTTTGAACTTTCTTTGAGTTTTTCTTCTAGTAACTTACCGAGATCAGCCGAGCCGCGGGATATTTCGAACAGTGGGCTGTCTGGATCGCCCCCTTCCTCTAAGACTGCCGCTCTTAATCTCTGTAGCTGTGTCTTGTTTCCTGATGTTTCCAGTTCTCGCTCTTCAAGTTCACTTTTAAGTTCCACTACTTTGAGTTCACTTAATTTCACAAACTTAGTTGTAGCCATTTTTTTATGTAAATAAACAAAGTTTCACTAACTGAATCGCCTTATCCACTTCTGACACCAAATGTAATGTTTTTCACGGGTACGAATAATAAGGCGTCAGTCTTTGTTAACTCACTATTTATTTACACAGTCTAGTTGTAATTACACTAATATTAAACGCAATTAATAATTCACTTAATGGCTACAAACTATTACACTTTGTACAGTTTCTTACACTATTTGCACTTCACACAGTCTATTCACACTCCGGCGCGAAGTCCGTTCACTCACGTGTCTCGTAGCACTCTTCAGTCGGAATCCAACGGTGGGTGTCGATCCCTCGAAGATCACTCGCAGCCGACGTTCGCAGCGGGCACAATGAAGATCGCTGACACCGAGAATTCACACTGACACTGTTCACGCACAAGGGTTGTGACCCTGTATGTTCACACAGCACTTACACTTTCACGAGGGTACGCGGCCCTATTACACAGACTTGCTCTGCACTGAACTGAACTGCAGGGCTCCTGAGTGCGGGCTTATATATCCCGCAGAAAGTGCTGGAAGCTTCTCGAAGGCCTCGACTACCACGTGACTAGGCTTTCAGCCAATAGGATTGAAGTCGAGAATCTTCCGTGGTGATGGCGCGTGCACTCAACCGTAACTAACGTCAAGGCAATATATCTGCCAGTCAATTGGGTCTCCAAATTCACGCAGGTCATAGCGGCCGGCCTATTGTCTCGAGGGTATTGGCGTCCGCCACAATGGGTGGTCCTGGCGTCCGCCACACTATGTGACGGTTAAGGGAATGCACAAGGTTGTAAAGTGTTGGTACATTTCGTTTTGAGTTGCCATAGAAATTATACTGCTTTGTTCATCTTAACATTTCCATTCGTTAAACATTGAAGTTAGTATAGCAATTTAGATACATTAGCAATTCAAACACGTTATAAAATCTATAGGGTCTAGAACGACTCAGAGCTCTAGGGCGACGTTTGATGGGTAAAGAGAATCAATGCTGATCCTCTTGATACCTTTGCAATAAACGTTATTCTAAATATCTAACCAAAAGTGGATGAAAGCGTCCAGGAGAGCCGTATATACTTCACTGCAAAGTGACTAATGCAAATTGTTGTTATATATTTGTTATATAAAAAGTTGTTATATTGTGTAACGATGAAGAGGTCTGATTGTGTGGATTGAAGCCGGTTTGTTTCTCCTTTGTCGGTAACGGTTCTCTCTGTCCCTAAGGGTTTCGTTATTCAACTTGCCGTTGCGTTTGTTCCACATTCTTTTGTGTGAACAGAACCATTCGTTTTCTACTGATTATACATTCATTCATATTTTGGGAATATTTATCACACTAAATCACTATTTGAGATGCCGATCACTCTCATGGTTTATTTTAAGGCAAATATGTGGTGAAGGGTGAGTGTGATGAGTGGTAGTAATGATTTATGAGGTGTAGCTTTACAAACTAAGGCCGACTCTTCCTTTGAATAGGTATTAATTATCAGCCCAATGACTAATGGAAATTACGAGGACCGTGACTTCCGAACCACGCAGGTGATGGTCTGATATGTCTCAACGATGGTGGAAGTCGATGCGGGTATCATCAGATGATCACTGAGTCTATCTGAGCCGCTTAAGACCTATATCATCCTCAAAATAGATATTCATGCCGTCAACATGGCAGGACTTAGGCCAGGATCATAAAATAAGCACCGATATATTACATGATTTACAGGGTGTCACAAAATGTCCTATAACACATAGTCTTATCTCCCTTAGTTTTTCGTCTGTCTGTCTGTCTGTATTTTTACTAAAATATTTTTATTTCCGAGGCCAATAAAGTTATTAACTGAAAACTTTGCACACGTTTAGTATAATTAAAACCAATATTTAAAAATAAATTTAACTAATTTTACTTCCGGTTTAAAAATGGCAGCCATATTAAATTTTGTAAGCTTAATAACTGAAAACCCTCAAACTTATGGTAATTTAACAAGAATAACAATACGTGGCAAATGTTTTATTAACATTTTAACAGCAAGTTTGTTGCTCTAAGATTAATAAATTTGTTATGTTGCAGCAAATAGTTTCGGAGATATTAAACATTATTTATTTACATTTCTGAAACGTATGTAAATAAGGGTTGTGATCAGAAAACTTTAATTACTCCGTTAGATAACTGTGTCGTAGGGTCTGAGTTTTTGCTTACCTAGAGACCACTTTCTTTCAGACCTAGTGAAATTGTATTCGTACGTTGTATTTTGGTTTGGCTTGAACATGAAGATTTGTGTCTGAGTGGAGCGGAATGGACGGACACATAACAGTTCCATGTGATTGTGTCGAGTGAGTCAGTGACTGGGAGTGGTGTTGTATTGATGATTCTCTGTTGTACTGAATGTGATGTTATCTGATGCACTTAGCCCCCCTCCCCCTCATCACATACTCTATACACTCACTGCTGCCTGTTTGAGCGATTTTACTATGGTGGGCTTTTCGCTACGCTAACTGCTTCTCTTGTCGTCTTTCTCCCCCCTGGGCTCGACATGCTCGAGTTTGTCCGATGTCTATGACTTAAATGTGACCAAATCGTGCGATTTTCGAGAACAAACAAACTTGCGCGTGCGTCAGTGGCTCTCTATCTGTGACTCTTAAAATAATTCCCTCGCAGCGCTATCTGTGCTTGGTCTGCCGAACTGTGTTGATTTTCCTACCTCAGCTATGTGGCATCTACACGCTATTTACCTACCGAAACATAATCCTTGATAAATAAACGCATCTCAAATTGTATTGAAATCGGACCATTTCTTCAGTTTTTTTTAGTTTTATAGTGAAAAACATTTATTTTGGCATTCATTTATTTGAAAAGACCGAACGGACGTTTAGGTATAATGATGGATAACATATTTACTTTAGTTTTCATTTGAAATCGGAAGCATTTACTGTTTTAGATAATTGAAATAGTTGTTTTGAGACAACTCCTTCCCAAAGAGAACTAACATATTTTGATTTTGCTGGCTCACAAAATACACTTTGCCAAATGGACATTTATACCCAATTTATGGAAATTCCATAAATAATGCGACCCACTCTCATAATATAGGCTACATATGTTTTCAAAGTTTTCAATATCTCAAAACGTGTTCTGGGGCTCCCGAGCCAGAAGTGAGACCAACCATGGTGACGCTATGAGTATCTCACTTTGCCTCAGTAAATTCGCTAATAAACTCTCGTAACACAGTGTCTGCCGAGTCACACGGTTTGTTTACAAAACATGTTCTGGGGCTCCAGGCCTGAGGTGAGACCAACCATGGTGACGCTATGAGTATCTCACTTTGCCTCAGTAAATTCGCTAATAAACTCTCGTAACACAGTGTCTGCCCGAGTCACACGGTTTGTTTACAAAGAAACATGTTCTGGGGCTCCAGGCCACCTCAAGAGAAGTGAGACCAACCATGGTGACGCTATGAGTATCTCACTTTGCCTCAGTAAATTCGCTAATAAACTCTCGTAACACAGTGTCTGCCGAGTCACACGGTTTGTTTACAAAACATGTTCTGGGGCTCCCGGGCCTGTGAGAGGTGAGACCAACCATGGTGACGCTATGAGTATCTCACTTTGCCTCAGTAAATTCGCTAATAAACTCTCGTAACACAGTGTCTGCCGAGTCACACGGTTTGTTTACAAAACATGTTCTGGGAGCTCCCAGGCCCAGAAGAGGTGAGACCAACCATGGTGACGCTATAGGTATCTCACTTTGCCTCAGTAAATTCGCTAATAAACTCTCGTAACACAGTGTCTGCCGAGTCACACGGTTTGTTTACAAAACATGTTCTGGGGCTCCCGGGCACCGAAGTGAGACCAACCATGGTGACGCTATGAGTATCTCACTTTGCCTCAGTAAATTCGCTAATAAACTCTCGTAACACAGTGTCTGCCGAGTCACGGTTTGTTTACAAAACGCAGCTGTTTGTGATGTTAGTGTAGTTAAATGGGTGTTTGATGTCGGGTCGTACTCGAGTCGACACGGCAGAAACACTTCCATTAGCAGTCTAAACAGACAGACAGACAACAGACAGACCAAACATTCGTCTGTCTTGTCTCAGTTTTATTACAGTCGTCTGCTGTTGTCTATTCTACTGTCTCACTTAAAACCAATGGAATTTTGACAAAAAATATCACAAGTATTTGAGGGGTTGGAAATTACTCAATATCCTGTAACCTACTATTGCATACATAAAATTGCTATTTAAGGAAATACCCCATTTTGATATTTTCAAAATAATGCTACTAGCTACACTTGTGAAGTTTTGGCTTATAAAACGAAACAAATTTCCATTGTATGCATGACCATTTACAAAACCATTTTATTTCACAGCCTTTTCTAAATTTTAGTCATGTTTTTATTCCTCATAGAAGATAAAATCAAGAGAAAGTTAAAAATTAAACAAAAATTTTAATAAAAATTGAAACATCTATAGTATTAAGAGTCTGTTTTAACTATTTTTGCTGATTTTGAAACTGTATTTGTGTAATTTTAAATTGTGTCATTTTCATACAGATGTTACTGTCTTGTGTACAACTGAGGATACAAGTGGCGCTGCAGGGAATCTTTTATCATAACCAAAGATAAAGGTTATGGTAGGTAGATGGCGCTGCATGCCAATTTCACTGAGGCAGGAAAATCAATAGTTACGGCGACCTTGCACAGATAACGCTGCGAGTTTTCTTAAGTGTCTCAAGTAGAGCCACTGACGCACGTGCAAGTCCTTTCGAACTTGAAAATCGCACGATGTTGTCACAATGATGGTGGTAATCGACATCAGATGGAGCCGAGGGGAGGAAGACTGCGAGAGACGGCAGTGCTATCTGTTCCTGGGCTGCCGAACTACGTTGAGTTTGCTGCCTAAATCATCGGCGTATACGCAATCTACTCACCTTATCTTTGGTATAACTAACTATTACAAGTAACTAAGTGTCATAAGTTCCCAATTATAAAACCTTTAATACAGACAATAATCACAATGTATGAATATAGTAAGTTACAACAACTGTCTGCCAACGTGTATTGAAGGTTGACACGAAACAGGTCGATTTGTTGATGTTTGGCTTACTGATAACTCTAGGGATTATTCTTATCAGTACTTGCGTCAAGTGCTTTTATCCATAACAGTGCACACAGATCATATAACCTACCTTAGAAATAATCGCTTTTAACTTATAATTCAGTTTGTAACTTTTTTTTATTCATAGATAGCTTTTCAGTTTGATTTTGGAAATATAGTTAGTACTGATTCGCCGATTATGATTTATATAAAGTAATAAACCATGTTACAGGTCTTACTTGTTCAAAACCGAATGCCACTTCGTTTAAAACTTTGTATAATTTTGTATCTAAATAACCTTTGAACAAGAATGTACCAGCGGGATCTAACTTAAATTTAAAACATTTTGATGGTTATAATAAAATTTTAGTTTATTTCTCTTAATATTTTCTATTCATACCTTAATTATCGGAAAACAAGTGTATTTAGTACGTAAATGATTTAAGACTTAAGTTTTAATCAATCTTCATTAACATAGACACCATAAAATCATGGAAAAACAACCGAAATCTAATGGTGACTGTGGCAAAAAATTATAATAACCGCTTAAGTACCCTGTTTTAGCCATGGTTTCACCTGTAACTCTGTAATTACTCAGTTAATGGGGTTAATAAATATAAATAAATTAATCTTGGGGTCCGCCTCATCCGCACAGAGAGCGTCGTTGCAGAGGTTTGCGGGAAATAAAATGGACTTTAATAGATATGCTATTTTGACGACTCTTAAATGAAAGATAACCATATTAAACTAGGTTTGTAGTTCATTTTAAAAATGTCTTTAGTTTTTATGCTATTAACGGTTAAAATTAGTAAATGAAGAGTTTTTAGACCTTATTTAAGAAGCTAAAACAGGGTTATCAAAAATCCAATCACAGGCAAACACATGTACACTTTGTTTTCCATACAAGTTAACAAATCCGAATTTAACCTTCATATAAGGCCTATCTACTTTCTACAGAAACCCTTGCAAGCGGAGGTTTACCAATTAGGCCGCATTAGTTGTTACGTGCGCGGTGTCATGTGTTCCTTGGGCGGACGAATTCCTTTCTCTGCGGTGACCACTGAGGCGGACTCTTAATAGTGGCCGGAGTCATCTTTACATTCTAGTCTTCCAGTATCTACTATCCTAGCGCTAGTGTTTGTTAGGCGACACTGTAGAGTCAGGTAGTACAGGTGGCGCAGCTCTGGCGGAATTTCAGTTCAGCGACTGAGGATCGCACCACGTTAAGAATCACTCAATCTCTGCAAGTAGAGTGTTGACAGAGCGGTCAAGGTTTGGTCGGATCGAAGGCAACTGATCACATTAGTGAAATCGTTACATTATATCAAACCCTGTGTTTACCGTCGAAATAACACTTCATCAGTTATTCATTTAATGTGCTATGCACGTTTCTCGTATCATTAACTCAACTATGTTTTCTCGTTACTTGTATGTGAAACCTGAAAACAGACTTTAAGGCTAATTATAAATGCTCCTCATATAAATTCTCATGGTGTTGGGAAAAAAATCTGAATTTTTTAGACATGGCTGTTGAGGTTATGTATTACTCTGATCCTATACATGGTAGTTTGTGTCCACTTTGGTGGAAGCAAATAGAACAATAAACTCTTCTATTTGTTCAGTCTGTTGCCATCAGATGTTTTATTGGGAAATATTGCTTCCATCGCGTATGAGTTCAAATCTAATGGTTTTCAAGATTTAAATTGATAATGACTTTTATTAACTCACTTTTGGTTGATTATGTGGGATGTATGTAGGGGTATTAACAAATTTTACTTACGTATTATTGCTAATTTAAACCTGTACAACATCACATTGACGTTTTAAAGGTACAGTTCATCGGGTTTAGCATAGCTGGTGAGATGTGCTGTAGTGCCATGGAACCAGCAAGAAATCTCAAAGTCACCGGCCATGCTATACCTAACGAACTGTATTGATTAAGAAGTCAACCGAGGTCTTACGTCTTAGTAACTAATAAAAACATAGTTGACGCAGTGAAAGCCACATAACAACCGTAGAGGATTTCCCTACGGGTAGCCAACAGGAGGATACACTTTCCCCAAAATGAAAGTTTATGCTATAAAAACTGCATTTGGGATCAGTTTTCAACGAAAACATTAAGGAATCAGTTATAAGTTGGAAACAGATAAGTCCAGCTATAATATGAATTTTTGAAAATAATATAATTTACAGTTGTAAAGTATTAATTTATCACACAAATGGTATATATACACGAATAGTATCAGGTTGATAATTCTTCACACCTGTCTTCATTTTTGAAGTGATATTCCCTTATAAACCAGAGGCAAGGAAAACTATGGAACTGTGAGGGCGTCGGGAAACGTTTGCCTTCTACAGGCGGAGTTTTGAGGATGATACGGGTCTAAGCGGCTCACAGTCTCAGTGATCATCTGATGATACGCATCCTTTCCCACCATCGTTTGAACATATCAGACCATCACCTGCGTGGTTCGGAAGTCACGTTAAACTTTGGTCCTTGTCATTTGGGCTATTGACCAATGACCCATTCTAAGAATAGTAGGCCTTAGTTTGTAACTGGGCACACCTCATGTACTCATTACCTACTCATCACACTCATCCTTCACCACATGTTGCGCCAAAATACCCTCACATGAGAGTGGTCGGCATCTCAAATAGTGATAGTGATATGAGTGATTAAAACATTTAATACACTTGAAATAAAAGTTTATTTCATATAGAAATCCTTTCATATAAATCGATGAAATGTGAGCGTAAGTGTACCAAGAAACTCTAACAATGAAATTCAAGGGTCTCGGCCACTACTGCACACCCAAGGACAGAAGGTCATTAATAATTTAAGAAGAGAGTCTGCAAAACTGTAAACTGTTTATCAATACCATAGCTTGTTTTTGTATCTGTGGCTTAATAATATGGTGAGATTGCCACATAAACAACCAGTAGAGAAAGCTCCGAGTCCAGCAACACTGTTACTGTACACTCGGGAGATGCATGAATGTAACATTACACTTTGGTAATAAATGCGTATTCAACACACTTCACACTGATACACACACCTTTACACACACACAAACATAAACACGACACATACTATACAGGGCTTTCGGTTTCACGCTACCTCTTTAACTTATCGACCAACTACAGATTGTCTTTAACACAACCAATTTTCAAACTATAGTAAGATCATTCCTTACAAAACAACTTACGATCATAAGTTTGCATCCTGGTTGTTGCGCCGTCAATATACATTGAATGGTCTGTCTTAAATAATATTGTAGTTTTGATTCCTATGTTATTGTTAAATTTAAGTCAATCATGGTTTTTAGCAAAAAAATAAAATAGTGTTTATTGTTGAGAATTTATTTGTTGTTTGAGTTTGAAATATTAATGTTGGCTTTTATTGTTAGTGAATGAAAGAACTACGACGTTGTAGGGTCTACCATCCAATTACCTCTTCAAGTGAAAAGTGACTTAAAGCATTCGCCAAACACTAGAATTGTGAAACTACCCAGTTTAAACTGACCAGTCAAACACAACCTAAGAACTTTCGTTTTATAGAGTTCCTTTGGAAAAGAGTGAGATATTCATGCCGTTAAGCGTGGTAGAGCCAGGCGACCAAATCACGAGATGTACACGATTGACCTTCAGAACACGTTTTTAACTTTTTTTATATACATATGTATATATGTGTGTACTTTCTCTTCAAATCGCATTATTGGTCAAATTTTCATGAAATTTGGTATAAATCATCCTTTGTGAATATCTCGGTCAAGTTCGTTATCAGATAAATCGGACTAACGGAAGGAACAACCTTTAGTGGGTGGGAGTTTTCAAAAGTGGAGTTTAGTTGTCTAAAACAGTAAATTTCGTCCGGTTTTGATGAAATTTGAAATAATCATGTATTTTAAAATATTTATCAATAACCAAAATTATGAAATCCATCAAGTTGTTTTATTTTTAAATAGCTGTGTACCCGTGCTTCGCCACGGATAAAATATTATAATTATCATGACTGTAAAGCCTTTTTGTGCAAAGCAGGCTTTGCTCGGGTAGCCTACTGAAATTAAGCTTCACCGCTCACGCCTCTCCTTCATTTTGAGGTGAGCGGTTATGCGCCAAAACGTGTTCGAGTTACCCACTTTGGTCCCTCGTCATTTATTTTTGTGGATGTTTATTTATGGATACAAAATATAGCTTAAGACACCTGCATTGGGTTAAACCTTAAACTTGAAGTTTAACTACCATGGTCTCAACCGATTTTCAGTTATAAGGGTCCAATATGCCTTAAAGAAACGTTATCATGCCACTTTGGTTCCTCGTCATTTATTTTGTGGATGTTGTATGGATTTAAAATATAGCTTACTTAAGACACACTGCGTAATGGGTTCAAACCCACTTAAACGAGGTTTCACTACCATAGTCTCAATGATTTTCGGTTATAAAGGTCAATATGCCTTAAAAGGCATTCAGTGCCCACTTGGTTCCCTCGTCATTTATTTTGTGGATGTTGTATGACACAAATATAGGTAAGACACACTGCGTAATGGGTTAAACCCTTAAACAAGTTTCACCATAGTTTCAGCCGATTTTCAGTTATAAAGGGTCAATATGCCTTAAAACATTATCGGGTGCCCACTTTGGTTCCTCGTCATTTACGAGTATTTTGTGTGGATGTTGTATGACCTGAAAATATAGGTAACTTAAAGACACACTATTGTGAGGTAAAACCACCGTATATAATACTATAACATAGCTGTTATTATTGTATTTTGAAAACTTTGAAATTTAAAATAGGCCTAAACAAAAAAAAGGTTTTCTATATATCCAGCAGAAAACAATTTAGTTCGCCTGTTAGTTCACCTGTGTGGATGTTGTATGAGTATGAATATAGCCTTAAGATACACTGCGTGATGGGCTTAACCTTAAACATGGTTTGGCCGCCATAGTTTTAGGGTATGAAATATAGCTATAGATACACTGCATTGATGGGCTTAACCCGCTTAAACATGTTTGGCCGCCATAGTTTAGCCAATTTTGACTTATAGAATTGGTCCGAAACGCCTAAAACGTGTTCAGTGAACCCTCACCATTTATTTTTGGATGATGTATGGATATTAAAATACAGCTGAAGACACACTGCGTAATAAGGCTAAACCCTTAAAGGAAGTTTCACCGCCATAGATTCGTCCAATTTTGAGTTATAAGCAGCCCATTATGCTTTAAAACGTTACAGACTGACAGACAGGATTTTTTGACACCAGTTTCGGTCTATCCAAACATATAAGCACCAAATAACCAAACCGATGGATTCTTTGCAGAACTTTACAGACAAAAGTCTTATTTTATTTATATGATAAGTGTTAGCTACCTTGTGAGAGTCATAGTTACTCCCAGTTCCGCCCGTTTTGAGGGATGTTATATGGACATAAGTTTAGCTAAAGACACACTGAGTGATTAGCTTAACCCTCAAACAAAGTTTCACCGCCATAGCTTCAGCGGATTTCGAGTTATAAGCGATTCTAAAATTCCTTAAAATCGTGCAAAGTGCCCACTTTGGCCCTCGCTATTTATTTTGTGGATGTTGTATGGGTATAAATAACTAAAGACACACGCGCAATGGGCTTAACCCTAAAACGAAGTTTCACCGCCAGCGCTTCAGTTGATTCTGATTTATAAGCGGTCCAAGATGCCTTAAAAACGTTACAGACAGACAGACAGACAGACAGACAGACAGACAGACAGACAGACCGACAGACAGACAGAATTTTTTGATACCAGTTTCGGTCTATGCAAAGTATATGAACACCAAATAACCAAAACTGATGGATTCTTTGCAATGTACAGACAAAGTCTTATTTTATTTATATAGATGGCGGTTAAATCGGTTATTTTCGCTATAACGAGGAATGTGATCCTTTTCAACGAAATTTGAAATCAGTTACCGCTAAGATATGTAATGACACTGCAGTAAAAGAACATTCTTAAAAGAAGCAGTGCGAATCATTGCAAAATTCAATGGGAGAGTCGTGCAGACCAGCATTCAAGATCTCAGTCTGTTGACACTTCCTGTCTCTATATTCTTGAGACGTTTTCTTCAAACCAAATGCGATCCCATAAGAGGTGTAGACATACACTCTTATGAAACTAGAGCAGGAAAACTACCGGACTGGGAGACACAGAACGGTAGTTTACGAGCGTTAGCCTTCTGAGGCAGGAGCCATTTTGTCAACATATTACCAAATTCGATAAAGGTGCTCCAACGCCACAGGCGTTCAAGTCTCGTCTGAAAGCAGTTTTGACCACGAACACTTGCTATAGTTCAGACGAGT
>CM032059.1:39333344-39351248 GCA_018831715.1 Matsumurasca onukii | reverse complement strand
TTGTGTAACCTGCACATTTTGTTTGCAATTTGAAAGGAAAGTTAATAATTTATCACACACCTAACATCAAACCTTCATTAGACATACTATTTTGGCATTCATTATCTCTCATACATAAGAATCGTCCTATTCTAGTCCTGTAGTCAGTCAGTATTTCACGCTTGATTTTGCAGGTTTTCAGAGTTAAATCCTTGAGCTCTGGGGCACTTTTGATCGAATTTAATCGAACTGACAAGTAGAACTCCTGAGAGGGTAAATGTTTGTACACCCGTTCTGTATCTCCCAGTTTGGTAGTTTTCCCACCTCTAGTTTCATATGAGTGAAAGGTCACAATTACTTTTACGATACCTCACTTTGATTTGAAAAGACAAAATACCTTTTAGATTATAAAGGCGTAGTAAGGTCAAAATGAACATTTTTAATTTATTTATTTATTTTTTAATGCTACAACAGAAACATTTTCCAATTATAATGTAGCATTAATACATATTACAAATTGTCCATGCATCCAAGCAGCTTACTCACATAATGTCACATTCTTAATTGTTAGGTTTGACGCTGATTGCATAAAATTACAATAACAAAAAAAACGATACATTAAACACAGATATTGAATAAATATTTAAGCAAATACAATAAATTAATTAAGGTTAAGATAGATAAGGAGTGATAAATAACAAACTAATAGATAACAGATCCGTTTTGTGTATATATGACGTTAACAATAGATAAAGTGTAGAATATACAATGTGAAATTAAATAGAAATAAATGAACTTATTCTAAGGTTTGGAGGTTTCTTTTGTGGCCTGTCCAGCCACGCACCGCACCGTAACATCAAGGCTGTCCTCAGACCTGCGGCTACACAGAACCTTAGTTCCTGCATGTTACAGCCCGCCAGTGCGCCTCTTAACACAGTTTATCTCAACACAGCTTATCTTAAAGCCTGGATAGAGCAACCACAAAAGAACTGTACGAACCAGCAAAATGTCAATTTCTGAGGAGCAAAGTCTAACCATATTATTATAGGCGAGCTGTAGCCCAAATTAGTTCGAAAACTGAGTTGAAAACAGCGGACTGTTTCGTGAAGAAGCTCCCGAATATAAAAATTTAGTAAAGACAAAATTTAGAGTCATCTATTTTACCTCGTAGCAATTTAAATAAATACGATAAAGTGGAAAGTTTTCTTTTTGTAAGTCTAGTATATAAATATGCTTAGTAATCCCATGTATGGAATTACATTTGTATTATATCAAACTCCTTAAAAACAAAACTTAAAATCTTTTTTGAACACTTTCAATAATATCCGAGTAATATCTTGTATGAGGGTTTCAGACTATTGCCCCTAATCAAGCCTTGAGCGTACTAGAGCATTGTAAAGTAAAAGTACTTTGAGTGCTATTGAGAAAGTTACAGATCTACGAACGAAGCCCAAGACTGAATATGCTGATTTGCAAATTGATAAAATATGGTCGTTAAAGGTAGTTTCGGATCAAACGTTACGCCCAGATCCTTGACATAGTTTTTCCGTTCTAAATTATCGCTACGCATCTTATATTGAAATAAAATTTTGTTTCCATCAGACCTTCTGGTAGATGACATTACACAACATTTTTTACGTTAAATTCAAGTTGTCATCGCTCCACTCTACAAGTGAATTTATGTCTTGTTGTAGTTGTAAACAATCAGCTTCACTATTGATTATTTTGAATATTTTAGATAATCGGCGTACAAAAGAATATTACTATTTTTTACCTGTTCTACTATGTTATTGATAAAAATGCCAAAAGCAAAGGCCCAAGATTTGACCCTTGCGGAATTCCGGATTCAGCAATAAACTCCACTGAACTGAATCCCTCATAACTCACAAACTGTTTCCTATTATGTAAATAAGACGCAAACAGAGAGATAAAGTGATCAGATAACCCTATGTAATGAAGCTTTTTAATAGATCTAAATGACTTTATCAAATGCCTTTTAAAAATTGTATAAATTACGTCTACTGCATGAACTACTGCATTAATACTGTATTTTTGAAAACTGTATTGATGCAGCTTTCAACCTTCAAATTATCACAAACTCACCGAAGGGATGCGACTTGGGAGAGAAACACATTTACGATGTACATTGCGTAAGCACATGAGACAGAATGAAGACGATTGATTGTTGGGATTCAGCAGGTTGCGGCCGTAAACAACGATTTATATGCTAACGGTAACTTGATTCTGCAAGGACAAGCGTCGAACACTCGAAACTTTTCTTTGCATGAACGACGTGCTTCCTTCCCAAGTTATTCTAAAAATAGTGCAACAAACCTCAGAGTTGAGTTTGCGATGAAAACATAGCAAAGTTCCTATAAACTTAGCAAAAGGGTGGGGCGTCTTTCCTCAGAAGTGGGTGTTTATGCTATAGAAACTATTTTATGTTCCGACTAGCTGAGAGTACCCGCGCTTCGCCTCGGGGCCTCATTACCATAACTGTGTGTATATTTTAAGAAAATTGCAAATTTAAAATAAACAAAAGTTTCCTATATATCCTTAGAAAACCATTTAGTTTGCCTGTTAGTTCACTATCTTCACCTTATAAGTGCTGGCATTTATGTTGTGGATGTTGATATGACCGCCATAGTTTTAGCCAATTTCGACTTATAAGTGGTCCAAAACGCCTAAAATGTGCACACTATGGTCCCTCGCCATTTACTTTTGGATGTTGTATAGGTATAAAATATAGCTAAAGACACACTGCGTAATGAGCTAAACCCTTAAAGGAAGTTTCACCGCCCTAGTTTCTGTCGATTCTGAGTTATAAGCGGTCCTAGACGCCTTAAATCGTTACAGACAGGCAAGAATTTTTTTGACCCCCGGTTCGGCCCATTTACAGTAGCCTATATAAACAACGAATAACCAAAACCAATGGATTCTTTGCAATGCACAGACGAAAGTCTTCTTTTATTTGTACAGATAAGTGTTAGCTACCTTGTAGGCCTCTCAAACATTCAAAGACCAGGCAAGCATTCAAAGACCTCAAGCTGTTGACACTCCCTTGCCTCTACATTCTAGAGACATGTCTTTTTTTCAAAACAAAATGTAATACTATAAGAAGTTGCGACACACACTCTTATGAAACCAGAGGCAGGGACAACTACCGAACTGGGAGACACAGGACGGTAGTTCTTAAACGCTACCTTCTCAGGCAGGTGTTCATCTCATCAACAGATTACCAAATTCGTTTAAAACGCACAAGTGCCCAAGCATTCAAAGTTCGTCAAAAAAATGTGTTGTCCTCAAACTTTTTATAACATGACGAGTTTATGGCGTTCAACTGGGATACCTGGTAATTGGCGTACCTACTAGGGACTAGAGTGGGATAATTCGAATGAATGAGAGAAAGATTGGAAAAATGTATGTATAAAGGGACTTAGATGTGAGTGAATGGAAAATTTTAGTTCAATAAACTTTTACGATTGCCATACATTGTGAAAGGTTTTGCAATAAAAAATTTATTTATTTATTGTGAGAGTCATAGTTATACTCCTGCCGTTCCGCCCGTTTTTAGAACTCGCTTTGGTTGTTTGCAAATTATTTTGAGGATGTTATATGGATATAAAATGTAGCTAAAGACACACTGAGTGATTAGCTTAAACCTCAAACAAAGTTTCATTGCCATAGTTAGATAAGTAGATTTTGACTTAAAAGCAGTCCAAAATTCCTAAAAGGTCTTCACTTTGGTCCCTGCTATTTATTTTGTGGGTGTTGTATGAATATAAAATATAGCTACAGACACTGCGTGATGAACTTAACCCTTCAATGAAGTTTCACCGCCACAGCTTTAGTGGATTTCGAGTTATAAGCGGTCTAAGATGCCTTAAAACGTGCTACTTTGGTCCCTCGCCAATTATATTTTGTTGTTGTATGGGTATAAAATAGCAGTTAAAGACACACTGCGTAAATGG
Source organism: Matsumurasca onukii (assembly GCA_018831715.1). NCBI lineage: Eukaryota > Metazoa > Arthropoda > Insecta > Hemiptera > Cicadellidae > Matsumurasca > Matsumurasca onukii. The sequence continues at coordinate 39,347,298 of CM032059.1, read as the reverse complement.
CTTAAACGAAATTTCACCGTCATAGCTTCAGTAGATTCTGAGTTATAAGCGGTCCAAGATGCCTTAAAAACTTTACAGACAGACAGGAATTTTTGACACCAGTTTTGGTCTATGCAAAGTATATGAACACCAAATAACCAGAAACTGATGGATTCTTTTCAATGTATAGACAAAGTCTTATTTTATGTATAGATTGCAATGAAATTTGCTATACACATTTATTTTACCCTATCCAAAATCTAATACCAAAACAATTTTGCGCCGTTAATCTGATCTGGCTGAACAGAGTTTGTTGACATTTGGTTCACATGTTGGTATGGTAACATACTGTACATATTTATACTAAGTTCCATCGAAATCGTTTCTTAAATATATTGTTTATAGTATAAAACAACTTTTTGGGGAAAACACACTTCTAAAAGGTCACTTACTGTGGGCTGAGTTTGTTGGTTAACGTAAATATATACAGTATCTACAAAATGAAGTTTTGTTTTTTCTTCGTCGTTTCCTTCTCTTTGCGAGCGAAATCAATAGCTTTTTCCCAACGAAAGTTTGCTAAAGATTGATGGATAATTGGTAAACGTCTTGCTAATGGCTAATGGGTAAAAGTAAATGACTTGTTATCTATTTAGAACTGTTAATTCTTTGTAACATTAGTTTATTTTATATTCGTTGTTAACTATACATTATTTAGGGCGCATTTCATTTTTAAGTTTGGCTGTTAAAGTGCATGAAAAAGACCACTTGCTGGCTCGTTTTGTAAAATAGTAGAATTATAAATGCTACAATGCAACTGGATTATTAATCTTTATTGTAAGCATATACAATGAATTAAATAAAAACCAAACAAAGCCTTTTTAGACCTATATTAAAAACATTTGTCCATTGATTTAGTCTTTGAAGTTTGGTACCTTGATTATAAAATCTCCCTGTATAAAGAATAAAGAAAAATGCTACTAATGTATGTAGTTCACGGACTTTTTGAAGAAACCTAGAAGAACTCAAACTCCTTTCCTTTGACGAATGCCTTTTTTGAACACCATTATTAGGTAACCTGATTCACTCATCAAAACTAAAGAATTTCCCCTCTATTGGGGGATAAATAACAAATAGTTATTTTTGGGTTTTTTGTTATAGTTGATAGGTCAAATTGCTCGTCTGCTACTCCCAACCAGCCAATGCTTACCATGGTTTGCCAATGGCTAACCAATGGTATATTTGCACTAAATACTCGGAGTGTGTAGTTCAAATAAAATAAAATCAAATATTTTTATTTGTCACTAAGCAAATACATGCAATAGACAAAGTCAAACATTGGCATGAACATTAAACTATTGATTATAATCACAAGAATCAATGAGGCCATACATACTTACAAAATATTAACAATAGAGACACTGGTACATCAGGTTTTTTACTTTAAATTTACAGGTACATTACATCTGTATCATATTTGTATCGATAGCAATACAAGTATTAGTTATATTAAGGTCAAACATAAATAACCTTTACGTATTGAATGAAATAACAAGTACTGTTGATCATGTTTTCTCATTCTGGAAGTCGTGTTCTTTCAACTGAAAAGGACGTAAAATATTCCTTTGAGCTATTTGTCAAAGAATCTCACTGAACGAGCGCACGTTAATACAAGATAGACCTTATTTTCTACCAACTTTAAATATAAAACAATTTATTTAAGTTTGTGTCAGAAAAACAGGTCTTAATCTATGTAACTATCTAACTTTAAAGGCTCAACGATTATCGAACTTCAAACGAAACGGAATCACGACTTATTTATACAACCTTGCTTACACGATTTCGGTTTTGTACATTGTAGATCGAAAAACATTTCTGGTGTGTTTAGGTTATACTTGTATTTTGCTAATTGATTGAATGTTGATGATCTTATGGTAAATAACGTACACGAATGTAATTACCAAAGTAGGAAATTGTTATACCGATGAAGTTATTTACTTACTAGTAACTATAATTTCACACTATTCTTTGGCGTACGCCTGATGAATGACGAATACTGTATATACAGGGTTATTACAAATGATGTTCCTGATTTTGATTATAATTATGAATGGGAAATTTTGCTTTTATATCATTTCAACTGGTACCATTAGAAAACTCACAAAGTTTTATATATGATTTGGTGCGTATTTGCTGTTTTTAAAGTGAATTGTTGTTTGTGTTGTGTAATTATTGTTTTAATTGGAGGAATGTAGTGCTTGTTGTGTAATGAATTATCACATTACCAATGTTTTAATAGTGTGCAACACATTTTTAGTACCAGATATAATAAAGATCCTCCCAGTAATCAATCTAATCGCAAGTAGTAATTTAATTTCAAAGCAAATGGCCGCATTTACAAAAATAAATGCTACTAATGCTCATCATTTGTGCTTGTGACATGGATTGGGCGCGGGGTCCGAATGATGACGTAACTTGTACTGGCCTCCAATACCTTCGGATAACACTCCCTGTTATTTTTCTTGTGGGGTTACATCAAAGGTAAGGTGTTCACACCACCATTACCAAACCTGAGATCCAGCAACGGATTACTAATGCCATCAAAACAATGGATCAAGGCACTCTTGAACGCATGGCAACGCAGCTTGAGTATAGGATTGACATATGTTGTTACACAAGAGGTCACTGTATCCAAAGTTTTAGTTATGAGAACTTGTGACGAAACCTTTTGAGTTTTCTTTAAATTTAACAATTTTGTTTTTTGTATAACATACAAAACTTCATTTTTATATACACTTGAATCGTGAACATCATTTGTAATAACCCTGTATTTAAATTTGATAGAAACAGCACACGGCCATTTATATAATATGAGGCTCAAAGTGCGCCAAAAAAGGAGTAATGAAGTAAATAGAACGGACAACTCTAATCCTTATTAAAGAGTAAGCCTTAAGGATCATTTTATGATCAATTCAAGTAGTTTTCAAAGCTAGAGGCTAACTTCAGGAATGGTTTTATGTGTAGAACTGCTGGAATGGTTTTATGTACGAGTATAACTGCTGTACTGGAATGAGTTTTGTACCGAGCTTCTCCACTGAGAACATTACGTATGCAGGCCAGGCTTTCAACACATTTTCCCTTGTGTATTTAATGCTAGGTTTACTGTCTTTATAGGCATACTTTATTATTAAATTTAATGTTTGCATGCAAGCCCTAAAGACCTTCAAGTGCTGTTTTGTCGGTTGAATATAAAACTGCTTCCTTAAAGAGTTCACGAATGGCACTCAAGTATCATACTCAAGTGTGGTATTCAAGATCTGTAAATTATATTTTACAAAGTTTAAAGAAACTGAACAAAGTACCCAGTTTAAAAATGTTTTCTCGCGACCGGTTTCGGCTATAAAACCATCATCTCGGCGAGTACATCAAAACTAAATATTATTCCTTAATATAAACATAAAGTAAATCTAATCCAAGTATGTTCAAGTTATTAAAACTAGTATAAAATTGTAAAATAGAATAAACAGCTAAAATATTTTCTTTATTTATAAACGCGTGCTTCATGATGAAATCTTCTTATTTTTATTTTATACATTTTGTCAAAAATAGGGTTCCTGGTATTGACGTGGGTAGAGTTAAGTATGTTTCCCGGATCTTTAAAATTGCTTAGGTAACTATGCAAGTCTTTACAATTCATCAGTTTTCCTTTCATATTCTAAAATTTCTAAATTGTCTTCGATGCCTTTGTAAGATTTTCATTTAGTATATTCTCAGCAACGTTAGATTTCATTGTTGTGAGATTGTTTGATTTGATATTGATTTGAAATCTTGTTTTGTGAGTTTGTTTATTGTGTTGAAGAGTTGATTCAGGTAGTTTTGAGATCGTTTGAAAAGAAGGAGTCAACTTCAGTCCTTCTCTGTGACCTTTCCGCTTTCGATTGCGTTCCACATGATGTCTCTCATCATGAAACTTAAGCGATATGGACTGACCAATAGTGCACTCAAAGTGGTCGAGTCTTACCTTGTAAAAGAGTACAGCAAGTAAGTTGGAAAGTGTGTAACTTCTAGGCCACTGCACACTCGTTGTGGAGTTCCACAGGGCTCAGTATTGGTCCATTCTTGTTCCTGGTTACAATAAATGATCTCTATTATTGTGTAAACAGTAGTGTTGCTTTTGCTGATGACACTAGTCTGTATTCTAGCCAGAGACCCAGTTCAAGCCGAGCTGGACGTTAGAGGACTGTTTAATACAGCTTCTGATTGGTTTTGCCAGTAATAAACTAGCCTTGAATGACAGTAAACACCAATCCTTGCAGTTCACCTTGGTAAGATCTGTCGAACAGCAGTTCGAGTCTGTAAACTCTTGGGGTTTACGTTGGATCCCGAACTCAGCTGGGACCATCATATCGATAGAAGTGTGTAAAAGACTGAGTAGAGTAATCTATCTCTTAAGGAGGCTCTGTGTTTGTCTTACTGTTGTTTGTGGCAGGGCTGTTGGGTATGAAGGACATTTCCTCGCAGTAAAATACAGAGGGCTGTAAGTTTTAAGCAATGCCCACACTCTGGCAAACTGTAAAACCCTTGTTGTAAGACATGGAATCTGACTGTACATAATGTATTTACAATGGTTCTAGCTAATGGGATAATGTTCACAATCTTCAAACAATAACGAAGTACATGCATTTCACTAGAATCAGTTCAATCTAAATGTACCACGATGTCGTTTGTCCAAAACTTTGAATTTGTTTTCCTGTTCTAGGTCGAAAATCTTTAACACCTTTCCTGAAAACGTGAAACCTCAGCAGGAATAGCCTGCATCATACTGTCAAGGCATGGCTACTAAGAAACCCGTTTTACAGTGTTAAAGAATCTTGCAATCAAATTGTCAGACCTGCTGAGGCTGTAAAAGTGGTTGTTTTTTTTTTTTTTTTTTTTTTTCTCTCAGGTATTTATCTTTTTTTTTTCATCTATTGTGCATGGTGTGTTTTTTTATGCATGGTGTGATTATTCTATCTATATATTATATAATGGACTTTCTCTACAAAATGGACTGGTATTGTTCAGCAAGAATCAACATGATTATTTATATTGTGACATAAGTATATTTTTTCCTTACGGCAAATTAATTGTAATTGTTTATTTAAAGGCTGAATAAAGATTTCTGATTTCTGATTTCTGATTTGAATTAGCTTGTATGTGCTCACGAAATCTTGATTTAAAACTTCTGCCTGTTTAGCCAACATAACTTGGGCAGTCTGAACACTTGATTTTGTAGATTCCTGATTGGTCGTATTTACTGGTTTGATTTTGGAATGCACTACTTTTACTTTTTATCATCTGAAGGAGGCGTTGTTTCGGGTTTTGTAGGTTAGTTTAAATTTAAAATTTGAAAATGTTTTCCTGATAGACCGTCTATGGCTTTACTGAATGGGACACATACCATAACTCTTTCGTCTGTTTTCTGACTAACGTTATTACTGCGATTCTTCTCCTTTTTCTTTGTGATCATATTGTCGATCATTCTAGTCTTGAACCCATTCTTTATAGCTAGATGTTTAATGAAGTTACACTACGGGCAGATGTTTAATGATGTTTACCTCATCTGTATAATCGTCAATGTTAAGGGGCGTGGTGAGCAATTGTTTATCATACTATGGAAACCGGCCATTTTATGCCATGGATGGATTCCATAGGTATGAACAAGTCGGACTGAGTTGATTTTCTAATATTTTAAACTTATGTTTTTGGTTTTCTTTAGAAATAGTAAGGTCTAAGAAATTAATTTCTTTACTATTCGTTTCTGATGTAAACTTGATTGGGTTTGATAAAGTGTTTAGAAAATTCAAGAACTGCCCACTTTCTCCTTTAGAACCAAAATAAACAAATAATATCGTCGACGTAACAGTACCAATATTTAATATTATTGCGGAAGGGATTGTTGGGATTCATTATTTTACTTGTTTCAAGATTGTATAAACAGGTTAGCCAACAGCCCTGATAACGGAGATTCCATTGCTAGACCATCCTTTTGTTTTTAAAATTGCCCATTAAATTCAAATTAGTTTTGATTGGATGTGTTTGTTGTTAACTTGGCTAAATCATCAACTGACTGTTTTGTTAAATTGTCGTTTTGGCTCAAATCTGTTTTCAGTATCTGTAAAGTTTCACTCAACGGAATGTTAGAATACATGTTAGTTATGTCGAAAGATATAAATATAGAGTCATCTGGGATAACAATATCTTTGATACGATCTATAAGGTTTTACTATTGTATATGCTATAGTTCACGTTCCAGTTTAAGATGTGTTGTATGGTTTTATTGAGATACTTACACACGTTGTACGTTGGAGCATTCTTGAAGTTATGCGTTCTGATTGGAATATTTTCATGCGTTTTAGGTTGTCCTCTCATCGTTGGAGCTTTGATTAGTCATTTTCAGCCTTAGGCTACTGTTGTTCTGTGAATAATGATTTACATCTATTTATTACCATGTTTGTGCTCTTGCTATATTCTGTCGTCGGATCTTTTAGTTTTTCAAAATTGTTACTATTGTGAATTCTCCAATTTTCTGGTCGTTGTCTTCTTTCAATATAACCACAGCTGTGTTTCCTTTGTCTGCTTTGACAACTATTGATTTTTCTTGTTTTAGTTTCTCTGATATTGAACTGATCAGTTTAAGGTCATTTTGTGATTGTTTTGTTCACTTTTGTGTTGATTTATTTTGAGATACTTTGTTTTAACTCATGTACAAAATAAAATCTTAACTGATCTTGATCATCCTTATTGTTTCTTATAGTTAATCAGCTCTTTTTCAATGTTTGCAGGCTTATGATCTAAGTTGACATTATATTTCAGTGATTTGCTCGGAAAATCGGTTTCTTTTCATTAAACACTATACCAGTAAGATTTTGATAGTAGGGTAGAAAACTATAATAGGTTTATGTACAGGAATAACGTAGTGGACCCGTGGCGAGTTGGAATCGTCCGCGACTCCGGAGCTCATCACCCGCTAGCCCGGGTTCGATCTCCGCAGTCAGCACTAACAATTTCTGAAGTGAATAACGCTTGGTAAAAATCGAGTTTGAGATGTAGGTAGGATTTTGTAGTCCTGACTTTGCTTCGTCAATTAAGACAAGCTTTACCATTATATGGTTTACATATTCATATTACATATTCAGCCGTTACACTGGTCCCACCTCGCATAATGTAAACAAGACACATCTTCTATTTATAAAAGGGTTTGTTTTGACTGATTTGACGCAGACTATAAATACAGGGTTATTACAAATGAAGTTCCTGATTTTTATTATAAATTTTACTGGGTAAAATTGCTTTAGACCATTTTAATTCGTACCATTGGAAAGGAAAACTCATAAACTTTTATTTATACCGGTTTTGGTGCGTATCTGCTGTTTGTTAAGTCAACTGTTGTAGGTGTTGACATCTAGAAGCTTGGTTATAGGATTGATATCTGTTGTATCACAAGGGAGACCCATACCGAATGGGTTTATGGTTCTAAGTACTTGTGACGAATCTTTTGAATTTTTCTTTAACTGTAACAATTTTAATTATTTGTATAACAAATTAAACTACATTTTATATACGCTTAAATCGTGAACATCATTTGTAATAACCCTGTATCTCTAGGCATAAAACTGTCCTGATTCCTCATGCACCATCCGATTTTGGTGGATGCAACCAGTTTGTTGGAAGTGTTCATAATACAAAAATGTTAAGGGTTGTGTGGTTACAGAGAAGGTTAAAGTTTTTGTCAAGTTCTAATAACCTCTTATCGCTCAACCCACCGTTTTTCGCTGACTTGGGTTTTGAGTAGAGTATGAATTCAATAAAACTGCTAGAAACACACAAATGTACGAACAATAAAACACACAGTATAGTCAAAGGATTCACACTGTATTTGCTTCTTCTAACTATTAAAGATTTCTTCTGAAAATGACTTTTTATTGAGAAATTACGAATTTTTAATATAATGTACGGTAAATCAAGTGCCAATCCCTGCAAGAGTGCAGTTTAAAACCTCCGATAAAACTATCTCATACTGAAGTTCAAACCAAGAGTTAGCGGTAGTGTTACACAATTTATTGCTTTCCTTAGTAAGATTTAACCTGAACTGCACAAAGTAGTAAGACCGGTTAACTTCTTAAATTTTATGTTTAACATTAAGTGTCATTACTATCTCCGACACAAGCATTTTATTATTATATTAAAGTAGTTTTAATTTCAGAGCTTCAACAAGGACCTACTACAATAGTAATTAATACTAAGAATCAAACTCACGGGCCATCAATTAGTAATGACTGTATTTTTCGTGGAATTAATGTCTTGTAAGTTAATGGAACTTGTAGTGCCATCTTCCATACGTAACGTAGCGTTTCTGACTGTATTTTTCATGAAATCAATGTCTTATACGTTCATGGAACTTGTAATGCCATCTTCCATACGTAACGTAGCGTTTCTGACTGTATTTTTCATGAAATCAATGTCTTATACGTTCATGGAACTTGTAATGACATCTTCCATACGTAACGTAGCGTTTCTGACTGTATTTTTCATGAAATAATGCCTTATACGTTCATGGAACTTGTAATGACATCATCCATACGTAACGTAGCGTTTCTGACTGTATTTTTCGTGGAATTAATGTCTTATACGTTCATGGAACTTGTAATGCCATCTTCCATACGTAACGTAGAGGTTTCTGACTGTATTTTTCATGGAATTAATCTCTTGTACGTTCATGGAACTTGTATTGCCATCTTCCATATGTAACGTAGCGTTTCTGACTGTATTTTTCATGGAATTAATATCTTATACGTTTATGGAACTTGTATTTATCTTCCATACTAGCGTTTCTTATTTTTCATGGAATTAATATCTTATACGTTCATGGAACTTGTAATGCCATCTTCAATACGTAACGTAGCGTTTCTGACTGTATTTTCATGGAATTAATCTCTTATACGTTCATGGAACTTGTAATGCCATCTTCCATATGTAACGTAGCGTTTCTGACTGTATTTTTCATGAAATTATGTCTTATACGTTCATGGAACTTGTAATGCCATCTTCCATACGTAACGTAGCGTTTCTGACTGTATTTTTATGAAATCAATGTCTTATACGTTCATGGAACTTGTAATGACATCTTCCATACGTAACGCGTTTCTGACTGTATTTTCATGGAATTAATGTCTTATACGTTCATGGAACTTGTAATGACATCTTCCATACGTAACGGCTCTGACTGTATTTTTCATGGAATTAATGTCTTATACGTTCATGGAACTTGTAATGCCATCTTCCATACGTAACGTAGCGTTTCTGACTGTATTTTTCATGGAATTAATCTCTTATACGTTCATGGAAATTGCCACATCTTCCATACGTAACGTAGAGTTTCTGACTGTATTTTTCATGGGATTAATATCTACGTTCATGGAACTTGTTGCCATCTTCCATATGTAACGTAGAGTTTCTGACTGTATTTGTCATGGAATTAATATCTTATACGTTTATGGAACTTGTATTGCCATCTTCCATACGTAACGTAGGTTTCTGACTGTATTTTCATGGAATTAATATCTTATACGTTCATGGAACTTGTAGTGCCATCTTCCATACGTAACGTAGCGTTTCTGACTGTATTTTTCATGGAATTAATCTCTTATACGTTCATGGAACTTGTATTACCATCTTCCATACGTAACGTAGAGTTTCTGACTGTATTTTTCATGGAATTAATATCTTATACGTTCATGGAACTTGTAGTGCCATCTTCCATACGTAACGTAGCGTTTCTGACTGTATTTTCATGGAATTAATCTCTTATACGTTCATGGAACTTGTAATGCCATCTTCCATATGTAACGTAGAGTTTCTGACTGTATATTTCATAGACTTAATCTCTTATACGTTCATGGAACTTGTAACGCCATCTTCCATACGTAACGTAGCGTTTCTGACTGTATTTTTAATGAAATCAATGTCTTATACGTTCATGGAACTTGTAATGCCATCTTCCATACGTAACGTAGCGTTTCTGACTGTATTTTTCATGAAATCAATGTCTTATACGTTCATGGAACTTGTAATGACACCTTCCATACGTAACGTAGCGTTCTGACTGTATTTTTCGTGGAATTAATGTCTTATACGTTCATGGAACTTGTAATGCCATCTTCCATACGTAACGTAGCGTTTCTGACTGTATTTTCATGGAATTAATCTCTTATACGTTCATGGAACTTGTATTGCCATCTTCCATACGTAACGTAGAGTTTCTGACTGTATTTTTCATGGATTAATATCTTATACGTTCATGGAACTTGTATTGCCATCTTCCATATGTAACGTAGAGTTTCTGACTGTATTTTTCATGGAATTAATATCTTATACGTTTATGGAACTTGTATTGCCATCTTCCATACGTAACGTAGCGTTTCTGACTGTATTTTTCATGGAATTGATATCTTTTACGTTCATGGAACTTGTAGTGCCATCTTCCATACGTAACGTAGCGTTTCTGACTGTATTTTTCATGGAATTAATCTCTTATACGTTCATGGAACTTGTAATGCCATCTTCCATGTAACGTAAAGTTTCTGACTGTATATTTCATAGAATTAATCTCTGATACGTTCATGGAACTTGTAATGCCATCTTCCATACGTAACGTAGCGTTTCTGACTGTATTTTTCATGAAATCAATGTCTTATACGTTCATGGAACTTGTAATGCCATCTTCCATACGTAACGTAGCGTTTCTGACTGTATTTTTCATGAAATCAATGTCTTATACGTTCATGGAACTTGTAATGACATCTTCCATACGTAACGTAGCGTTTCTGACTGTGTTTTCATGGAATTAATATCTTATACGTTCATGGAACTTGTAATGCCATCTTCCATACGTAACGTAGCGTTTCTGACTGTATTTTTCATGGAATTAATCTCTTATACGTTCATGGAACTTGTAATGCCATCTTCCATATGTAACGTAGCGTTTCTGACTGTATTTTTCATGAAATCAATGTCTTATACGTTCATGGAACTTGTAATGCCATCTTCCATACGTAACGTAGCGTTTCTGACTGTATTTTTCATGAAATCAATGCCTTATACGTTCATGGAACTTGTAATGACATCTTCCATACGTAACGTAGCGTTTCTGACTGTATTTTCATGGAATTAATCTCTTATACGTTCATGGAACTTGTAATGCCATCTTCCATACGTAACGTAGCGTTTCTGACTGTATTTTTCATGGAATTAATCTCTTGTACGTTCATGGAACTTGTATTGCCATCTTCCATATGTAACGTAGAGTTTCTGACTGTATTTTCATGGAATTAATATCTTATACGTTATGGAACGTGTCATCTTCCAACGTAACGTAGCGTTTCTGACTGTATTTTTCATGAATTAATATCTTATACGTTTATGGAACGTATTGCCATCTTCCATACGTAACGTAGTTTCTGACTGTATTTTTCATGGAATTAATATCTTATACGTTCATGGAACTTGTCCATCTTCAATACGTAACGTAGCGTTTCTGACTGTATTTTCATGGAATTAATCTCTTATACGTTCATGGAACTTGTAATGCCATCTTCCATATGTAACGTAGCGTTTCTGACTGTATTTTTCATGAAATCAATGTCTTATACGTTCATGGAACTTGTAATGCCATCTTCCATACGTAACGTGGCGTTTCTGACTGTATTTTTATGAAATCAATGTCTTATACGTTCATGGAACTTGTAATGACATCTTCCATACGTAACGTAGCGTTTCTGACTGTATTTTTCGTGGAATTAATGTCTTATACGTTCATGGAACTTGTAATGACACCTTCCATACGTAACGTAGCGTTTCTGACTGTATTTTTCGTGGAATTAATGTCTTATACGTTCATGGAACTTGTAATGCCATCTTCCATACGTAACGTAGCGTTTCTGACTGTATTTTTCATGGAATTAATCTCTTATACGTTCACTTGTATTGCCATCTTCCATACGTAACGTAGAGTTTCTGACTGTATTTTTCATGGGATTAATATCTTATACGTTCATGGAACTTGTATTGCCATCTTCCATATGTAACGTAGAGTTTCTGACTGTATTTTTCATGGAATTAATATCTTATACGTTTATGGAACTTGTATTGCCATCTTCCATACGTAACGTAGCGTTTCTGACTGTATTTTTCATGGAATTGATATCTTTTACGTTCATGGAACTTGTAGTGCCATCTTCCATACGTAACGTAGCGTTTCTGACTGTATTTTTCATGGAATTAATCTCTTATACGTTCATGGAACTTGTACCATCTTATATGTAACGAGTTTCTGACTGTATATTTCATAGAATTAACTCTGATACGTTCATGGAACTTGTAATGCCATCTTCCATACGTAACGTAGCGTTTCTGACTGTATTTTTCATGAAATCAATGTCTTATACGTTCATGGAACTTGTAATGCCATCTTCCATACGTAACGTAGCGTTTCTGACTGTATTTTTCATGAAATCAATGTCTTATACGTTCATGGAACTTGTAATGACATCTTCCATACGTAACGTAGCGTTTCTGACTGTGTTTTCATGGAATTAATATCTTATACGTTCATGGAACTTGTAATGTCTTCCATACGTAACGTAGCGTTTTGACTGTATTTTCATGGAATTAATCTCTTATACGTTCATGGAACTTGTAATGCCATCTTCCATATGTAAGCGTTTCTGACTGTATTTTTCATGAAATCAATGTCTTATACGTTCATGGAACTTGTAATGCCATCTTCCATACGTAACGTAGCGTTTCTGACTGTATTTTTCATGAAATCAATGCCTTATACGTTCATGGAACTTGTAATGCCATCTTCCATACGTAACGTAGCGTTTCTGACTGTATTTTCATGGAATTAATCTCTTATACGTTCATGGAACTTGTAATGCCATCTTCCATACGTAACGTAGCGTTTCTGACTGTATTTTTCATGGAATTAATATCTTATACGTTCATGGAACTTGTAATGCCATCTTCCATACGTAACGTAGCGTTTCTGACTGTATTTTCATGGAATCAATATCTTATACGTTCATGGAACTTGTATTGCCATCTTCCATACGTAACGTAGCGTTTCTGACTGTATTTTTTCATGGTATTAATGTCTTATACGTTCATGGAACTTGTAATGACATCTTCCATACGTAACGTAGCGTTTCTGACTGTATTTTTCATGGAATTAATGTCTTATTCGTTCATGGAACTTGTATTACCATCTTCCATACGTAACGTAGCGTTTCTGACTGTATTTTTCATGGAATTAATGTCTTATACGTTCATGAAACTTGTATTGCCTTCTTCCATACATAACAAAGTGTTTTCAGTTTCTTTGAAACATTTTGAATAAAAATATTGTGTGTAAAGTTCATTCAAATCGTCATCTGTCCTGGGTTTTCGAGATAAACCACTATTTATATGGTAATGCTTAGTTGTTCTGGCCATGACGAAACACTTACATAAAAGTACTCCCCACCTGACTCCACTATTACTGACTCCCTGGACTGAATCTGATTTAACTTTACTCAGCATTGCGGATTGTTTACCGATCAACCTACAGCGTGTTCGGGAAATAGTTTTATGCATTGTAATACAAAATAAACCTAGGAAGCGTAGCAGAAAGTTTCAGGAACTACCGCAATTTATAGCAAATTTCCTGTATCGGTGGAGAGTTTAAACCGTTAATCGCCTTTAAGGTAGGGCCGTTTCCTTCTAAACATGAGGATTTATGTTATAAAATCAACATTTATCATCTGATTTCCATGAAACTAATTAAAGAAAACTTGGGAGAGTTGACCCAATTTTCGGTTTTATTTTATTGTTTTCAAAAAGACCTAAAGTGTTTAATGATTATGCTATTTTAAAGAAACTCTTTCTACATACTGAGTAT
>CM032059.1:39300494-39333244 GCA_018831715.1 Matsumurasca onukii | reverse complement strand
AAATAGTTGCTTGATGAATGTTTGCCTTATACGTGAAAACGCTGACCCGTGTTTGTGCAAGTCATTACGATACAACAAGCAGCGATGACAGCAGAATCCATTCTCCCACACACATTATAGTGTATTTTATCTCACTCGCTTTCAGCGTTCTCTTTGTAAAATTTGTCAAAGTGGGGCCCTTATAACGTTGGTATTTGTATAACTTTACGCACGGGACAAATATGGCATTGTTCTACCAGTACGTGTGGATGATCAAACTAAAGAACTGTGTTGGAAGAGTTTAAGTGGCTCAATTCAGTTAAATGGTTTTACCTACGGTGAAATGGCGGGCTTGCATTTTAAGAGTTTATTGTTAAAAACACCTTAACCTCAGTGTGAATGAACCTTTTGATGTTTTGTTTGTGGAGTTGCACTTTTATAAACCCTTTACCCTGATGCCAATCTCAACATAACCGTATTTAAAAGCTTGTATTCGGCGATACAAACGAAATGGGGATAATTAACAGTGTTCGAAGAATATTTTAACAATCAGCTAGAAGTCCCGTTAAAATATTTTGAAGATTTTCGCATTTTCTTTACTTTGATATGGGATTTCTCTGTTACTTTTAAATAAAATACAATAAGAACGAAGCAGCGAACCGTGCCAATTATTGTCGAAATTATGGACAGCTGCACTTGAATATTTCTAACAAATTGCTTAATCTTACGTGCTATGATCGCATGAGTTTAATAAAACAGCAATTTCGCTTTGTATAAAAGAAATCACTTTGTAAGATATCAAAAGCTTGTCACTCAAAACATTACGCCCCGCTACTTTTGACAGCAATTCCTTCAGGAAAAAGGCAGAGGCGTTAAGGGTAAAATTCATTATTTATCAATTACCACGTCTTAAGTTGAACCTTGCCTAATCTTCGCAAGTAATTTATTCTTTGCATACATTTTCCAACCCTTTTGCATCATCCCTTGAAACAAAGCAACGCTGAATAGTCAGATTTATTAAATATACACTTATTCAGCAAACAATGTTTTATATTAACGGCGTTTTTACACTAACAAGGCTTATTAGCTTATTCAAAACAAATACGAGATAGTTATTAATTCAATTTTAATGCTATTAATGTATAGCCGCGAGTCTTCTTTATGATGTAGCAACGTTAACGAGCTAACGGCTTTGAAAATATTACTAATCCATTTAGTCAAAGTAATTAAACTCGGTTAATTTACATTTTACATATTGTTAATAAAACTTCAACCACTGTTATAAGTACACTACTGTACTCTCACAAATATAAACTAGAATGAAGTAAGCAGAAATACAAACTATAGTTACTGCGATTAAATAGAGGTAGTAGCTTAGCTCAGTGGTGTATACTGCATAGTGTGTGCATTACACCAAAGGCCTGGGTTCAATTCCCAGCGTTGAAGTGACAATTAAAAAACACTTTCCGTGCGTGGTTTGGAAGTCACGTTTAGCCGTTAGTCCATACCCATTGGTCGTTAAGCTATTAATTAATGACCCAACCTGGACAAAAAGCCAGCCCTGGTTTTAACAAGACTAGATGTCACAATCCATCAAAACACTCATCACACTTACATATTTTCATCCCATAATTCATGAAATACTCAATAAAAGTAGTTCGTGTCTCAAGTCAAACATCAAATCATAGTCTAATAACTTCGCAACAACAAACATTTGCAATTACTGTGTTTGACTCGGATAATCTACTACATGTTGTATAGTATCAATGAATGGATAGGCAACATTACATTAGCGATAAACCAATAAATAATCGTTTGAAATCTAATTGTGACCACCTAACCAGTGACACATGAGTGTACCGGTGATATTGTTAACAATGGTTATTGTAACAATGTATTGTGGTCACCCTGGTAACTGGTTATGGTTACTTCGTGGTGTCTATGAAAGCAGTAACTGCGGTCAGATATATACTCTTGGTCAACTGTATTGAAATAGTTAATATTTCAAAGTTTGGCGGTAAGAACCCCCTTGTCTTGTGGGGAAGTTGGAGAATTGTTATTTGAATGGGTCAGGAGTATCTTGTAGGCTATGAATTTTACAGAAATGCTATAGAAGGGACTCCATCTTGGGGTTTCCTTGTAAAAGAAAATATTTATCAAAATCTTAAAACCGCCATAATTTTTTAATGGCGATGAACTTGAGAATATTTTGAGGAAGCCCCCAAGTTTGAGGTAGATTTAAATCCAAGGGTGACTTAACGATTTTATATCTTTCGAAGAACATGGTCACATAATGCTAACTATTCACTGCCATGAATACAATATAAAGTACAATGATTTCTGTCGATATGGCGTTCTTGAAGGAGGTTCACTCATGTTGCTAATCAATGGCTCATTATAGTTTTAATATTGAAAATAGCAATACATTTTACATTTAAAACCTGTCCATTTCATAATTCAAAGGGTGTAGCCATTACCATTGCCCAGTGACTTTGACAATAGAAATACGCTTATAAAAACAACATTACTATTACTACTAAATTACCATTTGAGATGCCGACCACTCTCATGAGGGTATTTTAAGGCAAATATGTGTGAAGGATGAGTGTGATGAGTGGTAGTAATGAGTTATGAGGTGTAGTCTGTTTCACACTAAGGCCGACCCTTCCTTAGAATGGGTCATTCATTAATATCAATAAATGACCAATGAGAAATACAAGGACTAACGGTGAGGGTTGATGCGGGTATCATCAGATGATCACTGAGACTATCTGATCACTTTAGACCTATATCTTCCTGAAACCTGACCTCCATGAAGCTGGATAACAGGACCACGCCACGAGTCCCAGTCTAACGATATTAAATTCGTTGTGGTACCACTTATGATACAAGTGTGATACAAGTCTTGCAACTGCGAACTCGCTGATAAATACAAGCTTACAACGCATTTCCTCCACCAAAGTGTTGGAATCAAGTGCATCAAAGTAGATCTCATTAAATATAATTTTGCAATATTACATGTGTCATCCTTTCCACAATAAGCATTGATCCGATCTCGTAAACAGCTTGTGTGGCAAAGCCACTTTGTGTGATATTTCCAGCTACCGACTGAGTTACGAGTACTTTGTACATTTCATGTATATTTACATCACTTCCATTCAATTGATTTATTTTGGTATTGCAGTTAACCTTTGTGTTACAAAATCGCTAAAATGTTTACACTAGTAACGTGACAAACAAATTATTTTTTCTATTGTTTGAACTTTGTTATTTTGTTTTTTTAGAATAGGGTAAAGGTGACTATGTGTTCGCAGTCCAAAGGCACTACTATTATACAGTAATAAAATTGATTGTAATTTAAAACCTTGTCAGTTTTACAATTATTTTTGAATTTTTTATAGAAATTTTAAAACTCACTCGGATCGAGATTGTGACTAGCCGCCTTTTACATCAAGTACAACTACGAGTATATTACACATGGAACCAGCTATCTTATCAAACGTCCTAGGACACTAACACTGCCCGTCTCTACGCAGATGATACAATTTCGGACACAAGCCATACAGTCCGCAGTTCCTGAACTAGAACTCAAGACCTACACCTCCTTAGTTGTTGCTCAAAAGCACTGTTACTGTTTAGCTTATGACTTAAGTCTTTAATGCTTCCAAAACCGTTGATTTTAGCTTTTGGCAAAAGTAAAGATGAAGTGACACGGTCCAGACAAGTAAGCACTAGGAGTTATGATGGACACATTGTCTGCGGTATGATAGCAATATAATCAACTCTGCAGAACATTGAGATCAGCACCTTTTCTTTTAGAAGAGTTAAGTTAATCGTTACATTTATTCCAACAGTTGTTTTCCGTGGTTATTACGCAGAAAAACGAACAACGTTAGATAGACTCTCCTAAGAAGCTGTCCTAAGCTGGTGCATTAGTTGTTCAACACGCTTCCAAATAAAAAATAAATAGGGCATGCTTCCAAATAAATAGAGACTCAGCCCCAAAAATAATTATTTTGAAGTGGCTTGTTTGTAAGTCGATCAGCAGCCTTGAAGAGTATTGCTGTAGCCAGACGATAAAGGTTACAGCACCAAATGGCTTTGGGCTGCCTTTAATCAAAACTAGTTATTGCAATATTGACGTCAACGCTGCTTTTGATAAATACAAACATTAACCAAAATTATGAGTTTGAAACGCTTTCCCGTGAGAGCTGAGTTCAATTCAACCCCTTGTGTAGATTCAAACATTCAACACCCGGTTTGCGTGACAAAGACAGCGCGACATTTCAAAGCTTTACGCTTAAAGTAACGTATTTACAACTGTGGTGGTATTTATTGCTCAGACTACATATAGTTGATTTTAAAGAACGTCCTGTCCAAGTTAAAAGGAAGTTTGAACTAAATGTTCAAGCGTATAGCTTACTCTAATCCTCGGAAGATGCTTTTAACTGTAATAATTTCCAACCTAGCCACGTGGAGGTAACAGTGTTGCACCTGAGATAAACTCCTCGTGTATGCAGAGCAGATTATACAACTTCCATTACTTGCAACCACAGGCTAGCCAATTAGAGTAACATCGTGTAGCCTCACCCTACATCGATGTTTAACTAATTATAATCAAAAAAATATACAAATTTAATAATGCAATATTATAAAACAAATTGTAGTTTAATAGCTGTGTATTTCTTCTGACAAATAAGACTAAATTTGTTTAAAGTGGCTGGCAAATACTATTGTGGCCCAACATCTGGTGGGTTTGTTTATTCGTCACATAAACGAAATGAAGGAAAGAGCTAACGTTCGGGTTTTCAAACTGGTTTGTGAATTTCACGGAAACATTTGATTTTATGAAAGAGGTCTGTAATGTGGGCTTTGCATGGAACACGTTTTTAATTATGTAAATGTTTCAAAGAACGGCCATCTTAACATTTAAAAAGACGAAAAAGGCAAGGTCGGCCAAAAAATGAAAACCATAGTTTTGTGACGAGTAACAAAACCACAGACTAATTGACCGCAATAGCTTTATCATTTTAACAACTTTAGTCTTATTTGTTAGACGAAATACACATATGTTAAATCTACATAATTGTACTAAACTATTTAATTATACAGCATTATTATTTTTGTATCTATTATATATTTCTCAAATACCACTCACTCACTGACTGACTGACTGACTCACTCATCACTGTATCACAAAAGTACTGAGCGTAGAGGGTTGAAACTTAACATAGTGGTTCCTTATATGCTCTAGATGTGCAATAAGGCGGGATTTTGAAAATTTTGAGTCTAAGGGTAGTTTTCCCCCTAATGATAGGCCAAACAGACGCCCTTGCGGCATCTAAGCTTTTCGTATATGAGCTCTAGCGTCTAAACCTTGAGTCCGATTTGAAATCTGATGAAATTTTCATGGTCCAGAATTAAATTTTCTATAACTTTTTATTTAAATTTTTTGTAGCTCTTACGGTTTTTCCAAAAATGGCTTTACTTTCAAAATTTAGGGTTTTCGAATAATTTCAAGAATATCGTACTTACTCTTTAAAATATAGGTTTACATACAGTATTCTAGCTATGACTATCAGAATCATTTACCGTTTCATTACAATAACGTTCAACACACTTGGAATGAATCAAGCTATGTATATATTACTTATGCCAAATATCATACTCTTCCTATGGTAGAATACGTTTATTTAATCAAGTGAGGTAATAGCAGCCAGAGGCTAGGTAGATCAGCTGTTTGAGGTGGACAGGAGGGAGGCGGGGGAGATAGAGATAAGGTGACCAGTGTTCTCTGCCTAGCCAGTTATCGTTGTGCTCTTGCCTGCCACACTGCTACTGTCTATCGTTCACTCTACAACCTGCTACACCTTGCTACACTACACACTACACTGCTTTCCTGGTAATCCTACTCACCTTTTCTTACCTCATTATTTTTTCGCAGTTGTTACACGTTTTATATTCTATCACACTTCTACACTACACCTTTCCTGGTAATCCTACTACCTCTTCTTATTTCATTATTATTTTTACACTTATTCTACACGTTTCATTACACTTCTACATTTCACTATTTTCCTGGTATTATTTACCTTCCAGTTCTTACCTTATTCTTTTACAGTGTCTAAATTTACAGTCTTAAATTCTATCACACTTAATTTCACGTTATACGAGTGTTATCATTTTATTGGACTGTCCCTTTCGTTAGGGTTAATCAATGACCATATTGCTTTAATATTTGCTCAGACTTATCTAAAATAAATTGTATTAGCAGGTTCTTTCTTTAAAAGTTGATCTATTTTCTGAAAAGCTTTGGTTAGTCTGATTGGATT
Source organism: Matsumurasca onukii (assembly GCA_018831715.1). NCBI lineage: Eukaryota > Metazoa > Arthropoda > Insecta > Hemiptera > Cicadellidae > Matsumurasca > Matsumurasca onukii. The sequence continues at coordinate 39,326,933 of CM032059.1, read as the reverse complement.
TCAAAGTTATCCTTAAAACTTTGCTGGCCTACACGTAAACTCTTCTTGCCTACCAAACGTCATACCAACATCTAAAAGTATTTTTCTTTTACAAACTCACTCTTTTCATTTTTTACTCTTTCATACATACACCTACCATCAACATAATGGAAGGTATTGAAGTTGACGGGGTTATGGTGCCTCACCTGATAGTTCCTGTGGGTGCAGATGGGTCATGTTTTTTTTACTCCCTTTCTTACCTCATGTATGGCACTGTCTCTCATGCCACTGAGTTGAGAAACAACGTTGTGCAGCATATCACAAATAACTGGGAAAGGTTTTGTTTGCACACAATGTTGCCATGTGGCAATATTTACTCCTCTGTGGCTGAGTACCGTGCTCATATGTCCCTAAGAACGACGTTTGCGACCCACTGTGAAATTCAAGCTGCCACAGAAATATATGCTTGCCATCTGGTTGTTTATCGTGAAGGTGAAGTAGTTTTACAGCCTGAACGATATGAGGAGGGAAGGCCAGTATTACGCCTCAAGTGTACTGGCCATATGATGAGCGCTCATTTCGAACCTCTGATTCCTCAAAATTTTCCACCGCTCCCACCTACCCAAGATTATATGCCCTCTAAGCCAGACCCACCCGCCACTGTTAACCTTGAACCTCTTCCTGATCAACAATTCTACTCAACCGATGATGAACTACCTCTCATTCATTTTGTAAATCCTGCCAATCCACCTTCAAAAGATTCTTGCACTTTAGCTCCAACAAATCTTGGTTCTTCTTCTTCCTCTTTAGCCAGCTATACAAATAATTTAAATTCTGGAAAGAAAAGAAGGAAAAATCGGCGCTCAAGGGTGAATGATAGAATAAAAAGACAAAAAATAGAGAATCTGTAAAGAAATATATTGAAAAAATCCCGAAGTAAACCGAGAGGCGGTAAAAAAGTACAGTAAATCAAAACCCGAAGTTCATAGGGAGTCAGTAAAAAAATATAACAGATCAAATCCTGAGGTACATAGGGAGTCAGTAAAAAAATATAACAGATCAAATCCTGAGGTACATAGGGAGTCAGTAAAAAAATATAACACATCAAATCCTGACGTTCATAGGCAGGCGGTAAAGCTGTATGATAAAAATAATCCTAGCGTAAATAGAAAGTCTGTTAAGAAATACTGTGAGAGAAATCCTAACATCAACAGAGCTTCTGTTTGTAAATATTCTAAACAAAATCCGGATGTTAACAAGGAATCCGTTCGGCGATACAATGAAAAAAGAAAAACAATTCCATGGTCCAATAAGTTTCAATCGGGGTTTAAATATGACAGTACCATAGATTACAGTAATGACAAGGTGGTTTCTCTTGGTCAGCGTATCGCATGCAAGTGGTGTCACGCATTAAAGTGGAAAGATGAAAGTCCAGGTTTATGTTGTAGCAACGGTAAAGTTCATCTTCCTGCCATTGAACACTTTCCTGAGCCACTGCACAGTCTCCTTACAAGTAACCATCCCGAATCTTTACATTTTTTTAATCATATTAGAAAGTATAATGGATGTTTCCAAATGACTTCATTTGGAGGTAAAGAAATAAGTGAAGGTAACTTTATGCCAACTTTCAAAGTCCAAGGACAGGTTTACCATAGGATAGGCAGTCTATTACCATCACCTCACAAAGTCCATCTTTTCTTCAAATATATTTTCTAGGCGACGATGAAAAAGAAAAGGAAATTAGAACAGATCTTTTCGATGTTGTATATCCGTGGTTAGTTGACCAGCTTCAAAAACTTCTGCATGATAACAATCCATACATACGAGATTTTAAATACGCAATGGAAATCGTACCAAAGGGTCAAGATTTTAAAGTAGTTATTCATGCTGATAGAAAGCCTGCGGCTGGTCATAGGGGTCGTTACAATGCACCGTCGTCAAGGGAGGTAGCTTTGGTTATTGTTGGTCAACAGTTTGAAAAGCGTGACATCGTTCTTCACAGCAGAGACACAAAGTTGGTACGGATCAGTGAAACTCATCGCGCTTACGACACTCTTCAGTACCCTCTTATGTTCTGCCGTGGGGAAGATGGTTACTCTATCAACATTCCACAATGTGACCCAGTATCTAAAGCTCCTCTCAAGAAAAGTGTTTCTGCTGCCGACTTTTACGCCTACCGGATCATGGAAAGAGAAGGGGAACACAACTATATCTTACTTTATCGTCATCTTTTAAACCAGTTTTTAGTGGATATGTACGCGAAGATAGAGACTGAGAGGCTTAACTTTGTTAGGTTTCATCAGAGTAAGCTACGTGCTGAAAGTTACACTCATGTAAGAGATGCGATGTGTAGGCAAGACGGCGATGTTGCAAACATTGGCAGAATAGTTGTGTTGCCATCAAGCCATGTAGGAGGGCCGCTACATGCATGAACGCACTCAGGACGCCATGACATATGTTCGCCACTATGGTCGTCCTGATTTGTTCATAACATTTACATGTAACCCTAAATGGTCCGAAATTGAAAGCCTATTGAAAAATGGACAACGGTCTCACGACAGACACGAGTTGACAGCTCGAGTATTTAACTTGAAGCTGAAGAAAATGATAAACATTCTGGTTAAAGGTGCTATTTTCGGGTCAACTAGGTGTTACATGTACACAGTTGAATGGCAAAAAGGGGCTTACCTCACGCTCATATCCTCTTGTGGCTTCATGATCGAATAAGGGCAGATCAAACGGACAGTGTCATACGGGCAGAGATACCTGACCCTAAAGAAGACCCTGAGCTTCACGAAGTGATTAAATCAACAATGATCCATGGCCCTTGTGGAAACCTCAACAAAAACTCGCCTTGTATGGTTAATGGTGCCTGTTCGAAAAAATATCCACGTCCTTTAGTTAGGGAAACTCAAACTGCAGACGACGGCTACCCTCAGTATCAACGAAGGTCTCCTGCTGATGGTGGCTTTACTGTCAACATCAAAGGAGTGGAACTTGATAATAGATGGGTAGTTCCGTACAATCCTGTCCTTTCACGTACATGTCAGGCACACATTAACGTTGAAATATGCAATTCTGTCAAGTCAATAAAATACATATGTAAATACGTGAACAAGGGCAGTGATCAAGCTGCATTTAGGTTGGAAAACGAATTCGACGAGGTATCCAGGTACGAGGCTGGGCGGTACATAAGTAGTTCTGAGGCGGCTTGGCGGATTGTGCATCCCAATCCATGAGAGGTATCCTCCAGTGATGCATTTGGCAGTGCATTTAGAAAACGGCCAAAGGATTTACTTTAACTCGGAAAACGTCATGGAAAAATTAACAAACCCGCCAAAAACAACACTTATTGGATTTTTTGAACTCTGCCGATCAGACAACTTTGCCACAACCCTTTTATACAGTGAAGTTCCAGCTTATTACACGTGGAAAAATAATAAGTTTGTCCGGCGTAAACAGGGAAAAGCCGTTCCAGGACACCACGGTGTGAAAAAGGACCAAGTCCTTGGCCGTGTTTACACCGTACATCCCAACAATGCAGAATGCTACTATCTGCGTCTTCTCCTCCATGAAGTTAAGGGGCCAACTAGCTTTGAGGATCTTAAGAGGGTGTCTGGAGTAGTTCATCCTACTTTTCAATCCGCCTGTAGGGAACTCGGTTTATTACAGGACGATAACCATTGGGCCAATACATTGGAAGAAGCTGCTGTGTCTGAGTCACCCTCTAAGATCAGACAGCTATTTGCTGTAATCTTGGTATTTTGCCAAGCAGCAAACCCCTTGGCTTTGTGGGAGAAACACAGAGACAGTATGTCTGAGGACTTTAGGAGGCAGATGGAAAGCAATGTTCAAGGTTTAGATGGGTGCTTACTTGCAAGCATTGCTTATAATAAATGTCTTGAAACCTTGGAAACCTTATTATATTCGATGGCCCATCAATCTCTTCTAAACTTTGGTCTTCCTTCTCCAACTACAGACAACAGTGTGTCAACCAACCGTGAGTACCTCAGAGAACTGTCTTACAACGTAGACCTATTATCCAACATGGTTGCTGACAATGAGCCGAAACTTAATGACGAACAACGAACAGTCTATAGCGAAGTCATTACGAGCGTTTTGTCAGATAACGGCAGCTATTTTTCCTTGATGCACCGGGAGGTACTGGAAAAACATTTTTGTTGAATTTAATATTGGCCAGGGTGCGAAAAGACAAAAATATTGCTGTTTCCGTTGCTTCGTCAGGCATTGCAGCAACACTGTTGGATGGAGGGAAGACAGCTCATTCTGCGTTTAAATTGCCTCTAAACCTGAATCACCAAGAAACTCCCATTTGCAATATACCTAAGCAAAGTGATTCAGCCGAGGTGTTAAAAGACTGCAAATTGATCATTTGGGACGAGTGTACCATGGCTCATAAAGGAGCATTTGAGGCACTGAATAGAAGTCTTCAGGACATTAGAAGCAATGCAAGGCTGATGGGTGGAGTTACTCTTCTAATGGCTGGAGACTTCAGACAAACTTTACCAGTCATACCTCGGGGAACACGAGCTGATGAGGTCAAAGCATGCATAAAGAGTTCTTTTCTCTGGCCTTTCTTTAAAGTTTGCTCTTTGACCGTCAACATGCGAGTGCTTCTTTTCCGAGATGAAAAGCAGATGAGTTCTCAAATTCAATTCTGCAGATTGGTAACGGAACATTTCCTGAAGATGATGGCAAAATCAACATACCGGATAGCTTATGTGAGGTTGTGAGTAATTTGGATGCAATGACGGAAATAATTTACCCAAATCTATCGAATTCTCTCTCTCTAAACTCGACTTGGCTGAGAGAAAGAGCCATTCTCACCCCAAAGAATGATACGGCTGCTCAAATAAATAACATGTTGCTGCCAAAACTTACAACAGAAAATATTCGTTACCAATCTGTAGACTCAGTGGTTGAAGTTGAAGACGCGTTCAATTATCCAGTGGAGTTCCTGCACACGCTGAATCCTCCAGGCCTTCCACCACATATTCTTAATCTTAAAGTTGGTGCTCCGATAATGTTGCTTCGAAATCTGGTACCGCCTAAGCTTTGCAACGGCACTAGACTTCAAATCAAAGCTTTGTATAAGAACGTTATCGAAGCAACAATATTTACTGGATGTGCCAGGGAGAAGTTGTCTTTATTCCACGAATACCTCTGATTCCGTCAGATTACCAATTTCAATTTAAAAGACTTCAATTCCCTGTCAAGCTGTGCTTTGCTATGACAATAAATAAGTCTCAAGGCCAGACATTGAAATTGGCCGGTGTTGATCTGAGGGAAGACTGCTTCTCCCATGGACAGTTGTATGTCGCGTGTTCAGAGTAAGCTCTGCCAGTAAATTAACGATTCTTCAGCCAGATGGGCGAACAAAAAATACTGTCTACAAAGAGGTCTTAGGCAGTAGGCTAGGGGGCCTGCCATAAACAAAACTCCCCGTTGAACTGTGACTTGGCAGTAGGCTAGGGGGCCTGCCCAAACAAAACTCCCCGTGGAAACCATTGTACATATTGTAAATATGGTCTCTTGTTCGTCGGCCTCCCCGTGGCGAGACTGAATAGCCATGCTCAATTGTCAGCATGGTGAACTAACGGGCGAACACAACAAACAATTCCTGAGCTACAATTAAACAATCTTTGGGTAAAATAAATTTATTTATGCACACATGACCCGTGCTTGGGGTTTCTGGCACTTCTCTTAGCAGTAGGTTAGGGACCAACCCAAACAAAACCACCCGTTGAAGTTGTTTCATTACTGTTTGCTCTTTTGCCTGTTATATTTAACTAATTAGTGCCGTTTATAGCGAGGTTGGATTATTTTTCCGCTACAACCGTCATTAAAATACAATTTAAGTACAGTGAAATTGCAGACTGTTACTTTAATGTATTATTTTGATAATGTCTGCTACTACAATAACAATCGATGATTTATGATAAAAGCTTAAACATTTCATATACGATTCTCACCGTAGCGAAGCACGGGTACACAGCTAGTATATACATAGTTCCGTTACTTTTTCAGACATGTATACAGGGTGTTCTGAAAAGGTGCCCATGTCAGGCATGATTCACATCAAAAGAAGAAAAAGTTCTAATTAACATAGGTCCGAAAATGCTTAGTTAAGCTATACAGGTGAAAGATTTCGTCTGGAATTTCAGTTCACCTGTTGAAACGTAGTCTACGGGTATTTGTTGGCTGTTAATTAAGAGGTACATTTAGCTTACTTTATGTAAAATGAACTGAAAAATTGACTAAACCGTTCCAGACCTGTAGCTACAGTAGTTTTTAAGATATGTGACGAAATACGCGAAACTTGGATCCCGAAAACAAGTTCCTTTAAGGTTTGAAGCAGATTTACTATGTTAAGGCTCAATAAACATAAAAATATTTTTCACAAGAACTTGTAGAAAATTTAATTTTGAAGAGAAAGATGTAAAAATGTTCATAATAGACAAACGTAACCTTGAAATAACTTACCACACAAAACGCATGAAAATAAAACAAAATCTGTTTTGTATGTAATTATGATTATTTTTATTAAAGTTATTGAAAGAGGTAATACTTTTAAGCTACTTATGTAATGAATAAAATTTCAGTTTGTCTAAAGGTTATAGTATGATATAAATACGAAATCAAGTTTTGTTTATAGATTTGTTTATAAAGAAAAGACAACACAATATTATTAGAATTGTAGAAAATTTATTTGAAGAGAAAGATGTAGGTTGTTCGACAAACGTACCTTAAAGGAATCTTTAATTACACAAACAGATTTGTTTATTTTTCATGCGTTTTGTATGTAATTGGGCGATTATTTTTCAAAGGTTGCGTTTGTCTATTATAGACTTATTTTACATCTTTCTTCAAAGTTCTAAATTTTCTACAAGTTCTGTGAAAAATATTTTGTGTTTATTGAGCACTTAACATAGTAAATCTGCTTCAAACCTTAAAGGAACTTTTTTCTTGGATCAAGTTTCGCGTATTTCGTCACATATCTTAAAAACTACTGTACTACAGGTCTGGAAACGGTTTTAGTCAATTTTCAGTTCATTTTACATGTAAGCTAAATTGTACCTCTTAATTAACAGCCAACAAATACCTGTAGGGCTTCACTTCAGCAGGTGAACTGAAATTCAGACGAAATCTTCACCCTGTATAACTTGGTAACCAAGCATTTTCGACCTATGTTAATTGTATTTTTCTTCTTTTTGATGTGAGGAATCATGCCCTGACTCCTATAAGACCTTTTTTCAGAACACCTTGTATATATTTATACCTCATAAGTTAAAAAATTACGATTAGGAGGAGCACTATGATGATATGCTAACGTCCGAAAGTGTGTTAATTGATATAAAGTCCTGAAATCTTTAATCTGCATGTTTTAAGTCTTGAAGAATTTGTCAAACTAGGTATTTTTGCCATTGATAATTTGAACCTAAGTAAGATATTGATATCCTACGCTATAACGATAAGATCACAACGATAATATACTGTATCAGGTTTCGTATGAGGAGGTTTCAGTATCGCTTTTACTGTTTACGATTACAAGGTGTAAAGTAAACTATATAATTTTAAAGTGCACTGAAAGTTACAAGTTTCTTGATGGACCGTACAATACGACCATAAAAGTCTTGTCTAAAAGGTTTTAGAACTCTCTCTTCGCCTTGAGTAAACTGATATATTTATGACGGAAACGGCTGCTGTAATTCAGGTGGTCTTAGATAAGACCGAGTTTTCAATGTATTTTCTTTTTAACAGAATACTGAACTTATTCTACTTAACAAAACGTTTATGACACACTGATGCATGATCATGTTTTTACGATTTGGTTTTATTAATGATAGCTGTGCACCAGTGCTGCCACGGATAAAGTATTATAGTATTCAGGCATTAAAAGTCTTTTTGTACAAAGGCAGGCTGTTGCTAGGTACTGGCAAAACTACCGATCCTTACACCTGTTCTTTCTTAAATTGGGCTTAAATTTATGCCTTAAAACCGTGTTCAGTGTCCACTTTGGTCCCTCGCTATTTATTTCGTGGATGTTATATGGGTATGAAGTATAGCTAAAGACACACTGCGTAAAGGTTAAACCTTTAAACTAAGTTTCACTACCATAGCTTCAGCCGATTTTTATCAGTTATAAGCAGTCAATATGCCTTAAAACGTGTGCAGAGCCCACTTTGGTCCCTCGCCATTTATTTTGTGGATGTTGTTGGGTATAAAATACCGGGTGTTTCTAAAAGAACTCCTTGATTTAAAGTTTTATTAGTGTACAGTATAGTTAAAATAATAGTTATTAAACATATATATTATTAGAGAGAATATTCTCAAGTTTTTTAATACCAAATAAAGTTCTCTATGAGCACCATTTGTTGCCCAGGCCACGTCTAAACGATAATTAGTTTCTTCCCAGGTAATCAACAGCATATCAGGCGTAACGGATGCTACAGCTTCAACAATCCTCTCCCTCAGATGATCAATGTCACGGATCTTCTCAGAATACACAATGTTTTTTACATATCCCCAAAAGAAAAAATCTAGTAGAGTCAGATCTCGGCTCCTTGGTGGCCAGGCAATAGGCCCACGTCTACCAATCCACCTGTTAGGAAAACGTAAGTTCAATGCATCACGGTCACGGTTGCTTTAGTGAGTTGGCGCGCCGTCTTAGAAGAAAAATGGTCCCTTTTCTTGTTCTATGTCATCTATTTGTGGGAAAACGTATAGTTCTAGCATGTCACAATAAAACCCCCATCAACTGTTTTCAGCAAAACAGTTGTCCAACGTCTGATATGCTCTTGAATACCTGGGAAGACACTAATTATCGTTTAGACGTGGCCAGCGCAACAAATGGTGCTCATATAGAACTTTATTTGGTATCAAAAACTTGAGAATATTCTTTAATAATATATATGTTTAATAACTATTATTTAACTATACTGTATACTAATAAAACTTTAAATCAAGGAGTTCTTTTAGAAACACCCGGTATAGCTAAAGACAAACTGCGCAATGGGCTTAACTTTAAAACGAAGTTTCACTGCCATTGCTTCAGGTCCAAGATGCCTTAAAAACGTTACAGTCGGTAAGACCAATTTTGGTCTTTGCAGAGTATATAAACACCAAATAACCAAAAACCGATGGATTCTTTGCAATGTACAGTAAGAAGTTGTCTGAATTTAGAGTTCCACGACATTCCTCAACGTTGTATGAAAGCAGCGTGCATTATTCTAGTCTAAATATTTCAATACGCTGCCAGCTGAGTTGAAACAGACACTTTCGTACTCAAGTTTAGTCATAGACCTGAAGTGTTTTTATCCGTCCAAGCTCTTTAGAACAAGAATGACTTTGTTTCCCTATGTAACAACTAACGTTTGACTTTAAATACTGTAATTTTACAATGTTTCACAAATTATGTTAGTGTTATCAACAATATTTAAATATTGTGTTTTGTCCAAACTATTGAAGAGGCCTTATTTTATTGCAAAATCTGTTTTGTCCAGTAAATATATTTATTTATTGAACAATTATTATTAAATACTCCAAACTCTTAGGAAACCCATGATGAGTTTAATTTTCATGTTTCTTTTAATTTTTTACACTACAATTACAAATTGCAATTATTGCAGTTGCGGTCTACTTTTTATTGCATGGTGACAACGTCGTAACCGTTCCCTTTATCCTAACTCATGTTTCCCCAAACGCATAGCAAACACGTTATCAACCACGAGGTTGTTCGATGTTACAGCATTTCGATCAAAAGAAGAGCTATTCATTTCCAAAACGAAACGTCTTAAACTAAAACGAAAAGCGGTTTTCAGCTTATCAACACACACTGAATCGAAGGGTAAATCATATTGTTTGTTTATGGTACCTTCATTATTTCTATAATATTAAAAAAATAATTTGAAAAAATAATGTAAATATTCAAAAGTAGGATGATTGCGGTACTTTCAAGAGATTCAATTCAACTTTATTCACTCCTTCAGATATCTTTTAGTTGTATTATTTAGGTATATAATTGTAATATTTGAGCTAATGAGCCTAGGTAAATACATAGACTTCAATGTTTTAAAATTTTAAACTAAACTGAACACAACTAATTAATACTAAAAATTAAGTAAAATTGGATTTCCTTTTAGGTAAAGTTTAGTTGTTTCAAATGCTTTTGGTTACAAGTTTAAAAAACACTTTTAAGCTTTGTTGGACATTTTATTTTATGTTATGAGGTGGTATCAGTAAAACTGCAATCCGATACGCTTTAAATTGATACACAGCAACATTGTTCTTGCTGAAGTAAAGCGTCAATAACGGTTGACAAAAATAAAAACCAAAAAACAACATTCAAAGAAACTTAAAACCCGTTGCTTTATAAAACTCCATTCAAGTCAATGAAACTGAATAGTATTTGTTTGAACAATATATGTATATGAACCTACAAAACATTTAGTATGAAACACGATAGTAGCCTAGTTTATGCATTTCTTCACTTAGAAACTGTAAAACTTTAATAATTATCCTCAAGAAATTGTGTTCCAAAAAGTTTGAAATCGAGGTATTGACTCTTGAAAAGCTATATTTCGGAACAATTATGTGTTTGTGCCTATGGTTTATCTACGTCAAGCCTGCCATGTACGAGTATAGTAACAATACAAAGATTGTTAAAACATATCCGTTCCCTCAATTGAAGATATGATACATAATGTGAGTTCTGCTGACTTTTTACCCTCCGTAAACACATATTCAGCTGAACGTGAGGTCAGAACGCAACACGTGTAACACAATATTGTTTTATTCTTGACAGTACATGTTTTTCTACGTCAAACGAAACCACCTCTACCTTTTGAACTGGAGCGATCTTTGTTAAAGCATTCTGTCACTGCTAGCCTATGACGTGTGTATTTTTAGTCAAACCAAACTGTTCGGACAAAGATTAGTTGTTTATTCTTTTAAGAACTCTTTGTAGCCTGTTTTACACGGTTTGAATGCGTTAACTGGATATGAAGAAACTATAATTTACAGTTCAGGTACACATAATTTAGTTAATTATGTGTTAGGATGTAAACTACAATTTCGTGTATAAAAGTTATAATTTTGTTTAATACTTGGATAGAAAAAAAGCGAAATACCCATTATATATAATTTATTTTACAACAACTGGCGGTTTCAGGATTCCCATCTCCATGGTGGTATAGTATTAAATGGTCAAAATGTATCACTTATTGATGCTGAATCAGCGTAAGAGTCAGATCATTCCCAAAACCGGTTATAAAACAAAAAGTGTTTAAAGCATGCTTTACTATTCTTTATCTTGTACTAATTTAACAAGTATTCCTTAGAAGTGAACACAAAATTCAAGGTATTTTTTGTTTATTGATCTAAAAGCACGCAATTTTTAACGATGGATTTTTGCACATCAAATAAATACAATAACTAAATCTCACCCTCTCAAGTAAGCCTCAGGCATACATGTTTTGTAATGTAAAATTTGTCCGAATAGTTCTCGATTCAGGTGCTGATGACGGCATATTACGGAGTTATCTATTAACACATAGCCTACGGATTTCCTTTACGCAGTATATAAAAAAACAATCAAACACATTTCAAACTTCGAAATCAATAAGTATTGTATCAATAAACAAATTAAATAAATGATTTTAACTGTAAAAGAAAACGGCCGAGCGATCGCGAAACTCCAAAGAGAAGAACCGTGGAGGTCAGCATTCAAGAGTTTGAAAATCTTATCATCACCTAGCCTCTACATTCTTGATACCTGTTTTCAGGTTTTAATTCCAAATGCGATATTATAAGAGAAAGTGATGTTTACTTTCATGAAACTAGAAACAGGAAAAACTACCGTACTCCAAGACACAGACGGCAGTTCTCGAACGTTTGCTTTCTCAGGCCGGAGTGCAACTTGTAGACTTGGTGCCAAATTCGGTTAAAACTCGTTTAAAAATTTTTGGATCGCACAGGGATTTTATAATACGGACAAGTTGATGGTACAGGGTGTTTTTTTTAAACGCAACCCAATTTTCAAACTATAGCAAGTAGTTTTTTACGAGCGCTATCTGCTCATACATTGTATCATTGGTTTGTTCACTTCAATATCTATCAGATGGTATGTATTGTATTGTTGCAGTAATGTAGTGGTTTTTATTCCCTAATTTGATATTATTGTGAAATAAACGGAATGGTTTTTAGCAAAGATTAAAGCGTGTATATTGTTGAAGAAAACTTAGGAGCTAGATAATTTGTTTTGTCAAGAGGCGTTTGGGGTCAAGTTTACAGGTGTAAGTATTCCAAACAAATCTGAAATTCACAGATTTGTTAAAAGGTTGAACAAAACAGGTTCCGTAGGGAACAGATACGTAACAGAAGGTGGACTGTACTGAATGAAGAAGTGATGGAGGATGTTAGGGTTAGCTTAGAACATTCTCATAAGAACTCTTTAAGAATTTTGAAATTAAAAATGCAAATTACCTAATTGTGCCTGCAAACTTGATCTTAATTACCTTTTGACACAAAAATATCTTTCTCTTTAATATTCTTCTACAATAAACACTTTGATCTTTGCTAAAAGTCACGATTGCGTATATTTCACAATAACATAAAATTAGGAAATAAAACCAATATATTACTGCAACAATACATACCATCTGATAGATATTGAAGTGAAAAAACTATTGATACAACGGATGACCATATAGCGCTCGTAAAAATGACTTACTATAGTTTGAAATTTGGTTGCGTTAAAAACACCTGTATATAACTAGGAGAACGTGAAAAGCACTGACTGATATAAGAGCTACAGTGGATATATAGTTAGAACGAATGAGAGCGAGTTAATGAACGCATACATGTTTGATTAGGACTTCGATGTCAGAACGTATGAAACGTTTCATGGATTAAAAGAGTTGACGATTGCATGACATGTAAATGTTTCAGCAATAAATATTTATTAATGTATCTTTGAACAACAGCCATTCCAACTGTGCATTGCAATATGTCGAGTACAAGTGATCGGTTGTGCAATATCGGACAAGGGAGTAAACCGTCTGAAATACAAAATGGCGGATATGCAGGGATGTTCGTATGTTTCTTTCTTTGGGTACCAAAAGCTTTTCTTCGTTGTAGTAATTGTTTAGTTATAACTTTGTTGCTGCAATTATGTTATGAAGTATAATTAGTACTGCTGGGTGACTGCATAAATAATTACTTGTTAGTGCTTAGAGGAGGAATATGTTGACGAACACATGGTGTGGGTGGCGAAGTAACACCAATGCTGCATCGTTTAAAAACGGGTTTTCCCTTTATATGCAAAAGCTGCATAGTCTAGAACTGATTAACGGTAACCAGGATTTTATAATCGAACTATTATCGTAATAAAGATAATTTATTTTAATTCCTTGATGATGTTTTTTAAACATATATTGCAGTTTTTACAAAAAGTGAAAACATTCCGGAATTTTACCGCTAACCACTCACAACATGGAGTCAACATTGCAGACGAGGTTTTAAGCTGTTTAGTTTACTTAAATTTATACAAGATTTACTCTGGAAGCATGTAAGTATAAACTCTAAGCTTGTAATTTTTCAAACAACGATTTTTATTTAATTTAAAACTTGACCTCATAAAACATCCAGCTCGAAATTGAGTACGGTAAGTAGTATTTTATTTGACAAGAAAGCAGTTTTGCTTTTAAATGCGCTGCATGATTAATGTCTCTATACTTCTAGAAGAAGGTGTTTTCCATTTTGTTACAGTAACTTCTTCAACACACTGTTAGCAAAACTTTCCCATGATAAAATTCTTATTCCGGCAAAACGAGCTCTGTCCGGCCGCCTCTTGATATTTTCTTTAAATGAGTTTTTTAAATTAAAATTGGACCAAATGATTCGGTAAACTATAAGATATTTTTGGATCAAATTGTTAAAAATTTGAAATTATATTATTTAAGCAAGAATTCGGCGTTAAAATTCCCGTCCGGTCTAACTAAGTTTGCGGAGGTGAATCCGTAACAATTTATTTTGTCGTGCGTAGCGGCGTTCTAACAGCAAACCTCCTGTAAGATAATAGATAAAGTAGAAAAGATATTTGGTGCAGTTAGTTCAGCGAACTTACGTAGTGAGGCGCTAGTGTCTACACGAGCTGAGGCAAGCGATACATTTGACGCAGAACTGAGTCAGGAGCGCGCCACCCCCGGCTTATATACCGCCGCCCCAACCCCCACACGCCGCCCCCGGGGGCAGATTTGTCACGATATTGTGATACGCGGGATCGGGTACTAATTGTGTGCCAAACGCCGTCACCAGACCCTCGCCGAGCCCAATTTGAAAACAATCGACCGTAAATCCGTTAACAATTCCTAAGGTTCAACACACGTTGATGGTTTCGTTTGGATTGTGCTACTAGCTAATGTACCCGTTATACAAAGCGAGTTAAACATATTTTCGACATAATTATGGTTTGTAATGAAGGGAGACTCCCGTTAAAGTAAGAGTTTTCTAGCATAAACTGTTGGATGTCAAAAACAAGAATAAAAAGAATTATTTCATGAGCATGAAAATTTTAATACACAAAGATTTGCTAAGATATACGTCTGTTCCTGTCTAGGCAGTATGTAACGAGTACTTTAACACAGAAAAGCTAATAATTTAATGCTTCGCCATGGCACCTGACCTAGTTTATTTTATCTCTTAGTAGTGATAAGGGGTTTCCTTCTCTCGCTTCCTATTTAAAGCCGACATAACTAAGCAATCCCTAGGGGGTGGTATTTATACTCAACTCCCACCAACGATGCTAACGTACAATATACACTATAGGTACAGTTGCAGCACTACTTGCATATTTGTTATAACAGTAACAGTCAGTCGGGAACAAGTTCAATATCACATTATTGTTTTCTTTGTATTCGTTTTGTTAATGTAACTGATTTTTATATCAACCATGTGATTGATACATTTTAGTTGGATAAAAATTAATGGTTACTTATAGTTATAATGTTTTCTATGCCGATTCATATTTCGTTATAGAGGTGGAAACTAAAATACATTTATTTTGCTTACTTTTCAGAACGCTCAACTTTGAACTTCTGCGGAAACTAAAATAAAGAAGCAACACATTTTCCATTCAACGACGTTTTAATAAGTGTACTTCAATAAAGGTACGCAAACTCTAAGACAAACATACTTGAAAGCCAATTTTAACCGTATTTGTTTATTAAGAGCCGTTTTTCAATTCAGCCTTAACCGGGGTTAAAATTTAACCGGCGCCCAGCCTATAGGAAAGCTGGATATTTTTTGAGGATAAGTTTTATTTTGCCTGTTTTGATTTTGTATTTTAGTGTTTTACGAGTAGTTTGTAATTAACGTTTTTACCATTACGTACACATGTTAAATTCAATACAGAATGGAAAAAGAACACCTTTATTACAGGAATAATCTTCAATAATTCATTAAAATGTTTTGAACGTTGCAAGAAAATAGGTTAGCTAACCCTTAATGTGCCGTATTTAATATTTAATTGCACAGTTCTTAGGCACCAAAGATGAATAGAAAAAAATGACTTTCAATTGTGCGTAAGGAATATACAACTCAATTTTGTAACACCGACGTTTTGAGAACCGTTAATGTTTCCTACCCAAAAAGCGCAGCCAGAGTGCAAAGAAGCGTAGATCATTCCTTAGCAGCGTAGACGAGGTTTTTGCAAATAACGGAATAATATGATTGAAATTCTCACACAACTACCTAAGGGCTAGGAAAGAAAATTCGAATCGGTAAAGATAAATTACTGTACATATTGTATTGGGTGAATGGACAATTTAACGTTCGTCTAATTTCGACGATTGTTATAGTTTTGATTAAAGTGCGAAGAGAATAATATTTTGCGTTGGTTAATTGAATACAAACAACTCGGTTTCTATAGAAATTTCCATTTACACATCGTCTAACGAAACGTACAGAAAATCATGGACGCACCACGAACATGTATATACAGCACCATTCACACAATACTCTATGGAAATCGTGTTTGCTATTAGTTTCTTAGAGAAATGGTCACCTAAACTTTGAAGAAAACGAACTATTGCGTCGCTGTTCATTCAACACGTACTGAGTTGCCACTACTCTTTCTACGATGTGTTAATTGACTCCTCAGAGCATTTCACGAAATAATTATACAGTATACATTACATAATATCTCACTCAATACAATGATTTAATTCAAGTTTCAAAGACGTAATCTTTTGTTTACTGTTTTCTATAACTGTTATAAGGTTAAAACAAGTTTGTCTTGTTTATCGAGGCGAAGTTAGGACTACAAAGTCTCTACCACTCAACCTCGACCTTTACCTAGCGTCACCGTATTAGTCACATTACAACAATCACATTAGGTAGATAACTGTTTGATAATAGACCCTAGATGTATCAGGTTTGGTAATTTGTAACTTTGATTAGTAACTAACTAAACTATTGTTTTCATTATAGACTAAGACAACAATATATAATTCATGTCATTTATCACCATAAGACTTTAGTACATTTTACAATAACATAATAACGTTCAAGTTAAACAAACAGCCAAATCGAAAACCTCTAGCCTTAACCGTATACAACTTAAGATGTAATTATACATGGTTTTAAAATACTACTAAGCTTTCACTATAAGACTTCTATATTTGAAAGTAAGAGACAATTTTGAACTAAATGTTTACAAATATATAGAAAATAAGGTAAGGTACTGTATACAGCAAACTTAGTATATTGTACTTTTTTAGCGTTTAAAATATTTTCGTAGCAAAGAAAATGTTACTAATACGTCAAATTGAGGACCGGTTTTCTATAAAGAAAGTGTATTCAGTAATCAAATTTGTATAACTTAAAGTAGCTACATTTTGTGACGTTAATTTCAGATACTTACATTTATAGTACCTGTATTATTAGCTAAACCTTGCCAACACTAGAATTAGTAAAGCTACACGTTTTGAATTTAGCAACATTAAATCCAGCCAATATGAAGTAAGGAGAAACACAAGAGTATATACAGGCCCGGCGTGTAATGTGAGAAGACACTCAAGGGATGAACATTAAGTGTCCACAATACAGCTGTGACAGCTGGACAATACTTGCGCTACGTGTGCCCTCACACACCATATATACTGTATGTAGCCTACGCACCATCTACACTCGGCGTCAGTCAAGCCAATTTATTTTAATTCGTTATTCTAACTCGTTAATTGTAACTCTTTCTGCTGTCTCACGCGAGGCTGTACAGCTACAAAATAATAATAATAATTTATTATCAATATTTACGATACAAATTGTTTTTGACATCAAAACTACATAACATAAAACACCTATTACCACTGGTAAGACGTAAGATTAAAGAATAAGTATGCTTAATTTAGCTGCAGTGAACTCCTGTACCTTATAAAATGAATTTAGAAGCAAGTAGTTTTTAATTTTTGTTTCAAATTGATTTAAATCCATATGCTTTACGTGGATTGGTAATTTATTATATAATTGCCTACCAGCTTCCATATACTTATCAAACATTTGTAGTCTGTAGGTAGGCTGTAAATTGACTGATTTCTGGTGTTGTATGCATTATTCTGTTATGCAAACCCCAATCAACCATTTTGAAAACTGGGGCAAGTGTCAGTATGCAAACAAGGTGATGTTGTTTCTAATAAAATGTATCAATTCGGTTGCGCTGGAAAAACTGGTTAAAAGTTATAAAGGTGTTTTCACACTTTTGCTATCCCTAAAATAAAGTGTTGTACAAAACTGTGTAGCTTTAAATGGATGCCATTTCTTTTGGGTCAAGATAGAGACGTCTAGTTTTCAGAACTCATCAAATATTTAAGACCTTCAAAATGAGGGGTCACTCGATGGGGCTTCCCTATGAAAATTATAGGGCTACTCCCCAATCCCTCATTTTGAAAACTGGAGCAAAGTGTCAGTATGCATTAAAACTTGAAAGGTACTTTTGTTTCCTCTGATCAAGTGTACCAATTTCGGTTGCACTGAAAAATCTGGTTAAAAAGTTATACAGGCGTTTCCACACTTTTGCCTGCCCTGTAAACTGTATAACTAGATCTGGTGATGGGACAATTTGATTTTATTATATAGGCTAGAAAGTATCAACAATTTGAAATTTTAACCCTGGTTTGCAAAACTGTAGAGCCATAGCAGTTTTGTAATATTCGAAAACTTTTTGAATAGAACAAATTCAGACTTCCTTAGACAAGTTGCGGGTAGATTACTTCACAGTGTGTTGTCATTAGTAACTAAGCTGGGAAACACTACTCAAAACATAAAATGACCGAAGCTAGTTTAGAGCAAACCTTGTACGAGTATGCGTCACAATCCCACGTAAACCCTCGATGAAGGTTTATTTTGAGAAACTTGGTCGAATAGACCTTTTGATTTCAGTATCATTCAACCTCTGTTCAACTATAGTATGAGTCTTTCACGTCAGTAAGTGAGTTAAAGATGATTTTTGGGTTTTGTTTAGAGATTGAGCTCATTGATATCTTAAATTGCAATATTGAGCTCAATTCTAAACTTCGCGGCCAGTGTTACAACTATAATGTAGTAATAGATAAGATATTTAACAATTATACAAATTTAGGCCAAATAACAAATAACAGTTGTCATTTGACATATTATGTAAATCTGTTTGTAATGTGTCTAGCTTGTCAATTCAAAGTTACTTTATGTTTCGGATAAATAGTCAGATTTAATAAGTCGTACAGTACTTCTAAATTAGAAGACATAAATAAGTGGGTCGGTTGGTTTAGTATCTTATACGAGGGGGTCCCCAAAAATAACGGGAATTTCATTATAAAAACCATATTTTATTTTTTTTAACTAATTTACATGTATACCTTCAGTATACTCCCCATTTAGTGTAATGCATTTGTTCATTCGATGCTCCCATGGTTTTAAGCACCCCTCATACTCCTTAGTCTGAATGCCTGCACGCTCCATCCTCGTTTGCCTTTTCACTCCTTCATTTTCGTCATAACGGTGATTTTTTATGTAATTTTTCACTATGGGGAACATAAAAAAGTCGCGTGGGACAAGATTTGGTGAGTATGGTTCGTGGGGAAGGGTGGTCATGCTGGTATTGGCCAAAAACTAGCACACTGAGATGGCTACTTGGGCAGGCACATTGTCACGATGAAAGAACCATCTCCATATCGCCAATTTAGGTCTGGAGTGTGTTGAAATTCGCAAATTGAATTTTAACACACTCCAGACAGCAAAGAAGTCCTCCAATGGTCCTCCGACGGTCTTGCAATATTGACGGTTTTATGAACAATTTCACCAGTCCGAGAATTTGAAGGTCGTCCAGGAGGAGGCTTGTCTTCAATCGACATGGCACCATCTTGAATTTGAGAAAAATACTCGTTACACTCTGGTTTTGCTCAAAACATCGTCTTTGTAAGCTTTTTTGATAATTGCAACCGTTTCTGACGCGATCTTACCGAGAAAAGCAAAACCTCACTGCTGAACTTTGTCTATTTAATTAAACAATCAAAACAAAACGAGGCAGAACAAAACTACTTTTAGAAACACTCAGCTTCACAGTCTCTCATACTGGCCACACCGAGTGCACTGAACTCAGGAAGAGTTGGGCTTTCAGCCCCTATCGGCCAAAATGTGAACTATGCGCTCCCCACTTCGCCATCGACCGATTCCCGATACTTTTGGGTACGCCCTCGTACACTCGCCTGGCAAGTGAGAGATCCTGGTTTAACTCCCGGTTTAGTCTACACATCGTGTCTTCAAATTTCTTTGATAATACATTTACTATTGATTTTAGCAATGGTACACATTTAGATCCACCCAATAATACATTTATTCACATTTTTTTGCACACACATGTATACTCAGCTTTTCAGTTTCACTCAAGAGATGTTGGTACGCTCAAAACTACAAAGGTTTTGTTCTCGTATGTGGCAATAAAATATGAACAGCTCTATACGCTAAAGAAGAGAACATGTGTGGAGTGTTATGCCACATAGTTTATTTTCTTTCGTACTCAAATTGTATAATAAACAATAGTTTGAAATTCGAATTAAATGCTTGCGGTAATGTCTTTTTATTAGAATATCTCCTTTCAAATGTAGACAACACATTGCTTTTGATTATGTTATCACGTGAAATACCCCAATCTTATTTAGCAAGGTGTTTAGGTAGTTTACACACAATATAAGTTCACGAATGACAAGGTAAGCTTAATTCATACTATAGCATTCTGGATGTAGATGAAAATCACTAACGGGAAGCATTGCAACATCAGAAAAAAAAGATAAACTACTCGTACACAGTGCACTTATAGAATAAACAATGTCATAAGTTGAACACATTTTTGTTTCAAAGTTATATTATTGGTGTATGTTAAATTGGCAATGTTTATACATTTTTAAATTAATCCACCTAATAATATTATTTTCAACGTTTCCGAATCAAGGCGTACTGGAAATCATGTCAAAATATTACAATATTCAACCAGTGCGGCTTTCTAGCGTCAAAACTGCAAACTAATTTAAGATGAAACAAACGGAGAATCATTCTGTGCCAGCCAAGTGCTTCAGCCTGGTGGAATATTACAGAACCACAAGGAAACAGTCGCAAATAACGGATTGCATTACATTTGTTTATTGGATTTCGTACTGTCTTGCTTGTTGGTATACAAATTAGTGAACAATTTCGAAGTATAATAAAATTTGTTCTATCATACTGATTTATATATACCATTTGAAACAAACAAATAATAGAAAAAGGAATGTTGAAATAAATAAATGTACAAAATAGCTAAAGCTTCTTCTAATTTATAGAATTAAATAAGTGTATTGTCTAGATGGAATCGTACAGTCTGCACCAAACATAACTATCATGGTCATTCTTATTAAGATTCAAATTTTCTGCAAAATCCTCTGAGGGAAATGTCACAACCCTGTATATAATCCCTTAGAGGATTTGGAAGAAAAATGTATCAGTTAAAATAAGTTGCATGGAAAACTTGGCAAAACCAAAAGTTTAAAATATTTAAAAATAAAACCTAAAAACGAGTTGAGATGATTTTTTTCCTCACCGTTGAATTTGTGTTCAAAATGCCTTTATTTTCAGGTGCCACAGGTGTGGAGGTTTACATTTTTTTAATTAGGAAGACCCTCCCCCCGTTTTTTCGAGTGGGTGGTGGTGGGTTATGTAAAGTACGTACAAACAAACTATAGGATCTTATAAAAACATTCCTTAAAGAACTTTTCAAACATGTTCCCATGTCAAAAGTTAATGTGGCGGGGAGGGTCGTTTAAACTATCCTTGTGTGTACATTTTAACACGTAATTTATCGGTGATTTAAATTAAAGTAAAAACATTGTTTGACAATATTCTTGACGTACCCTATGTGTAATAAGTCCCTCTCTCATGTGTTTCAAGTTTATAGCGTTATTGTAATGTAATATTTTACTTTCGCATATTTGAGATTAGAACAAAAAGACCTTTTAAATATTTTCAACCCGATTCAGTTCTATGCATTAGAATAAAGAAAATAAACGAATTCCAAACATTGTAATAAACATAGGAAAAATAAGTTTCATAACTCACACTCGTACAACTCAAAGTTTTAAATAAATTCAATAAAGAAGTTTAAATAATTCAAACAACGAAAAGGTATGTTTCTAAAATTACACTGGTAAATAAAGTAAGTAACCATTGTTGGAGCAGAGTGCTCTTCCATGTATTTTGAATTTCAACCGACTCCTTTTCACCGATGTCTACATTATCTAAAACTACATTGAGATGCTTTTAGTGGATTGAGTCGTTCGATTGCATAAAAGATTGGTGGAGGTTCCATGCCAATATTCGTTTTCTAAACATTTAAACCTCCCTTTAAATTACTTATGTTACTACATTGCCTATATGCTCATCAGACAAGAAATATCCTTGGAGGACTGCAAACTAATTCTGAAGTTTTAAGTTATTTTTTTAGATCAGTCGAGCTCGTAATATTTGTTTATAAAGATTTTATCAAGTCCTTTTGTCATAAACAGAAATTAAACGTATTATGAGTATTAGTCTAGCATACAATTCAGCATCCATTTAATGTATTATAAAAAAATTATAAGAAACTGTAAAAGAAAAGCTATTTCTTTATAATTATGTTAGCGTAGGTTTTTAATTCTTTTAAGGAGAAAGGTTCCTTTAGTCACCTAAAAACAAAACAATTATTGCTGCTTATAAAGCGAACCATTTTTTTATTAATTTTCAGACGCATGTAATTATTTCTTTGAGTAATATAAACACATTTACTAATGTCCCTCTAATTTGTTGTAAGTGATAGACATTTCTGGTTAGTGTTTTATGTAAAGGGGATTAAAAAGGTGTGTTTATTTCAAATAAAGGAGAAAAGCTGAAATTATAAACCTTTATGAGACACTCGAATATAATTGTTGAGTTGGGGATATAGGTAACTTTAATCCAGGCAGTTATTTCTATCGTTATTTCGATTGTAAAAAAGTTTAAAAGGTTCCATACCTTAAACCTACCAACTGGTTTCTTTATTATTTAATAGATGGGTAATTTATGAACTCACTCAGATGTTTTGATAATGAAATAAAACCCAAACAGCGTTTGTTGCTATAAAGCAGATAACACATAACAAAAATCCTACCCACATTAACAAGGTATTCCTATGTCCACTTACAATTAAACGAGCCAGTGTTAAAATTGCACATTTTTGTACAACTGATGTGTCTTCTTAGTTTGTACTCTTTGTCATGAAATTGCAGATTTGCTCTGGTCGACAACTCGTTAGATGAAGCCTGGTTACAAGTACTTCCAGTTGGCTGCAAGGAAGGTTGGAGCACCCTCTTATCCCATTGTTGCTTCCACAATACACGGCAAGAGTTCAACTAGTTCTGCAATGTAAACATTGTTATGCACCCTATTCAATAAGTCCTTAGACTAAGATAGAAACAGTCATTATAGTATTGAAAACATTTTGTTTACAGATAAAGGCATTCTTTCAGTCAGCTGGATGCAACTGTTCATTAATCAGCTGGTTTTATGTTTTACACTGATTTTGTAAACAAAGTTCTGGTTTTGGAGAAATGGACAAAACCAGTTTCGAGCTGTGATTAAACACTTCCATTTGAAAGGGTTAAACCGAAAGAGATCAAGGCTGAGTTGGATGAGGTTCATGGTACATCTGCTAATTCTTTGCAAACTGTTTGTAATTGGACAAATGAGTTTAAACGTGGCCGGACATCTACTCAAGATGAACATCGCCCAGGTCGACCAGTAGAAGTGACAACCCCTGAAATGATTGACAGAATCCACGATATGATTATCAATGACCGGCGTATCAAATTCCGAGAAATAGTTGAAGCCGGATAATTTCAAGGTACTGTATTTCTTCCATTTTACACGAAAAATTAGGTGAAAACTCTAAGCAAGATGGGTGCCCCGTTTGCTCACCGTAGACATTAAGCGCATCCGTGTGACCAACTCTAAGACTGTTTTAGGCCTGTATCGTCACAATTCTGACGAGTTTCCCGTCGGTACACATTAATACTGTAGATGAAACATGGGTACACTTCTACACTCCAGAAATGAAGCAGCAGTCCAAACAGTAGTTTTAGAGGTGAACGGCACCAAAAAAGCGAAAGACAGTCAGATTCGCTGGCAAGGTCATGGCAACTGTGTTTTGGGATGCATGAGGAATAATTCATATTGATTACTTACCATGTGATGAAACAAAACTAGAAGTATTATCTTCATTAATGGACGATCTGAATGAGAAAATCAAAGAAAAACGGGCCCCATTTGAAAAAGGGAAAAAAGTTCTGTTCCATCAAGGCAATGCAAGGGTGCACACCTGCAGTTTCCATGGCAAAAATCATGAATTGAAGTTCGAATTGCTACCTCATCCACCATATTCACCAGATTTTGGCCCCCAGTGATTCCTTTTTCCTATTTCCAAATTTGTTGTGCAGTGGCCAGCGTTTCTATTCAAATGATGAAGTCATCTCCAAATCAGTATTTGCAGACCTTCCGAGTTCCTACTATCTGGACGGCTTAAAAAGTTGGAATATGACAAGTGTGTTGCTGTTAAGATTATGTAGTGTCAAAAATTGGTAAAACTGTGTTTTTTCCATTAGTCTAAGGACCCCATTAACCACCCTCGTGTACACAATTAACCCTTGTTTCCGCTAGAGTATTGACAGCAATGGCCAATGCTGCAGTAGTTCTGTATTTCCAATTGCCTTGAATCTGTTTTCTACGATACAACCAGAATAAGTAATCAATGTCATAAAATTTTAAGTGCATTTTGTTTAAAAGATATGCACACTGTCAGTATGGTATAATTTTGCTATTGATTCAAAACATTACATTCAAACACCCAGAACGCTGTGATCATAAATGAGCACCAATCCACACCGCACAGAAAAAATCCTGGAAATACTGGTATTTTTATGTAGGCCTATTTAAAATGGATTGTTACTCCTGTAATATAATTTGCCAACTTTCGTGTAAGACTTGCCCAAAAGACTAAATTGGACAAACCACCACTCCATTACATATTCGCATGAAAAAGAATCGTAGTGAAACTAATCTCAAAATTGCTACCAATCCGACTTCGGCCCATTCAATGGTTCATAACCAAATTATGAATTTTTAATGAATGTTTTCTTTTAAAAAGTGTCCGTCGGTTTCAAAATTTTAATCGTGTTTCTTTAACCCACATGGAAGTTGCCCATCAAAAGGTTTTAAGAACTAAATTACCTGATGGCATTAACCTAAGATTTTGATAGCTTGCCTTTCAATCAAATATTTTCCAAATTATAATAAGTACTAAAAATGGTTTAATTTCTATTTTATGTTTTTAACTTGTTACAAAGTTTGTTATTATTAAGTTAGACATATGTTTTGTTATGTTTATTATACAGGGTCAGGCAAAAGTGTGAAACGCCTTTATAACTTTTTAACAAGTTTTTTCAGTGCAACCGAACTCGGTACATTTTATTAGAGGAACCAAAGTACCTTTTAATGCATACTCAACATCTCTTTGCCCCAGTTTTAAAATTCAGGGGAGAGGTAGCCCATAATTTTCATAGGGAAGTCCCATCGAGTAACGCCTCATTTTGAAGGGCTTCACAAAATGTTGATGAATGCCGAAAACTAGAAGTATCTATCTTAACCCATAAAGAAAAGAGCGTCGATTTAATTTCTACATAGATTTATTATTATGCGAAAGAGTGAAAACGCGTTTATAACTTTTTTTAACCAGTTTTCAAGCGCAACCGAATAACGCTACTTTATTAGAGGAACAAAGGTCCAGTTTGAAAACTGGTTTAAAAGCTATAATGATGTTTTCACCCTTTGTTTGACCCTGTATAACAATATCGAAGACAATTTTACATATGCAAACTTTTGAACTAAAGAAAACATTTTCATGCAAGGACCATTTGCAAATTTATTTGTATTATAGCAATCTCACAATCATGTTTCTAACTCCACCCACATTATACTAACTGCATATTGGAAACAAAACTTAAAAGTTTGAATTCATTGTAATTTTTACCACATTGTTAACAAGAGTTATTATTCTGTATAAATCGTTATTGCAAAAGAACTTTCAATTTCAATTTCTTTATTAAATTCATATTTATACATGCATAATAGCAATTTTATCCCCCATAGCTATTGCTGCATTGGGGGAAAGCTAAAACAATGTTTACTAATTTCTTCGTGCATATATTATAACTAGTTGTGTACCCGTGCTTCGCTACGGTGAGAATCGTATATGAAATGTTTAAGCTTTTATCATAAATCATCGATTGTTATTGTAGTAGCAGACATTATCAAAATAATACATTAAAGTAACAGTCTGCAATTTCACTGTACTTAAATTGTATTTTAATGACGGTTGTAGCGGGAAAATAATCCAACCTCGCTATAAACGGCACTAATTAGTTAAATATAACAGGCAAAAGAGCAAACAGTAATGAAACAACTTCAACGGGTGGTTTTGTTTGGGTTGGTCCCTAACCTACTGCTAAGAGAAGTGCCAGAAACCCCAAGCACGGGTCATGTGTGCATAAATAAATTTATTTTACCCAAAGATTGTTTAATTGTAGCTCAGGAATTGTTTGTTGTGTTCGCCCGTTAGTTCACCATGCTGACAATTGAGCATGGCTATTCAGTCTCGCCACGGGAGGCCGACGAACAAGAGACCATATTTACAATATGTACAATGGTTTCCACGGGGAGTTTTGTTTGGGCAGGCCCCTAGCCTACTGCCAAGTCACAGTTCAACGGGGAGTTTTGTTTATGGCAGGCCCCTAGCCTACTGCCTAAGACCCTTTGTAGACAGTATTTTTGTTCGCCCATCTGGCTGAAGAATCGTTAATTTACTGGCAG
>CM032059.1:39273581-39292885 GCA_018831715.1 Matsumurasca onukii | reverse complement strand
AATCTCCAATTTCTTAGCTCGCGACCCTTATTCTAAAGTGCATACAAAATCAAAAAATCAACAATACTATAAACAAAATCGATTGCCCATCCAAAGTGTGTCAGCTTTGAACATAGCTCAATGGCTGATCAAGGTTTAGTTTCTAAAATATAAAAAATAAGGATATTTTTCAGTTTGACTCACGACGGCATTTACGCGTTTGATATACTCTCTCACTCGTGTAGCTATCCTTTCATAAATGTTCAGGCTTGTGATACCAAAAATTATCTGAGAAAATTTTAACTTTCCAATGTTTAATAAAGCATTTTTGTGGCTGATGTTTTAAAATAAGGGTTCTTTCCTCTACTTTATTATTCTAAAATTACACTTAAGGCAATCTAAGTTGTAGTTTTGTTTCTGACTGTTAGAACATCTGTTATCAATTGGCCAAAATATTAACCTAATTCCTTATGTACACTGTGTTATTGCTTGTGTTAGTAAATGCTTTTACTGTTAAACAGAAAATAAAGTGAAGTGCACAATTACGTTATTGCGTTGTTGTTAAGGTGTTATTAATGTGAAATTATCGAAGCTTTCTAACTGTATATCACAACTCCATGTTTCGAAGCACTTGCCCACTCAAAATATATAAAATACTTAAATAGCCATATAATTACCGCCCCTAAGGGTGCTTGACGCATAACGAATGCAGCTTAGTGCAAGCAGATATAAAGAACATGTTTGATTACACTCAATTACTACAAGGACAAATTGAAGGATCTTGGATGACACAAATTCTCAGCTTGATAAGTTATTACAACCATTTGTGCACAGATAAAGCTACTTAAGACTTTGATGAACCTTCTTGTCAAAGTCAAGTACTACAGTTCCATTGCTAGCGAAATGCATTATTTCTATCAAAATACTACTACTATGTGAGTGTAAAATTTCCTAAGTACATTTATTTGAAAACAAAAAAAATAATGTGATGTTCAATTTGCTGAGTATTGCAAGAATTAAAAGTGATTTTCCTAATCACTATATCACTATTTGAGATGCCGACCACTCTCGTAAGGGTATTTTAAGGCAAATGTGTGGTGAAGGATGAGTGTGATGAGTGGTAGTAATGAGCTATGAGGTGTAGTCTTGTTACAAAATAAGGCTAGACTCTTTCTTAGAATGGCTCATTAAGTAATAGCCCAATGACCAATGGAAATACAAGGACCAACGCTTAACGTGACTTCCGAACCACGCAGGTGATGGTCACAAGCGGCAATATCTGGGCGGTCTTAGATTTGCCTGTTCGAGAATATTGCAATAGTTTAACTCAAGTAAAAGAGTTTATCAATACATTTTAAATAGTTTCGCAACTAAAGTAATACCCATGAAGACTGCGAAGTAGGGTCGGCAAAAGGTCGTTGTAGAGGCTTGCTTCACAAACAACGCTATAGGTTTAAATAATGTTACTGGGAGAAAAACAGTATTATCAAGATCAGTTGAATAGAAGCCAGTTTCATATTTTGTTTAGAAAAATATGATCTTTAAAAAGTGTAAATTCATCACAGCTTTGGTTCTTCTTGAAAATAAAAGCATCATTGATGTGGATCCACACTAAACAATATTTTTACATTAAGTAAAATATAATTCGTACATAAAGTGATGTACAAAGAGTAGCGCTTTTTACCCTCGTGAAACTGTTGCAAGGCGCTAGTCTAAAGTTATTGACAGGTAGATTCAGCCACTTAATAACATTCAAATGTGTTACGCTTGTAGACTAAAGTAATCAATCAGGTTGCATCGTAGTTGTTGATGCCCTTTCCGCACAACCTTAATATTAAAATCATAAATATAAAATTGCTTAGCTTAATATATTACGCATGTTAGTAGTAAAAAGAAACCCTCAAACAGTAATCTTTGGCTTGCTGTATAAAACACCGAATAACGTTGTTTATAGTCAAATATCTGATTTATATTAATTTATAGCTATTACTTGTGGGGTCCTTTCCTTTTTCATGTGGTTTTACAATCTCGAAATATTGCTATTGTACAAACATTGCTAGCTGAGAGTACCCGCGCTTCGCCCCGGGGCTTTCTTAACATAGCTGTGTGTATAACAGTTTTTTATTTATCCTTAAAAAAATACATTTAGTTTTCCTGTTAGTTCACCACCTTCTCCTTTTAGTGTTGGCTACCTTAGCCTATAGTACATCATTTATTTTAATTTATCATGACAAACCACATACGTTATAAATCCAAAGTAAATTACTCTTCTTTAGTTTAAAATGGACAATAACATGGCTATAGTACAATACTTATTTTAATTTATCATGACAAACCACACAAGTTTGAAATCCAAAATAAATTACTCTTCTTTAGTTGAAAATGGAAAATTACATGGCTATAGTACAACATTTATTTTAATTTATCATGACAAACCACATAAGTTTTAAATCCAAAATAAACTAATTTTGTTTTGTTGAAAATGGAAAACTACATGGCTACGAGTATAGTATAACACTCTTATTTGGTTTGCACGCTGTAAAGCATGAATCGTAAATAATAAGGTCAACAAAAACTGTCAGTCAGACGTACTGACGCGCCGAGGAGAGGTGTAACCCGTGGAAGTGCCGAGTTTGAGCTGCAGTGGCGCGCATCATGAGCCTGTTTCTCCACGCTTTCCGAGCAAACGGTTGAAGATACGACAAAAGTGTTTAGGACCATTTGTGTAGAAAATTAAATTTTAAAGTCGTATGTGCTGTCAAAACTTAAATATCTGTTACCATTTATTTCTAGAATTTTACGTGACAGTTATGGGGTTATAAATTTTTACATGTATTGAGGTCCTATTAATGACCGCCAACTTGAAAATAATTAAATTATCAAACATGTTAATAGCCTATGTATATAAGCCACATTCCTGAACAATTTCATTGAAATTGGTCCAGTGGTATTTGCTGATTGAGGAACAGACACACAGACACACACCATCTCATTTTTATATATTAGTATAGATAGCTATTAATTGTGGGATATTCTCCTTTGCTACGTTGTTTTACAACTCTTAAAACATTGTAACAAAGATAACATTTCATTATTGTATAGTTTGAATTACGTTAACCTATTCCTCCGATTTAAACTGTACGTTTAATGCGAGATTATCAAGCAGATGCAAATGTATGCCATAAATCGGTGCATAACAACTGACACACAACTGCACTGTATTAGTATGCTATTGCTGACGTATTGACATCTGTCTTTTCCCATGATAGCTTTGCGCAATATGTTTGTTTCGTTCATTACATTCATGAGAGTTTTGTTACTTTCATACAAGTCTTGCCCTGTTATTGAGAATGTTAGTGAATGTTTTATGGAAATGATATATTCATGCCGTCAGCATGGTGAGAGTCAGATCCAAGAACGTGAAATGAACACCGATCCTGACCTCAAGATCACGTTTTGAGCATTTTAAAAGACTTTATGTACATATGTATAAATGTATGTGTGTAAGGTAGGTTATTGTGAGTCTTGGGCTGCTCATATTCTGACGTGTCCGATAACTAGATAGAAATATTCAAGGAACTTAAAAATAAGAATAACTTTTTATAAACTCCTTCAGGATTATTACTTTTTTTAATAATTTTAATGTATGTAACTTTCGCTTAACCTGAAGATGGCAGCATGACTGTCGAAAGTGCTAATGGTGAATAAAGTACATATATTGGCCTGTTTGTATTTTTTCAAAATATAACACTTCAGAAGAGTTTAACCTACAAAAAATAGTCCTCTAACTGTTTTTTTTTCATTTCCATAACTATATTACACACTTTTCATTGTATCAAACATGTTGTAGCCGTAATTAACCTCTAATCTGAGCAATAAATTCATCACAACCTCCCCAAAACCACTTTTATACTGAACAACTTTAGACAATGGTAAAACTCGTTTAAAAATTAACTTCTCAATAATTGTGATTAATTATGAAGTTGTAAGGGTTTGAATTATTAATTTCACTATGAATTTAAACAGTTTTGTTAGGTCGACTTGAACTATCATCAAGGTTGGTTAGCGGCTTTGAGTTTTATAAAATTGGTTGTATGGCTGAATGCAGTGAAGTATGAAGCACTTAGGTTCTCTAGATCCGGTGGTGGTGTTTAGTGATATGCCACTACATTTACTTGCCATGTGATGCGGCTTATCTCAAGGCTGTAGTGACGTTATCACCATAACACCAATCACCAGCTAAACACGGTAAACATGTCAAATCTCACTCATAATATATCTACTTTGTTTAATAAAATTAAAAAATACAAAAAATGTAAAATCTATCATTAAAAACTTTACGTAACTAACTACTTTGTTTAAAGGTACGTTCGGTTGTTTTCCTTTTTGCATACTATTAAACTAGTGCAGCTTCTTTAAACTTCTAACTGGTTATGAATACGCCAATAAGTCTATAAATGTTTGATCTTGAGCTTGTTGGACTTGTGATGTTTGGAATAAAGATACGCTGGATGTGTTAAAGTCGGATCAACGTCCCGAACATAACAAAAGTATTGAATGTCGGGAATTGGTTATAGGCGTAACTAAGAATGGTGTTTATATGTTTGTCTTTAGAATAATTGATTTCAAATGTCTTATTATAATAATAGATGTAATGTCTAACCACACTGTACAAACTATAAAATTCAAAAGTATAACACTGAATTTCACTGCCCCAATCGGAACAGAAATACCCTGAAAAAGGTTAAAGGAGGCTTACGTTACTTTTCAGCCGCTTTGTTTGTTTAGTAGATAGATAAGCAGATCTAATGATGTACGGAATATCAAAGCTGAACCTGGGTCTGACAGCGGCTGATCTCAGACAATATATGAGTCTATCAAACAAGATTTACTACTTGAGTCAAAGAACACTCTATCTTGATACACAAATACTCGACAAAACATGTCCTACATTAACAGTTCTAGCGCACATATAAAATAATCTTCGATCACAGAAACTACAGGTGTCATAACTAATTTTTGCAAAGGATTAGTAAGATTAAATTTAATAGTTACATACTTGCTTCTAGACTGTTGACATTATAGTAGTGTTTTGTAGTTATATCTGTAACAATATTACTGGTAAGGTACTGTAACAATAACGTGTAAAGTACAGGGTGTTTTTTTTAAAACGCAACCCAACTTTCAAACTTTGGTAAGTCATTCTTTACGATTGCTATAAGATCGTAAATTGTATCATTGGTTTGTTCATTTCAATATCTATCAGATGGTATGTACTGTTGCAGTAATGTGGGGGTTTTGATTTGCTTGTTTGATGTTATTCTAAAACAAACGCAATCATGGTTTTGCAAAGATCAAAGAGTGCTTATTGTTGAAGAACACTTACGAAAAAATAATTTCTTTTGTCAAAAGGAATTTGGGGTCAAGTTTACAGGTGTTAATATTCCAAACAAATTTAAAATTCACAGATTTGTTAAAATTTAACCAAATGAATTCTGTAGGAAACGGAAAGCATAACAGAAGGCGGACTATACTGACTGAATAAGTGACGGACAATGTTGGGACTGAACTAGAAAATTCTCCTAAAAGAATCTTTCAGAATTTTGAAACAACCAAATCAGATAGCCAACTAATTCTGGATACTTGATCTTAAATGCATCTTGACAAAAAATATGATCGTGCTCTTAAGCGTTCTTCAACAATAAGCACTCTTTCATCTTTGCTATCCGAGACAGAAGCCTAGATAATAAATCAATCAACAGTGAACG
Organism: Matsumurasca onukii; assembly: GCA_018831715.1. Classification (NCBI taxonomy): domain Eukaryota; kingdom Metazoa; phylum Arthropoda; class Insecta; order Hemiptera; family Cicadellidae; genus Matsumurasca; species Matsumurasca onukii. The sequence goes on along the minus strand of CM032059.1, from coordinate 39,287,138 downwards.
GCTCTACATTATGAATATTTCACACTAATTGACCACCCCCTTGTCACCCATATGACATCAGACACAAGAGTTAACTACTGTAAACTAATAATAGTATAAGTTATAAGTTGATAACATGACGTTCATTATGTAGTAGTTCTGTTTAAAGATTGAAACTTACCTCTTTATGGATCTTAGAGGTTCTTTAATTTGTCCAGAATAACCAACCCAATTTCGTTTCATTAATAATTTACTTAGAAGGTCTAGCAGTTTAATTTTATATTAAACGTTCCAGTGAGGCTATGTCCGTTGATATCTAGCATGATAAAAGTTAAATTTATATTTGAGTACTTAGGAATCGACGCGTGGGTAATATTTAACAACAAAAACGATGGAAATTTAACTTCACTTCTCATTTCATTGGAACAACTCATCTGAACTGGAAACCACGCTGCATATAAAGCACCACTTGAATTCGGCAATGAAAAGCAAACACACTGCATTGCGTTATGTGGGACATAAATAAGTTCCAGAGCAATGTAATGCTGACTCATTTGAAATGTACGCTTTTAAGTGCTACTCCAGTATCCCGTACAGTTTTATATACACCGTATAATGTAGGTAACAGTATTTGGTTATTTTAGGGTTTAAGTAAGTAATGTTAGTTTTAAAATATATTATTCTACCATCTGTAAAATTATAAACATATCATGTTTCATAACACTACTAGTAGTGCCTCAATGTTTCGTTGATAGTCCAAAATCTCATGCAGGTATTTCTGCCCTCATCTGGTTTTGAAATAAGATTTGGTTACATTACAGCGTAGGCAAATAAATACCAAAAAGCATAAATTTACCACAAATTACGATTTCCGGTTTCAGAACCTATTTGAAGAACCTTTTTTGTAGCCTGGAGATCCTGATGAAGCTTAGATGCTAGATGTGGTTCTGACGATCGTTTCGGTCTAATAAGGCCATCTTCAGAGCACAACACTAAAATAAACTAACACTTTAACTGTTTATATACAAAAGTGTAAATAAACAGTTTATATAAACAGTTATAGTGTTAGTTTAGTTTGGTAATCGTGCTCTGGAGATGGCCTTATTAGACCGAAACAATCGTCAGCACCACATCTAGCATCTAAGTTGCATCAGGATCTCCAGGCTACAAAGAAGGTAATAATTTACCGATGAAATTTGGTCCAGGAAGATCAATACTCTGTACTTGTTCGTAAAGATAACCCCCTATACCGCTTGCCGATAGGACCCAGTACTCGTACAACCATACTGTTAATTGGAATTCTCGTTTATAATGCATGTAAAACCATTAAAAATTTGAGATGCCGATCACTCTCATGGGGGTATTTTAAGGCACGTAAAGTGGCGAAGAATAAGTGTGATGAGTGGTAGTAATGAGTTATGAGGTGTAGTCTTGTTACAAACTAAGGCCGACTCTTCCTTAGAATGGGTCATTAATTAATAGCCCAATGACCAATGGAAATACAAGGACCAACGGCTTAACGTGACTTCCGAACCACGCAGGTGATGGTCTGATATGTCTAAACGATGGTGGGAGTTGATGCGGGTATCATCAGATGATCATTGAGACTATCTGAGCCGCTTTAGACCTATATCATCCTCAAAACCTGACCTCCGTGAAGCTGGATTACAGGACCACACCACGAGTCCCAGTCAAAAAGGTAATAGATGGCAGTTCGGTACCTAAAGAAATACATGTAGACGTTGACAAGTCTTTAGCAAATGGTCTTAGATAGACAAGGGACATGCTTTAGGTAAACTTTTACATTACTATACATAAACATAAACAGACCTCATTCTGTAGAAAGTGTAGAACGAATGAGATTAAAGAGTTTATTTAAGGGACTGAAGAGTAAACCATGTTATATATTACAGGGGATTGGTGTTTAAACTGCGCCTGCATGCATAATGCAACGTGATGTAGTATGGTATAAGTAGATTATCAGTATAGTATATGAAATGGCATATCAGCTGTTTCTTGCAGGGTTGCTGGCAGCCTGTCAGCATGTTGTACTTGGGCAACGTATAACATATTGCCAACCCAACACTTGCTAATATTGCAACATATTCTTTACACTATATAGAATACGTATTGTTTCAGTGCATCCATTCTAACTGTCAATGGTGCACACAGTGACTGCGTTGTATTTTTAGAAGGCTATGCACTATTTAGGATAGTGTGGGATACAGTCAATACCTTTATCTATGCAATATTTTAAATGCAATATTTTCTGTAATAAATTATAACATTTTAAGCATCGACAATATTTCCCGGACCTTATTTTCTATAAAACAAAAATAAGTTACCTTAGTATTAAACTATTTAAAGTAAAGTATGTTAAATATTTAAGCAAATTCTTCTGTGATCAAGTCCCAACGACTTTATACAGAGTGGCTGAAATATTAGGTTTCATAAATAGGTCCTAAAGTAGAGCTAATTGGTACGAGCTCAAGATTTACAGTTTAATATTCGATTAATGAGCGATGACCAAAATGACATTCTTGACGAGTGATGAACGATATATTTTTCACGATTAATGTAATATTGAGAAACATATGGCAATTACTGTTATTAATATTAAAAACGTCAAAGTAAACAATGTTTTAAAACTCATGCAGCGTGTCACAAAAGTTTTAAAGTGAAATCCCAATTTGATTCCATTATACTTTGAAATAATTAAATGACCGCCATTTTAAAATTTGGTAAGTTGGATACAAATTCTTTTGGAAATTGTATTAGAAAAGAATTTTAAGGTTTATACCAAGTTTTACAAAATGCCTCAAAGGTTTTAAATTATTCATTTTAAAAATGTAAAATGGCGGATTACGGCTAAACTAAGCCGAAGTAAAAAAATGTTACTGGACATTTCCGACTTACTTTTGTATGTGGAACCCGGTTCTGCATAGCACGCTACTAACTTGTGTGACACCCTGTATAGGTAAAAAGAAAGAGATGGTACACTGATTCAGGCTAATATGATTAAACACCAAAACAAACAAATTGAAACAGCTGATGTAACAATGTGATACAAAGCATGGTGTAATGCTCGTACTATTTTATTGACAGTTAATTCTCCCGTACGTTTGTGTACACTATACTTAGATATCCTAGTACAAAAGCTACCCCAGCTGGAGTAAGACAGGTGGTGCGGGCTGGTGGTCGACACTGAAAGCTTGTGGTTTGCAGAACCCAACACTAACACACTTCGTTGTCTTTACCTCTATAATGCACACTGCACAGCTATACTGTTTAAGATATTGTATATTCTAACCTTGCATTTGCTTAACTTTTGAATCATTAAAGTTTTATCAATTTGGCATAGCGATTCTCACTAAAATTTGAACTCAAAATTAAAATAATCAAGTGATTTAGTTAGGGCAAAATGGTTTAGTATATAGATCAACTTGTTCTGTCATGTGTATATAATAATATTTGTATTAGTACGAGTAAGTCAACTACTGATAACTTATGCAAAATACTACTATTGGACGTTAAAAGGGATATGCATGTTAATTCTCAGGATGATTTTAAAATATTGTGTCATTGGTCAAACTTAAGTTCAGCTGATGTGAGTGATAGACCGACCAAAAAAAGAACTAACAAATTAATAAATGTCCTATATACCATTTTTCACTAAGTAGGATAACACCGTAAGAGATCTTGCTGTAAACTATTAATTACTTAAAGTCTTTATATTATAAGCTAGCCAGAAATAAAGTGGCTTGCTTAATATACTATATTCCTATAGCACTGTAATAAAAGTGTATTAAGTGTATCTATTGATAAAATAACTAAGCAGATAATTTTAAGCAGCTTACGAAACTATCGTTAGGGCATCAGGCCGAAGTTAGTTCTTGTTACAGTTTTTGTTTCTTAAACATTTTCGTAAGCTACACAAACTTTTCAATACCGTGCTATTTGCTTTTTGCTAAAGTTTTTGTATACTATTCACTAAAAAATCTCTTTTCATGCTGAAATAGCTTCCAACAAAACTCAATGAGTGTTGATTTGAAATCGTTCAGAATATTTGAACGAATAATCAACGTGAAAGCTTGACGGGACAGGTAATGTCAGCACTGAGTGCGAATGGGTTTTCACTGGTTACGGGATAGAAAGATTGGATGACTGGTCCACAGGATTCATTAGCAGTCAATAACTCCACTGTGGCCAACATTGGCTCCAAACATTTAGCCTGGCTAATAAATGGAACTTTTCAGCAAACCCATGTTAGGATTGCTGACAAAATGAAATCTCTTTTCACGTTGATTGGTGTAGACATGCTAAATAAGTAATAAATAAATAAATCTGTATTGCATAAACAATGTACATTGTACCGCAATCGTCTGTAATTAAGGTTATCGAAAATGTTCCTTTCATTCAAATCGAAATATCTTTCAGACATACAAGGTATTCATTCATTCATTTCATTCATTCGAATTACTCCCACTCTAGCTCAATTTTCTAACAGTCTCCTAGTTATGTGCCATGTACTCGTCTGTCTGTGCTGTAAAATGCTTCCCTAGCTAGTATTGTATTGAGACTTAAATGCCTTTGGCATAGTGGCACCTTTCATCGGATTTGGTAGTCTGTTGACCAAAAGAACTCTTGCCTGTGAAGGCAAACGTTCATGAGTTACCGTCCATTCGGTAATCATCCCTCTCGGTAATGCCTCTCGTTAGGTAAGAGTGTATGTCTCTACCAATTACGGGGTCGCACTTGGATCTGCTGTCAAAGTTATAGAAAATTAGTTTTAATAGGTTTATATATTTCTTTAAATGTTACAACGTTGTTTCATTTGATCAATTTAAATTCAAAAAAGGTGGTTTTATTCATAAAAGGCAACGGTTGATGCAGAAAAATAGAAATAATATAGTTAAAACTTAATTTACCTACGAATTTCAATAAGTCTTGTTTTGCATGCTTTCAATGTAATAAAACAATAAAACCTACATCGTTATATACCATCGATCGTAAGGATGTGATTCTCAAATAATTTTAATGTACCAAGTTTTCGTGCTCTGTGTTAATTGTAGACTATCTTAGGATGAGCACATAGACTGAGTGTGTAAGAGAATTTCCCCAGAATATATCTCGTCAGACAATTGTCTAGTTATTGCAATTGAATTGAATATACATAGTCTGAAATTGTTTAGTTCAAAGTCAATTATCATATGGTATTATAGTGTATTTTGGAAAGCTTTCTCAGATTTTCGATTAATCCGGGTTTTCATATTACAAGAAAAAACTATTAAAATAGTGAAGACAAATATTTTTTTCAACATAATATATTTTAACATAAAATTAATACTGTCGATAAAATTTTAATTCTTATCTTTAAATACGGATATTATTGAAGCGATTGATACGAAAAAAAGAAACAGTTAATTATCGTTTAAAGTATAAGTACCTGCGTAATAATATTGCAGCCATCTTGTGGAAGGGGATTTACACCCCAATGTTATTTTAAAGATGGTTGTCGCTTCTTTTGGGGAGTCTCAAGATGTCTCTTGGGACCACTTAAAAATAATGTACTAATTACAAACATTTATTTTCACTAATTTTTCTCTATCAGTATGTAAAGTAAACGACGTTGAGATGGTTATTTAAATTTATTACTTTAAGACCAGTTGATCTGTTCAATACTTCAACAAATAAGTATAATTAACACAGAGACAACTGGTAAAGGAAAATTACCACAAATATCCTACGTTTGTTTAAGCTGTTGTTAAACACATTCTCTCACGTTATACTCCAGGACAGGACTCAGGGAGAAGAGAGTCTTGTTTGTAGAAGCATTCATCTACAGTCACAGCACGTGCCTCTGTGAACATTTTGATTGAGTTTCACACTTTGAAATACCCCAGAAGAAAGCCCCTGTCTCTTTTGTTAAAAACTACATTTTTTAAACCTGTATTTTGTTTTAATTAAAATTTATTTACAATATTCAGGAACTTTCCAAGCTTTAAACCAATTTAAACCATATAAATTGTGGCAATTTTGACTGTTTATGCTCAAAGCAGATGTAAAAATTAGTAACCTTTATGGAGTTATAGTTCAAGTTTATCTTGCGAAGAGAAAATTTTAAATTCAGGTCAGCTCAGTTAGAACGACTCTGTACATATATACTATTAGTATTTCGGTTAGGTTGTCCGGAGTGTTGAGATCTCAGAATCTGGCTGGGGTAATTCAGATTTTTGAATAGAAATGGTCCTTAGTGTCTGGAGGGTGGGGGAAACGAATAAAATGATATAGATTTTTTATTTTTATGGGGTTTTTGAGGTCCCCAATTCCCCATGTTATATTTCTTTTTTTAGTAAATATTTTTTAGTAAATATCAACGGATTTGTTTGAAACTCGACACATAGTTGTATACCATTAACCCAAAGACCCCTACTGATTTTGGGGTTCGGGGGCACAATATATGGATTTGGGGGTTAAAGGGGACAAGAAATAAAAAATTTGTACAAAGCAAATAAGCCATGAGATAGGCCGGCGGGATGGCCGAGGTTTACAAAGCGGGCACCGAGGCCGTAGGCCGAGGTGCTTGGCTCGCGAGCGTGCCAGGGGTCCGGGGCGAAGCCCCCAGCTGGCGCAGCTAGTTACTAGTTAATTACATTATACGGAGTTCGGCTAAGCGTTGAGACGCCTTAATAACTTGTGTACTTGCAAAACACAATTTGGCGTGGAACTCAGTAGTAGAAGAAATGTAGAACATCGCTGAATGTATTATTTCTATCTCATGAATGTGCTATCATAGAAAACCCAGTGGGTAAAATTCAGTGTAAAAACAATACAAATACTGACAAACAATACAATAAAACAATACCGTATTGTTTTGTTGAAGTAAAACCAACCCATAACGAAAGGATCGCTCGACAAAGGCTCTCCCACTCAAAGCATACATTGTTGTTACATTGAAAAATTACTTTTTGTGTCGGTGAAGAGGTTGTTGTGTACTGTATAAAGCATTCAAGAGCCGTGTTTCATATTATTTCGTCTGTAGTAAGCCAATTTAACAACGTATTTTATGTGAATAGCGTGTGCCCTTTTACTTGATTAGAGTCAATAATTGTTTGGAGGATAAAAGCTATTGCGTATCTGGAGGAAACGTTTGGACGTGTTTGTTATACAGGGTCAGGCAAAAGTGTGGAAACGCCTTTACATCTTTTAACCAGCGTTTTTTCAGCGCAACCGAACTCGGTACATTTTATATTAGAGGAAACAAAAGTACCTTTTAATGTATATTGACACTTTGCCCTAGTTTTCAAAATTGTGGATAGGGGGGAGCCCCATAATTTTCATAAGGAAGCCCCATAGAGTGACACGTCAGTTTGAAGGTCTTAGAAAATATTGATGAATGCTGAAAATTAGACGTCTCTATCTTAACCCAGAAAAAAGTGATGGCCATTTTAATTAGCACAGATATTTATTACGTGAAAGTGTGGTAACGCCTTTATAACAGTTTAGCAAGTTTCTTCAGCGTAACCAAACTTGGTACATATAATTAAAGTTATCAAAAGTATCTTCTAATGCATACTGACACTTTTCAAAATGGGAGATTGGGGGTTTATCAACGCCTTTTCTTTCTGGGCTAAGCTAGATACTTCTAGTTATCAACATTCATCAATAGTTTCTAAGACCCTCAAAATGAGGTGTCACTCGATGGGGCTTTCCTATGAAAATTATGGGGTTCCTCCCCTCACCCATTTTGAAAACTGGGGCAAAGTGTCAGTCCATTAAAAGGTACGTTTAGTTCCTCTAACAAAATGTACCGAGTTTGATTGCGCTGAAAAAACTGGTTATAAAGGCGTTTCCACACTTTTGCCTGAGCCTGTATAGTAAATTTACATATGTAATATTCGCATGTTGAATTGTTTAATTTTCATAATTTGAAACGTAGAACGCTTAATTGGAATAATTATTATAGATCCAACTGAAAAAGTGATACTTGGAAAAACAAACACAACTCAGTGGAGAGCGCCTTCACAGTTGTAGCGACTAGTCCCGCAGTACAGCACTGTAGTCAGTTTGCCGCCTGCGCCGTGCAGTATATTGTCTTGGGTTACTGTACTACTAAATGTACAACAACTTGTTTTAAACAAAAGGTAACACTGCCAAACTTAGTAATTTGATACATAACTGAACATTCTACCTTATATAAAACTTGCATTGCCCTGCAATCAATATTAAAGGCCTGTAAAACTTGCATACTGACACTTTGCCCTAGTTTTCAAAATGGGGGATGGGGGGCTAGCCCCATAATTTTTATAGGGAAGCCCCCATTTTGAGGGTCTTAGAAACTATTGATGAATGTTGATAATTAGAAATAACTAGCTTAACCCAGAAAGAAATGGCATTGATTTAAGTTACACAGAGCTTTAAGTCTACCCCTAATCTTAAGTCCACCCCCATTTTAAAAACTGGAGAAAAGTGTCAGTATACATTAAAAGGTATTTTGGTTTCTCTTATAAAATGTACCGACTACAGCTGCGCTGGAAAAACTGGTCAAAAAGTTATAAAGGTGTTTTCACACTTTCGCATAATACAAATCTGTGTAACTTAAAATGGACGCTATTTCGTTTTGGATTAAGATAGAGACGTCTAGTTTTCAGCACTTATCAACATTTTCTAATACATTCAAAATGAGGTGTCACTTGATGGGGCTTCCCTATAAAAGTTATGGGGCTACCCCCAAATCTCCCATTTTGAAAACTGGGGCAAAATGTTAGTATGCATTAAAATGTACTTTTGGCTCCTTTCATAAACTGTACCAATTTCGGTTGCGCTGAAAAAACTGTTTGTAAAGTTATACAGGCGATCCACACTTTTGCCTGACTCTGTATGTTACTCTATAAGGACTTTGTAGACCACGAAACCAAGTGTTCACCTTTCGACGTTTGTTTATCACCTCAACCTATAAACAGTGGTAAACTGGATTTTCCTTTTAGGGAACTTGGAAAAGTGGTTCTTTCTGGTCTCAAGAATCATGAGAAAATTGAATGATTTTCGTAGGTAATAGAATTTTATCGTATTAAAACAGTCATACCGCAACACATTTTTTAAATGAGTAGGTCTCTTCTCGTATTTGTTATTACTGTAAAAACTGGTTCCACGTATTAATATTATTACATTTATAGGGGAAGCAATTCGTAGTTCTTGTTAATAAACCCCATTTACAAAAGTATTTCAGATTACGACATTATTATTAACAAATTGGTTTATTATTTTAAGACATTACGCTGAGGAATGGATTAGTCCCGAAACCAATTGTAACTTGCAATAAAGAACGGTATGTATAAAGGGTACTTCTCAGTTTCTTTAATTGTATTTATAAATAAGTATATATCAAATAGATAAATTTCACTTTGGGCTACTAATGTCATTTACATAAAGAAGTGAACATTATTTGTATGTAACATAGCTGACAAGCAAGAAAGGCGAGAAGAGAATGGTCGGGATGATGTGGCGTGACGATTTGCCACCTTCGGTACGGGGGAGCGTGGCTGCAACTGCAAACGCTCATCCTGGCTGATGACACAGGAAGACGGTGTCATGTTTGTTCCTAGCAGAAACTGACGAGTCAGCAGCCGACTCAATGAGCAGTGTTAGGTGACCAAGGATAGATTGTGATTGATTTCAAGTCTAGTTGGTTACTTTTCGTTTGCAAGAACGGGAGTATTACGGGAGCTAAACTGGGCCACGTGTGACAGGGATTAGTGGCGTGGTCCTGCAATCCAGCTTCACGGAGGTCAGGTTTTGAGGATGATATAGGTCTAAAGCGGCTCAGATAGTCTCAGTGATCATCTGATGATACCCGCATCAACTCCCACCATCGTTTAGACATATCATACCATCACCTGCGTGGTTCGGAAGTCACGTTAAGCTGTTGGTCCTTGTATTTCCATTGGTCATTGGGCTATTAATTAATGACCCATTCTAAGGAAGAGTCAGCCTTAGTTTGTAACAAGACTACACCTCATAACTCATTACTACCACTCATCACACTCATCCTTCACCACATATTTGCCTTAAAATATCCTCATGAGAGTGGTCGGCATCTCAAATAGTGATTAGTGATTAGTGACAAGGGCATTGTAAGGGTTAAATGCACAGAGATGTAGATATGAGATGTTGATGTATACTGATGATGCACAAGCATAGAGGGCCGTCTGTTCCATTTACATGATGATCCCCTCTTCCCCTGAAGACCACCTTGATGACGTCACTTGCCTCTAGCTCATATCTGGGATGGACACTTGCTCCCAGTGTTATACAGATATTATGCAGATAGATGTATACGGAGGATGCATTGACACCAGAACCCACCTTTAGTGACGTCATGTTAATCGAGTATATAATTATAAGAGTGTAGGCCTATAAACTGTCCATATGTTTTTGCTACTGAGAAAACATTAGAATTTTGAAGTTAAGCCAAAGGTTTAGTTCTTGTGAACCATATTTTATTAATATTGATTTTGTCAAGAATATTATTTAAATATATTTCAATATTGTGTCTAATTTTCTTCGTTGTTTTTTTAATTTATGAACGAATTCTGGTAGTCCTGATCATGTCCTTCATATCCACTTCTCTCAATTGCTCATGTCTTAATTCGCAAGTTGGACGAAAAGAAAAAGAAGTCCCCAGACGGTTGATATTACATAACACATCTTTAAATAACTCGATATGTGCTTTTCATTCCCACGGGGCGTGAGTGGTATTTTATATTCATTGCTTCAACGTCGAATAAATTATGCAAATAGAGCCTCTAGGCACTCATGAATTCCATTTATTACGTTTCAGTCTTGTCAAAAATGAACGTTACAAATGTGTTCTTGCCTCCATCTATGTGGTTAAGCTCTTCGCTTCTTGGATATTTGTTTACCTACTCATTTCAAAAGATATTTGATGTAAAGACAGTAAGAATGTTTTTATATGGTAAGGTATTTTCTTTTAGTTGAACGGTATTGGATTACAAAACTTGACTTTACAGCGGATAAAACAGCTCAAGTAGGAGGTAATATCGGTAACGTCAAGTACCTTTGAACAAGGATTCCTTGTAGAAATGACCTCAGGAAACATACTATATACAATATCAATTAGCCCCCTTCCCCATAACAGCCTCCTTCCTACCAGCCCCAACCCCTCATCAAACCTGGCGTACCAGTTAAGCCGGCTACTTACTATTGGTATTTTTTATACAGACCCCGAACTGAACAGAAGGAAAGGAGCAGGGAGGTAGAAGGGAGCTTTTCTGATAGGTGTAAGGGGTGCGTAACCCGAAATGTCGCAGCGAGCAGGAAGACGACCGCACTCGAGGTAGTTTCGAACCTCGAGATACCAGATCGATTTACCAGATCGAGATACCAGACGTATCTAAATATAGCTCAGTCGTATAGTGTGTTCTTCGGATCGAACTGGCCTGGGTTCAATATCATGATCTGAAGCAACAACCTTTGCTTCAACAATCAAGGGCCGCTCCCCTTGTTTCGGAAATCACGTGGTAAAGTCGGAAGCCGTTAGTCCTTTCGTTAGGCTATTCATAAATAACCTAAACTGGGAAACGTTCAGCCCTAGTTTGCAGCAAAATTATACCTAACCATCCACAAAACCTGCAACATACTCACCATGCATCCGATATTCCCCTTATGCCTTCGAGGGATCAATGTCGCAAGTGTTATATAGTTGGTAAAAAGTCATATTTTTGCTTGAGATCAGCACTAACCAAACCATGAGCTACCATACAGAGCTCCGAGAAACATATAACTTGCTGTTTTAAATCTTTCGTTGTTGCAGCTACTTTTTCAACAGTTTGATGTACAATCTTTCTAACATAAAATTAAATTAAATGTTTCATTACTGTCAAACAAATGAATCTCGTTAAGACAACGAATGCGCAAAGCTGCGTGGATGATTCTCATGAAATGTGCACCTTTTAATTACGGTACTGTTTTGTATTCTGTCAGTTGAATGCTGTGAGGAAAGCTGTTGCATTGTCGGTTACATCAAAATGTTAATGCAGTTCAGTAACCAATTCAACTATTGTTTAGTTTTTTTCTACATAATCAATTTTTTCATGTGCATTATTATGTGTCAAGACCTAATAGTAGTAACTAATAATAAGGGTAATAAAATTGCTCAGTCATAAATCCCAGAGGGTCAATTTTAAAACGCTAAACGTTTTGCTTGGTTATTAAGTTATGTCCTAAACGTTGTATTGAACTGCTACTACAACTGTAACGCTGTAGTTATTTCGGTGTTACTCTTAACCCCCTGTGGTTCAATCAAATGAATGTATGTTTGATGTGAATCCGTATAATTATATTATAACTACGTGAAAATATATGACTGATTTTCGAGTTTTTACGAGGGTTTTCTCAAGTATTGCCTCCTTAGCCATAACTTATAAAAGACAAACAATTTTAGCAAAATTAATAAGTTAAATTATACTGTCTGTTCATTTTAAACAAGGCACTACGAATTTTACATCAATGTTGAAGTAGGGAGGTCACCACACTTTCCCTAAAAGTTAAATGTATGAATCAACCAATTGGCAATTCAGTTACCAATTTACAATATGGTGGCCGACATGAGGATGTCTTTTAGGAGCTTCCAAAGGTTACGCTGTTTTCAGGGTTTACCTAGGTAATGTTATTACCTATTAAAAGACTTTTTTTATTACTGGAATTTGTTTACTAACTTAAGCTAAAGCTGAAAATATTATTAGTGTTTCCGATTACTGGACAAAATTAAATTGTTCTACCCGATCACGTCAAAAACACTTAGTGCCCTGATAACACTCTGTATGTATGAAGTAGAAGATACAGTCTAACTATTACAGCGTTTGAACTAACTCCCGAAATAGGCTCTCCGTCAGTTTTACAAAATGTTTGGAAAAATGAAACTTAAGCCAATTTATTTAGCACGGTGAGCAGGTTTTACTACAAAATGTTCTGTTTCAGTTTATAAACATTAGAACGCGTGAATGTAACAAACACACACGATACTCTCGGGTCTAGCCACACAAAGATAAAGTGATGAGTTGTGAGTGGAGGGGGGAAGGGTTTGTAAATGTAAACAAGAAGTTGGATTGTTGTTTACTCGGACTGTTTACTGTGTGCAACGATCCTCTCATTTACTTTACGAGACGCTTCTGATAAATAATCAGTATTTGCTTATGTTATTTCAACCAAATATCTTTTAAACTGTGTACCGAAGTAATATTTGAGTGGTAATAAATCCCTATAGAATATGATGGGGCCAGCCATTTGACTTTATTTTTCAGTAGCGAATGATACATCCATAACACTACCACGTCCATAATTATAATAACTACCACGTTATGACTTTTCCAATAAAATAGAGTCCATAAATGGCCTCATCTTCACTGATCATGTAACGCAAGTGCCCAGTGTGCCTTGGGTAGATTGAGATGACTGTACAGGTTCAGAAGTGTGTTACCTGAGTCAGTCTGTCGGTATTCACCTTCTGTCTGCCAGCTTACGGGAACAGCCTCTTAAAAAGAAACATGGAGCCCCATT
>CM032059.1:39260109-39273481 GCA_018831715.1 Matsumurasca onukii | reverse complement strand
GTTTAGACATATCAGACCATCACCTGCTTGGTTCAGAAGTCAATTAAGCTGCCTGTCCTTGTATTTCATTGGTCATTGCCATCAATTGCCGACCATCCTGTCTTAGCCTGCACCTTGTAACCCACCACCATCACCTCATCCTTCACCACATATTGCTTCCGGTCCACAACAGTAGATTACCCATGTCCGCAGCCCTTGTCCTCTGGAAAGAGTCTCCTGACCCACCTAATAAAATTATAATTAAGAATATAAACCACTTAATTAATATATTTGAAGTTTGAACAGCATTTAACATTATAGACTCTTTGTTATATCGAAATGTTTGCATTACAGATAGTAGTATACAAACAATGCGCAGATGCAAAATGTTTTAAAATGGATAGTCCGTAGACGCAAGACAGTAGACACATTCATTACAAATCATACTGCACTAACCAGCAAATCACAGCCTAGTGCTTCTTCATCACTTAACACTAATGTATGCTGGGACTGGCCCATTTCCCAGTAGTTTCATCTCCCCGCCAGAACAGCACCACTGTCCAGAACTGATGAAAGTCATATTTTATAATAATATTCCTAACCTACTTTTCAGTTTGCAGAATTTAGCCATTTTGTTGTGTTATGCCTGTAAGAATGCTTAATATTTTTGTAAATCTCAGAACCTGGTTGTTGTTAACTTAGATGAAAGAACAAAGTTCGAGGAATAAGTAATGACAGTCAAAGAAATACAGAACAAAGCAGGATGTTCTAAATTTTCCACATAACCCAGTTACAGCTTTTAATCAAGACCACCTGAGGGTAGCTTAACAAATTTTAAAACTGTTTATCTACACTAAAATAGGTAAGCAAAGTTATTGAAAAGACCCAATCAGTTGGTGTAATATTAATTGTAAGTTAATTGTTTTCCCGTCCCCAACCTTCCCAAATCCAGATCCTTCCATCAAGATCAACGCCTGAGTCCTCTGCTATTAACTCACCAGCTGCCTTGGCTTCAAACGAAGGAGCGATTCCAGTCGCCACTTCAAATTCAAACAGTCCGTAGAAGAAGGGTTGGATACAGTGAACACATGGTCCTCTTGCATGAGTCCGGTACAGAAGCATGTCCTTCCAGTTGTGGGCGGGCGACTTTGGATCCCAGCTGCAACTGATCAGCGTTAGAGAGAACGATGTGTGAGCGATAAAATGCAAAAAAGATAGGCCCATGAGAAACTACTCAAACCAGAATTTAATAAAAACCCGCAGTTATATCAAGAATAAGAAAGTAGTATAATTAAAAACAAAGGATGTGTCTAAAACCAATAACAAATAACAGTTAATGGAACAGTTAATGATGGGTAGGCTAACTGAATTTATTTATACAAAAAATATTGGCAGATTGAACAAAACCCAATGGTGTTCGTATTAATCCTGCTTGTGACATGGAAAATTTTCTGACAGGAGACAGGTAATATCATAAATCTGTTGAGTTCTTTGAGTTAAATGTAATATCATCATTTCATCAGTTTTAAATTTGGTATGATGTTCTTTTAATGTACTTAGTATCAAAATAACAACACTTTAGTTTAATAAAACTACTTGGACTGTATTTATAATATGGTGCATCACTATTTCACAAAATTGTATAAAATGTCAATGTGATTGACTGATGATGGAGACAGGTTAACCCTTTGAGGTCTGTGTCGACTATAGGATGACAAACGGTTCCTTTGAACGCTTGATGTCCAGTATAGGTTGCGGTTGAAACAAATATGCAAGCACTAACTAACGGGCAGAGCACAGAAACTACCACCTCTCCTCCTCGACAACAACTCAAGTGAGTTTGACAGCCCACGACAAACAGCCCGGTGGTTTAGTGGTTATAGTGATGGACAGTTGGCCCCTGTCTGTCACAGTGTGGGTTGAATCCCACCCGTGCGTCGGGTGCAATGCTAGTCATTGATCAATCCGGTGTGGGGCCACAATGACCTGCTGAGGATCATGAAGAGAAAATGGCTCATCAAATCCAGTGAGGCGGCGAGTGGCACTTTTGAGCGCGAATCCCCGCTTAGAGGAGTGGTTCAATGACTGGTAACGACCGTACCAGAGAGCAATTTGCCGAGGTTTACAGGGGACTAAAAACCCCATTCGGGAGGCGGCTATTTATAAAATTTAAAATAAAATGACCCAGGGTGACAACAGACAGGATTAAGCTGGTAAGCACACAACACAAACGAGACAACCTGTGCCGCCAAACTATCTTTTGATACAGTTTTATAGTACATGGGCCTAGGAACTAGGAAGTCAGAACTCAACACAACTGTGACAAAACCAGCAATCTGTTGTGCCTAAACAAATAACAAAATAGTTCAGCCAGCCAGTGAGGAACTTGACATCCGTTCAGTGACGACTCATTGCATCCAAAGAAAGGCTATTGAATCAAAACCGAATTATGGACTTTATTGCATGGTTCTTGTATCAAAGCCTAGGTATTATCAAAATACATAGATCAGTCAATAATTACTTTGGTTTAAGATTCCACTGTAACGTTTACACATTCATATAAAATAATTTTTACAGTGTGAAGATCAAATAAAAATATTCAGAATTAAAACAGATTTTATAAAAAAACATATAACGACCCTAGTGGCAACATGAAAAACAATTTAGTAAAGGAAAGAAACGGACTTTTCCTGCCACCGGAGAAAAACTATCCTAACGTTTGGTAGTTAAAACTACACCGTAATAAATCTTATTGGTTGGAATAGTCTTAGGTTAGATCTTAAGTAAGATATTAATTAAATGTAGTTCCTGGATTAGTGTAGTCCTCTGAAGACGGGTGGTGTTTTTAACTACCCGAAACGTTAGAAGTAGTTTTTCTCCGGAAGTGGCAGGAAAAGTCTGTTTCTTTCCTTTAACTAAATTGCTCTCCGCCACTATTATGAACCTTCAAACTAACATGAAAAACAAACTTTATTTGAGGACAATATTACCTTCCTTAACCTACAAAATATTGTAAAACGATTTAATCATCAATGCATTGCATAACACTTGTAAAACTATTTAGTTCTGAATGCAATTATTAAAATCAACTGGACACATGCCAAAAACAATGTAGAACATATTCTACCATTGATGAAGTAAAATTATTCAATGTTAAAAAATTCAAAATGAATAAAAACATTCTCCAATAGAATATCCAATCAAACTTCAGCTGAAGCATGGTTATATCATAAAAGGACAAAAAATAGCTTAAGTAAGGAGGAAAATCTATCTGAAAACTGATTTTGAACATTAGGGTCTTTCATTTTTGTAATGCTGAAAAAGAAACAAAGTACACTTTTGAATTGAATGTGACTGGAACTGCCTCCAACTACATTGGTCTAAACAGAATTGAGATTCACTAAATCACTAGTGATTTAGTGAACTCTTTAAGGAAAACGTCAACAGCACGCCAAAAAACATCACACTTTTAAAATGTATTGTGTCCAAATTTAATTCGGAGGGATGTTTTTAAATGTTTGTGTTCTTTTTATAAAAAATAAAGTTATCAAAATAGTGATTCAGGTGACTTATGAAACACCTGCCAGATTAGGGTACGCATTAGAGGTAAGGCACACTTATCTTGGGTTAACTTACATATTACAACGTAAAAACAGACCAAGTTCAGACAGAATCTTGGGTATATTGTTTGTTTTATAAACTTGTTATTAAAACTATAACCTCTTTTGAACATTTTAAAGTATTAATTAACAGTATCTTAATTTACACAATGATTGATAAAAACAATGGTTAACTTCATTTCCTCAAATAGACTAACCCTTATGATGCATTTGAAAATTCTGTTAACTTCTTTATAATATATTAAAATATTAAGATTTACAATGTGAATATTTGAACGAGCAAGCAACATCAAAGCAAAAATAACATTCCAAAACTAATTTCAAACTGTGTTAAAAATGTACAAATATGATTAAAGGCTCCATAGCACAGGCAAGCCTACAAGAACATTTGTCATCATAATGCTTACCATAGCGTATGGAAAGATCGATTGCTACGTTTAGATTGTTTACAGTATGAAACTCTTTCTCAATTGTGGACCTCTTTTTCTTACAGACAGTGTAAATAGGAGGAGAAAGCAGATGATTATTAAACTGAATGTAATAGGTATAAAAGGGGATACCTGAAACACGATAATTACTGAAAAATAAGGTGTAAAATCAGCAACCACAGGGACAGATAAACAAGGTTTTTACTGAATCTGTAGGGTATGAAAAGATTCACGCACACAGTGTTGTATTTTTTTTTTAATGGGTAGTTGTAGCCTAATCAATGGCTAATCAAAAAATAAACAAACAGAATTGCTCTCTTCAAGATTATCAGAAATAAAATTTAAAGAATTTTCCAAGCCTTGAAACGTTTTGCCTGATTTCATTAGGCTAGCTCATTTTCTAATATTTTGTGTTACCGGTATGTTTCAGGTTACTTTTCACCAGGGGAAGACGCTGATACCAAAATGTCACGTTCTTCTTGTCCATCAGCGATGAAAAATATCCACAGTAAAGTTTCAAACTCATTTTCTGTCTTAGAATAGGTTATAGGTACCATACATTTTCTGTAACTAGGGTAAAGCTTTAAGTTTCAAAGGAAAGTTAAGTACACACAAAACTAGTTGCTATAAGGTCTTTTAGGAAGATTAGTTTAAAACAGAATGAGGTGCTAGCCAGAACCAAACGAACTTCAATGACAGAGAGACTGGTACATTTAGGATTAAATCAGTAACATGAGTAACGTCAAGAACTGTTTTCACTAGATGACCTTGCAACAAGATTACAAAGGCTAATAAGTAAATTAGGCTTACCTCTCCATAACCAAAGTCGGGGGGCTCAACAGGGGGATACTTCTTGATCAAGTCGAAAGCTACTTCCTCGATGAACCACTTGAAAGGTTTACACTGCAGTCGCTCTCTGATGGCTTTCTGCTCCGTCAAGTCTCCAGGGTCGATGTTACGGTAGTGAGGTCTTCTCTTGTACAAGTACTCCGCATACTCATCCATCCACACTTCAGCCACTCGTCGGTAGTTCTGAGAACAACAACTTTCCATCAATCTTTTCATTCTTTTGTCAACTGGGTAACGAGCCTAGAGGTGCGCGAGATCTCGGAATTCGAGATCGAGACGAGAATTTTTATTCTCGAAAAGTTCGAGACGAGAAAAAAAAATGTAGGGATGAGTCGGTTCTCGGTTCTACCGGTTCTCGGACAGAACCGGAACCGAGAACCGAAAATGACAAAGTCGGTTCCGAACCGGCCCCGATAGCGAAATAACACATAGGGTTAGGGTGTGCGAGTACTCGATGTATTGAGTCCGAGTTTGAGTATTTACCGCTACTCGAACTCGGCTCGACCTGATCGGTAAAGCTCGAAATTTGGTCGAGTAATTTGCCGTGAACGGTATCGAAGTCGTGATTCCACCGCGGGCGTTAGCGGGAGTCAAGAAATAGCCGCGAACGGTATCGAAGTCGTGATTTCACCGCGGGCGTTAACGGGAGTCAAGAGATCGCCGCGAACGGTATCGAAGTCATGAATTCACCGCGGGCGTTAGCGGGAGTCAAGAGATCGCCGCGAACGATATCGAAGTCGTGATTCACCGCGGGCGTTAGCGGGAGTCGAAGATCGCGAACGGTATCGAAGTCGTGATTTCACCGCGGGCGTTAGCGGGGTCAGATCGCCGCGAACGGTATCGAAGTCGTGATTTCACTGCGGGCGTTAGCGGGAGTCAAGAGATCGCCGCGAACGGAATCGAAGTCGTTATTTCACCGCGGGCGTTGGCGAAGTCAAATCGCCGCGAACGGTGGAACCGACAGAACCGAGAACCGGGAACCGATTTTTCTCAGAACCGATAATCGGGAACCGGTAACATTTTGGAACCGACCCATCTCTAAAAAAATGAAAACCGACGAAAATTTGTAATACCAATTGACTAGAAGTTATTTGAAGCACGATTTGCGCCGTAAACTAGAAGATTATTTCCAAATATTAAGTGCCAGCAGTTTGAACAACGTACTATGTAACATCGATGTCCAGTAGCGACTGAGAACGGGCGAGATAAGAGGATGATGCAATATTTATATTACGAAGTAAACAAGCTTGTCAAGATGGCCGACACGGGACACCACAAAATAGCCTCAGCCGAGAAATAACAGCTAGCATACACACAACTAGTCACTTAAATCGATAGTTACAATAGTCGCAAGTGTCGATAGTTGCAATATTTGTTATTGTTTTCTATTCGCAGTAATCGGAACAACAGTTAAGTTCGAACGTTTCGACTTTCGATCCATCGCAAACATTACTAACTGATCACGCGTGGCCATTATTGCGTCGTCTGTTAGTACTTCGTTTCGTGACGTCGCGTTACAAAGCGTCCATGATGTGGTTTATTGGGTTATAGAATTGCAAACAAAGAAAATCGTCATAAAACAAGTTTTGAATAGTAACCAATCAATTTTTTATCACACAAAACAGGAGAACGCTCATTTGTCAGTATGTTTAGAACCCAACCTCGACATATTTTGGGAATAAGACAATAAGCTCAGCTTGTTGATTTATTCTTTTTAGTTATACAAGTTGTTTTCAAACACTTGAAACATACCTAACGCATATTTTACCTGCACTATTAAGTTTATTTTAATGTTTTATAGTGTTACAGCCTTTAAACTTGTTATAAATTAAGAATAGTTTTTATTTAAGTTTATTCATATTAAAAGTCAGCTGTTATTTTGATGTCATCATCGGGCCTGGGTTGACCAATGAAAGCGTTCGTACGGCATGACGTCACGCATTACGTCAAGTGACGCAAGACGAAGCCACCACGCGCGATCTTATCTCGATCCACCCACGCCATCGCCATTCCACGCTATGAACTCGGTAAGCTCACAATTAGCCTTCCGTTCCGGTTCTTCTATAGTGTCGGGATACTAAATCTGGCGACGAGGAAAAGTGTTTCAATATCTTTCTGTGCGTGAGTACAATAATTAGTCGAGTACGAATTGTAATACAGAGTAATAATTTCCGTGATTTTCGGATATTTTGGCGATTTTAGCAGTGCTTTTATCGTGGTCCAAGCACGTGAGGAAACAATACTGCAGAATTTTGCACATGTTTGAAAATTGGTGATAATTCATAAATTATCTGGAGAAAATTGTTGGATATACATCCAGTGTTTATGGAAAGTGGAAACGGCCTGGTAGAATATAGGCTAAGTGAAAGATCGTCAATTCCTGGAGGACGAATAAGGTATTCCTGCGTAGAGGCTCATGTGGCCTAAGGACAATTTCTTGTAAGTTGAATTTTCTTCTTAAATTACTGAGAAGTTTTCAAAATAAATATTTGAAATGGCAGCTAAACAAATTTTGGGAAAAATGCATGAGTTTAATGGGGAGCTTGAAACATTTGAGAACTACATTGAAAGATTAGAACATTTCTTTACAATCAATGAGATTAAGAAGGAAAGTAAGGTGTCTTTATTCATATCGATTATGGGCCCTGAGTTGTATGCTACCCTTAAAAATATTTTGTTGCCTAGAAAACCTACTGAAACGTCTTATGAGGACATGATTGATAATCTAACGGCACACTTTGTGCCAAAAAAGAACATAACATACGAGAGGTATGTTTTCAATAAAAGAACACAAAAGGAGGGTGAGAGTGTTAATGAATTTGCTATTCAACTAAAAAAATTGGCATCGTCATGTAACTTTGCTGCTTTTCTCAGTGACGCACTTAAAGATAGGTTTTTGTGTGGGTTAAAGTCAAATGAAATTCAAAGTCGGTTGCTGTCCGAAGGTGATACACTCACGTTTGAAAAAGCTCTAGAGTTAGCTTTAGTTTTGGAAGAAGCTAATAAAAATGTACGAAGTTTACATCCAGGTTTCGAGTCACAAGTGTCTGAAATTAACTTTGTAAAACCCAGTCAAAAGTCGGAGAGTAGGCCTAACTCTAATTCATATTTTGCAAACACAAATAGGACTTATGTCAAGCAAGGTTTTCAAAAGTCATGTAGCGGTTGTGGTAAAAATCATGATAGGAGGAATTGTCCTTACAAGTCATATAGTTGTCATAATTGTCAACTAAAGGGACATTTAGCAAAAATGTGTCGACAAGCTGATCGTAGGCAGAGCGGTAGAGTCAACTACTGTGCGGAAGGGGAGGAGCCTCAGTTGAATACGGTACAGGGTACTGCTGATGAGGACTTTGGACTCTATACTATAGCCTATTCCGATAAGAATAAAACAAGTCCAATTGGTACCGATGTGGTAATAAATGATGTTCCAGTACACATGATTTTGGACACAGGTGCGGTTGTATCGTGCATGACTGAAGATGTGTTTTCTACACTTTTCAAACACTGTGAACCTAAACTGGAAAAATCTTTAATAAATTTAAAAACTTATACAGGACAAAATATTGAGGTCATTGGTGAGTTCCAGGCAAGAGTTTCTGCTGGTGACGAGACGCACATTCTTCCATTGGTGATCATACGAAGCGGAGTACCAAATCAACCGACCCTGCTGGGGCGTAACTGGCTTGAACAGATCAAACTGGATTGGAGTAAAATCGCAAGGAACTTGAAGGTTAAGGATGGTACCGTCATGCATCTGAACGGTAAGAATGTTCAGATCTCTTCATACATACAAGAACTAAAATCAAAGTTTTCGACAGTCTTTGAACCAGGAATAGGAACTATTAAGGGTGTGGAAGTAAACCTAGTACTAAAGGAGGGCGCTAAGCCGGTTTTCTGTAAGGCCCACAATGTGCCTTATGCACTTCAAGAGGCGTTTGAGCTAGAGCTTGAAAATTTAGTGAAAAGCGATGTCATATATCCAGTCACGCAGACTGCTTGGGCTACACCGGTGGTTTTGGTAGAAAAAAGTAATAAATCCCTCAGGATATGTGGAAATTTCAAAATCTCAATAAACCCTTGGTTGCGAACGGATCATTATCCGTTACCTACACCAGATGAAATCTTTTCTAAGATTGCAGGGGCTAAACTGTTGTAGAACCTTTCAGGTACTAAAATATTAAGGGCCTTTGAGGTACTTGCCCGCAGGCAGGGTCCATTTTTCAAGCGGTTATGTCAGAGAAAATCCTCAGAGGGTTAAATAAAACCTTCTGCTATCTGGACGATATATTAATTGTCGCGGAAACAGCTGAGGAAATGTACCAAAATGTCACTGCGGTGCTTGCACGATTTGAAGAGTATGGTGTTCGAATCAATCCAGATAAGAGCGAGTTTTTCAAAACTACTTTGATTTTCCTAGGCCATAGACTAAGTGATAACCAAATAAAACCAAGTGAGGAGTTGACCAAGGCTATTGTGGGGGCTACTCGTCCTGAAAATCTAACTCAGTTAAGATCATACTTAGGATTAATAAACTATTATGGCAAATATCTGAAAAACCTCTCAACACTATTGCAACCACTGTATAGTTTGCTCAATAAGGGGGTAAAGTGGGAGTGGTCACAAAAATGCGAGAGAGCCTTTGAAGACAGTAAAAAACTTTTAACAGGTGATAGAGTCTTAGTTCCATTTAACCCTAAGTTAGACATCATTGTAACGGCCGATGCGTCTCCCTTTGGTTTGGGGGGAGTGATCTCACATCGTATGCCCGATGGGTCAGAGCGGCCGATAGCCTATGCGTCTCGCACACTTACAGTGCATGAGGCCAAGTACCCTCAGATAGAGCGGGAAGCCTTAGCCTTGGTATTTACCGTAAAAAAATTTCATACTTTCCTTTATGGTAAGAAATTTTTGTTAGTGACCGATCACAGACCCTTGACCTATATTTTTGGCCGTACTAGGAGTATACCTACCCTAGCGGCCGCACGAGTACAGCGTTGGGCATTAATCCTGTCTGCATATGAATATGATATAACATATAAGAAGGGGTCAGAAGTTGCCAATGCGGATGGTTTGTCTAGACTCCCTTGCCAAGATGAAAAACCTGGCCCGGAAAATTTCATAGCATTTTTTTCAACTGCAAATGAACTCCCCGTTACATACAAGGAGATTGATACTGCCACTCGTTATGATCCAATATTGTCAAAGGTCCTTGATTTTACAGTTCATGGGTGGCCAGAGAACATTGACAATGAGCTATTAAGGCCTTATTTTTCAAGGAGCCACGAATTGTCAGTCGATGGAAATTGCTTAATGTGGGGGAGAAGGGTGATTGTACCGGAGCCTTACCGCAAAGAAGTTTTGTTGCTACTTCATAAAGAGCACCCAGGGGGATCTCGTATGAAAAGCTTGGCAAGAGGGTATGTTTGGTGGCCAAAGATGGACACAGACATTGAAGATCTGGTAAAAAGCTGCCGGATATGTCAGTCCACACGCAACTCTGTTCCGCTCGCTCCCTTACAGCGATGGTCTTGGCCCAACCAACCGTTCCAACGGATACATGTAGATTTTGCATCATTTCAAAACAAAGAGTTTTTAATCGTAGTCGATAGTTATTCAAAATGGCTCGAAGTATTTCAAATGCAGACTACCACAACCGTAAAAACCATAGAAAAATTAAGGTCCTGTTTTGCAGTTTTCGGCGTGCCATTCACATTGGTGAGTGATGGGGGCCCCCAGCTGAGGTCCCAAGAATTTGAAAATTTTTTGAAGGGAAATGGTATTCTTCATGTAGTAAGCCCACCTTACCACCCAGCTAGCAATGGTCTGAGGTGCAGTTCAGACAGACACCGGCGATGCAAGTTCAGACCAACAGAACAGTTCAACACAGAATAGACAGCTTTTTATTTGTATACAGAAATACACCGCATACTGTGACTGGCTGTAGTCCTTCAGAAATGCTTTTCAAATTCAAACCCAGAACTCACCTAGCATTGTTGAAACCCCATTTGTCGGCAAAAGTAAATGAAAAACAAGACCACATCGTAAGGACACGAAATATCAATAGAAAAACAAGAAGTTTTGTGGTGGGTGGAAATGTGCTCGTAAAGAGCGTCAGAAATGAAAAACTAAATTGGTTGCCTGGTGTGATAGCAAAGGTCGTCAGCCCAATGACCTACTTGGTTAGAACTGAAGGCCGCACTAGATTTGTACATGTGGACCATTTGAGGGAAAGTTATATAAATTCGCCTGAGGAAGAAAACATAATCATTCCGATGCCATCACCTGCAAGGCAAGTGGGAAAATCGCCGACTAAGACTATTCCTGAAGAATATACTGATGTGGAAGTCAAGGAGCCAGAGGAGCATAACCAAATGGAAGAGCTTAACCCAGGCCCGCATCAGAGCCCATTGGTGCGCCGATCAGGAAGAGATCGGCGAGCACCTAAAAGATTAGACTTATAAGAAGTCAAAGCGTTCCCTCCAAGAAGAGAGTTTTATTTTGTTTTTATTAATTAGTTGGGAGGGAATGTTATAAATTAAGAATAGTTTTTATTTAAGTTTATTCATATTAAAAGTCAGCTGTTATTTTGATGTCATCATCGGGCCTGGGTTGACCAATGAAAGCGTTCGTACGGCATGACGTCACGCATTACGTCAAGTGACGCAAGACGAAGCCACCCACGCGATCGCCATCTTCCCACGCTATCTCGATCCACCCACGCCATCGCCATTCCACGCTATGAACTCGGTAAGCTCACAATTAGCCTTCCGTTCCGGTTCTTCTATAGTGTCGGGATACTAAAAAACTCAAATTAGAACTCTGTGATTGTCAGTACAAGTTAGGGTAAAAAATAGTAAGCGGCTTAACTGAAACTTGATGTGATAGGATGGAAAAGGGAACAATAATTAACAACTACCTGAAATAATCTTTATATCATAACAATATTTAGTTTAATATTTTCTGGTAGGTATAGGTTAGTTAAATTTTGATTTGACTTGTAATGTTTTAGGTTTTGTTGCTGTTTGTGTGGTCTAGGTTAGGCCTAGCTTAGGCCTACAGCTTGACATTATATTTTTCACTCGTTTCAATGTAAAATAATGATAAAAATAATTATTATTGGTAATCAAAAACTGGACAAACATTTTGTTTATGTGTACAGTACAAGCTATTAGAGCACTCAGGAAAAATAAAACACATTAGACTTTTAATATTACAATAATACCATATTCTATAACAACTAAGCAAACTACTTAATAATAGCAAAAAACAAACAAATGTGGCCAAAATTATCAAAATTAAAATTTCTCGTCTTGATCTCGATTCTCGAAGTTTTGGCTGATTCTCGCCGTTTAGTCTAGACCTTAAAAACCTGCTCTCGCACACACCTCTAATAAGAGCCTATTTTGCCAAGGAAACTAATTCGCTAGCCTAGGTAAGATGGGCATATCTATTACACATTTGAATGGGCCAGGGTATAAGTTATTACCCTTAGGCCTACCCGTCAAACTGAGCTAAATTATACAATAAACTGCCAGATAATTTAAAAGTATACAACATGTGAACACCTTTAAAGCCAGTTTAAAATCCGTTTTGGTCCAAAATGCATAATGTAACTCAATAACTCAATAACTCATAACTCAATAACTTATGTAGATGAATTTATGGACATATGAGGGTTATCCAGAAAGTAAAGAACGTTTTGGCATGGTCAAATAAAAAAATAAAGATATCAACACAAAACTTAATTTACAAATGCATAGACCCTTCCTCTACATTTCTAAGCAGGTGCCATGGATTTCAAGACACTGGTTTTAACGTGGGACCAGTTTTTCATACCCATGTTCTACTCATTTGCCGAAAACATAAGCCAGGATTTCTTAGCTTCTTTGAGTTCCTTATCGTTAGCAAACTGTTTTTACCCAACAAATCTTTAGCTTCGGGAATAAGTGATAATCACTCGGCACCAAGTCAGGGCTGTAGTCGTTTCTTTTCTTGGCCAAATTTAGCGTCATGGATTAAGCCTTTTCAATCCCAAAATCAGTTGCCATGACTTTTAGTGTTTAAATATCACACTTTACATTTAGCGGGGTTTTCAATTGTCGATTCCATTATTAATCACTGTGGACCGAGGCGCGTAATCACACAAATGAACCTACACTCAAACTGAAGAGGAAGAATGTAGCTAGCAGCTGCAGTGCTCGTAGTGGTGAGGGTGGCGGCGTGATGTTTCGTTCTTCACTTGCTCATTATATATAATACATCTCCAAAATTATTATTTATCTATTTATGTTAAATTAATACTATTATTTGGTGGTCAGCAAACATTTTGTGTTCAGCTTTTTATGGTGCCTTTACCTACTTTTATATATATATTTTTTTTTATTATTAGCTACTGTTTTGTTGTTGTTGTTTTTATGTAACACAATTTAATTATTGTATTGACAATAATGATTATGTTATGTTAAGCGTCAGGGTGCTTCCTGACGAAAACCA
>CM032059.1:39243974-39260009 GCA_018831715.1 Matsumurasca onukii | reverse complement strand
TCATTTGCCAAAAACATGAGCCAGGATTTCTTAGCTTCTTTGAGTTCCTTATTGTTGGCAAACTGTTTTACCAAATAAAAAAAATCTTAAGCTTCGGAATAAGTGATAATTACCGCACCAAGACAGGGCTGTAGTCGCTTTTCTTGCCCAAAACAGTTGCCATGACTTTCGAGTGTTTCAATTTCACACTTTACATTTAGCGGGGTTTAAATTGTCGATGCCATTATTAATCAACGAGATGCGAATCACACAGCAACGAACCTACACTCAAACTGAAGAGGAAGAATGTAGCTAGCAGCTGCACGCTTGCTCGTAGTGGTGAGGGTGTGTACGGGCGCTGCGATGCTAACGTTTTTACTTTGGATGACCCTTGTACTTGGTATCCATTGGTTTAAATAACTATCCAATAAAGAAATAAATTTAAATAAACCATTTTCTATAAGACGCCTGACAATAAAATGTCCTTTCAGTTCATGAGTCAACAGCATAAAACAGAAAATCTGTTGTTTTATTTTAACCCTACAGTGATCACATTCGTGTGTACTTGTCCAACTCAATGGTAATTTGCAGCCAGGCACAGGTCCCACCACGTATGATATGTGGACAATATTGGTCCACTTTTTCTCTTAATTATTTTTAGTTACCATTACCATCAAACTCCTGATTGATACACATAAACTTGCCATAACTGATGTGAATATGTAATCATCAAAAATCTCTACACAACATGACATTTAAAAAGGATTAAGGCAGTAATCGGCAGTGGCGGCTCGTGACCTGTAAGGAAGGTAGTGCAAATTGGTAGAGGGAAAGTACCAAACTGGCAAACTTATCCATTCAATACAGTGTATTATAGTTCAGTTCGTTAGGTATAGCATGGCCAATGACCTTGAGATTTCTGCTCGCTTATGACCGTATAGCCAATCTCACCGGCCATGCAAAACTGACGAACTGTATGTAGTGTGAGGCTATCGTCTGTCACGCACTGCGGTAAGGTTTGTTTTGGTTGCAGGCGCGCGTGTGGCCCACAGAGCATTAGAATATTCATATTCTCTGTGGTGTGGCCCTATGCCATCGGGCACGTGTACATTAAATTTTATAGGCATAGCTGAAAATAATAATAATATACTACTTAGCAAAAGCATAAATAAAATATTTTTACAAAATCAACAAAAAAGGTTTAACGTAAAGAGTCCTACCTGTATTCTTAATGTTTGTAGTTGAGATCGATGCGTCGGTCCTTGAGAGAAGAAAATCTGTCCACAATATCATTTATGAATTTGTCACAGTCGTTGGTTTCTAGCTGACATAACAAGTCTCTGTGTACCGCGATGTTTGCAAGTGACGACAGCCGGTTCTGGGAGATTGTATTTCAAATAAGTTTTGATTCTTTTAGAAGGAAAACTCCTTTCTGCCGAGGCACTGGTAGATGGCAAGGTTAGTGCTAACTTAAACAGTTTGTAAACTTTGGAAAACATCTACGTGTACATTTTCTTCGTGAAGAAGTTCAACCTACCGACTCCCGCGTTAAAATAAATGTCACTTTGGTACAGCAGTTCTAACTCGTTTTTAAACGGTGAGGATTAGTAAAAAGTTGGATAGCACTGAGTCAAACTATTGAATGATTCTACAGGAACTTCTTAGCGTGATCTTTGAATTTGATGTGTCCACTAAAGACAAAAATGTCAATTTATGGATATCTTGAAAACGAGTGTTTATTTCCATAACTATATTGTCTAGAATTTCAAAAAATTACTTTGAAGTTACAAAATAGTTCCTCGCTTGAAAGATGTACTACCTCTTTTAAAAGTGACTCAAAAGAAGTTTTTCCTTGAGCATCAATAAAATGTTTTGGCAAATATTGTCATTTCTTTTTCTTTTATTAATTCACAGGTATGGTTTATTTGTGAAACACAGTAGCCTACGCCTAACGATTTTCTGTAGAATGTCAAACAAAATGTCTATTGCTCCAAAATGTCAAAACACTAAGGCAAAAAGTAAAATGAAAGTCATTCATGTTATTTAAAAATCCAACAGCTTATGCACGGAGGAGGCATCTGATTCACGGTCATCTATTATTCTTCTAAACACATCTTTTAGGCCTTCCCAGTTTTCGACGGTCACGGTAATTATTTTTGAGTTCGAAAGTGTCCACCGGCCTTTCCTACAATGTCCTTAACACTGCACTGCGTTCGGAGACTGGTGAAAAACGATGGGATACCGCTTAGGTTCGCAAAAATATCCGAACTTTAGAGATTATTGCAACTGTGTTGTAGCACTAGATTCAGACGATGTGCTAAACAATGGACAAAACAGCCATGAGCCTCCTGCTTTACTTTTTGTTGTAGTCCTTTATGCGTTCTGCCATTGCTCCGCACCGCCGTAACACTGACCCACTAGTTTACATTTGTAGTCATGGAGATATGACTTCATGGAGAAGTTCAAACAACCCTTGTCCAGTCCGGTCTGTAACATCATAATAACCGAGGAAACGCTCAACTAACACACCATCTTCGTTCACGCATTCCTCACAATAATTGAACATTGCGAAATTTGACTAATGTCTGTATCATCCAGTTGAACGGAAAAGAAATCAGCTTTACGAATTTCGTCGGTGATATAATCTGAAATGTAGTCTGATGTGCACTGATAATTTCGTTTTGAATAGTTTTGAATCACCAGTAAACACTGCTTTAATCTTTTCAGATATTCTACGCCTGTCGGCCCTATTTTCAAAAAATTCTGCCAACAGTTCTTTGAAATTACCCCGTTTGTTGAGGACACAGATTCATCATGTCCTCGAATGCAAGTTCTTGTTTTCCTAAAACAAAACACATCTGACGCATTAAAGTACTCAAAAAAGCACGGTTTAGCTTTACGCTTTCATTGTGCTGCTTAATGTAGAGCCTCGATTTTGCAAAAGCATCTGATAGAGTGCTTAAACTTTTGATACTTGTTTGAATTGCAAATTGCACTTCAAATGTTCCGCCAGTCCCCATGTTTTTGACACTTCGACAAAAGTTGGGAAAGTCCCCAAACCCACTACTATTCCAGGCATGTTTTTGTAAATTTGTACAAGCAAGGCCAACAAAAGAGTTTGTTCAAAACTACACTACCAGACAGCCATGGAGTTTCCCTATACCACTAATGTTTGAAATTAACTGTAAGAAGTCTGTCTTTACATTTGTGTACTGTGACATCGACATTTAAATTAGGTGTGGGTCTATCAGTTTTAATTAGGTCCTTTTATCATCGTTTGTCCATCTACTGAATGGCGTTTCTAATAAAATACAAATTGAATCAGATAACGGATTCATGGTACTAAATTAAAACTATTCTACTTCACTATTTCCTACCTACTATCT
Organism: Matsumurasca onukii; assembly: GCA_018831715.1. Lineage (NCBI taxonomy): Eukaryota > Metazoa > Arthropoda > Insecta > Hemiptera > Cicadellidae > Matsumurasca > Matsumurasca onukii. The sequence goes on along the minus strand of CM032059.1, from coordinate 39,256,644 downwards.
ATTTAAACATTACAGATCATACCAAGCACAGGCACGGTTAGGCATTCCAGTTCCACAAGGCACAAGCAAAACCACTATTACTATTATATTAGGCACTACATTCACTAGTATACTTCCTTAACCACTTAAACATCACATGCAACTACACACGAAATATACAAACAAAAACATAAATAACAAGCATAAAACTAACAAATCCACGACTGAATAATTGTAGGAACTCGCCAGTCGCCACCAACATCAACCGTCTTCACTTCCGCCAGGAGGCAGACTAATTTCTGTCAGTTGAGTTGCATGCTGGGATTGAAAACTGTAGTGAACCACGTTTGAATTACACTTGTTGTCAGGTTACCATGGCGACCCAGCTCACTCTGTGTCTCCCTCCCCAACCGCCTTCCACACCTCCCCAACCCAACTAGGAGACGGCTAGAGAAAACACTTCTCTAGCGCTTGCTACCAACCTAACAGTACACGACGCTATTCGATTCTCATAGTTGCAGGTCGATTTATCCATGTGTATCCGATTTTTGAACTACCGCTATTGTTTTAAGTGCTAACAGTAACTAATTTATTTAAAAATTATTCTCGCATTTTCCTGAAACTCCAGGTGAAGTGTCCCTTCACCACTTCACCTGACGAGCCGCCACTGGTAATCGGGAAAGAAATAAAACAGAAAAAAACAACAGCAATTTAGAAATTCAGTGAGCAAGGAAACATGTTCCAGAAATAACCAGTGTTGCAGTTACTGAGCAACACTGTATGACTTTGTAGTCCTAACGTTGTCTCTTGTCTTAAAAGTTACAAGACAAACTCTATGTTTTTACTTTTATCTGCCCAAAAATACATCTAAATAAATAAAAATTACAGAAAAACATAGGAGAATTTGTATCCAGAATAAGATTCTGAAGTGGGCGCACATTAGTTGAAACTGTCAACAGGCCAGGAGAGTTATCTTTTCGACTTTTGGACATTAGTTAGATAGCCATAATTACATTTATGGTTAAATATGTTAATGATCCTTTCCTGATTTAATTTAAGCTTTAGAGGATCAATCTTTTATTACAGGTTGTTCTTAGTGCATATGAACAAAATCGTCTTAATTTCCATGTATAATAATTAATTAGTCTAAAAAGTTTCTTTTACCATAGGGTAATCTAAAAAAAAGGTATCAGGCCAATCAAAATCAGGTTGGGCTAACAATAAAGGTGTAAAGATGAATCAACATGTCCGCTTAGTTAGCATCCACGATTCCTCTTGCTGTTACTTCTTACTCTAAATACTTTCCTTTGCCAAATTATTTGTCCCTTATAAGTTATTTTGCAAGGGCGCAGAAATTGTTGTGACTCTATTCTGATAAAAGTGGAGATTTCCATAAAATTATTTATTAGCTTATTGAAAATCATTATAACCCATAAAACTACATAAATAATATTAAGATACAACCATTTTATTCCTCTACAACCATTTATATTTCAGTAATCATCATATTTCAGTAATCATCATACTGCTCAACTATCATACTCACACTGTAATAATTAAAACTTACATTAGCCACGATTAAATATACGTATAACAGTTTGTCTTACAACCTTAATATAAGAGAGAGGCTTATTAACAAATTGTTAAAAAAAACTCCTCGAAGGAGCCATATTAACTTCTGTCAATCTTCATAAATATATGAATGTACACTTTTTAACACTTCCCTGATATGGCTAAAACTTTTCTGAACCTAGATCACTACATTAGACATAGGCCTAATGATCAATGCACACAAACCACTTGAAGTTTTTTGTAATAAAGGTTTTACACGAAAAGTCATGTATTTAATAATCTCTATTTTGGCTCTAATTTAATGTATACCTTATCATTAAAATTATTCAGCCCCCTTGAAATAAAAATACTTGTCCGAGTAGCCTTTCTTTCTCTATATGCTTGTACCATATACAACAACAGTTGCAATTAGGGCTTCCAATCCAATTTTTGGATCTCGCCATTGAAAATTCTAATTTTGCTAAATCCTTTTATACTACTGAAATTAGCTGGTTTTTACAATTAAAGTACTTTTCATACAATAGAAAACAAAAAAACATCACTAAGCTTTAAAATATTTTTAAAAATGTGGTGTATGTCGTCACCGGCATTTTTAATACCTAGTACTCTATAGATTGTTAACCTACAAGAAAATTGAATATGAAATAACGTTTTCAAAAATACTATACCATAACATAATTTTACTCAAAAAAGATGATTTTTCGTATAATCTTAGTCTTGAAATCCCAAAATTGGTCCTGAGGTTTGAGATTGGAAGCCCTAGTTATGCAATGGCAGCTCGTCAGGTGAAGGAAGTGAAGGGTCACTTCACCTATGTTTTAGAAGGAAAAAAATAAACTTTAACATTTAATCAATCCGTTTCCAAAGTCCATGGGATCGCATGATAATTATCAACGACGACAGTGAGTGCGATACAAACTCGACAGCAACAATCGATGGTTGCCTCGATAGTCACTACAGAAAGTTAGTATGCCTCTATGATTGCCACTGGCTGCTTCGTGTAAGATCGGAATACTTGGTACGTAGGTGAAGAGCTTTGTGCGAACCTTCACTTGACATTTGTCTATGAGGTAGGGATAGACGCTGAGGGGCGAGGAAGGAGACTGCGTTGCTATAGGAACGAGTGATGTTACAAGTGTATATTCAAAACCCGCCACCCGCGTGAGCTCGCCAGACAATAGACCAGTTGACTACTCAGTAGACCCACGTGGCACAAATGCTCTGTTTTTAGGCCTACGTTTGCAATCAAATGACAGGATTATGTACATTATTTTAGTTAACAACTAATTTTAAATAGTGGTTTATTATTATTTTACTGATCCATACTACAAAACAATTTTATGCAACGATTTCTATACGTTGTCAGTGTTCCACTTATTACGGTTATTGTTCAATGTTTCAATTCAACATATTACTTTTTGCAACATTACAAACATTAACTTTTAACTCCCTGCTAGAACTTGCAAGCTGTAATAACCACGTAGTTTCCTAGAGAAATACTCATATTATCAATAAACAATGTATTTTGAATTTTCTGTCCACGCGTGTTAGAATAAATATTTAAACGTATTTTTTCCTCAAATAGTGGAGTACAGCTGATTTGCCCTTCACCTTCCTCTAGGCTCACGAGCCGCCACTGTAGTTATGAATGAGAAAAGTTAGCGGAGACTGCTAAGTGCTGGGCAGAAATATTATCAGAGCACTAACAGTTTAGTCCATATACAAGTGTCGTCTACAGATTTAGCTTAAGCTTAGAGTATTTCATTGACTAGAGAGGTTGTGATCACACGTTAGATGTACTTGAAGCACTTCTGCTTGTCATGGGGTATTCTTGTCTTAAACAGAATGGAGTCTGCTCTGAATTGAGTATTTAGAAGCGGAGTATATCCAAAAACCTGACAACAAACAAACACATGTAAACTAACATACGTAAAACTACAAAACATGCAAAATTGTATGAAGATTAGTATAATATATAAATGTATCCCTAAAATTTTCAGGATTTTTGAGAAATCTAATTTTTTTTAAAGGTTTTGCAGGATAAAATTTTATTTTAGGAATAGGAAATTTAGTTTTTTTGGGTTATGGGAGTCATAGTTTTTGCCGAAGATTGCAGATCACACTTATTAACCAACGCCTGATTCTAGAATATACACCCATTCATAAAAATCTTGCAAATGCAGGATTTGTCACATGCATGCAAAAATTCTGGAAGCGCAAGATGTTATAACTCAATAAACACCTATATTCAATGTTTAGCATATTTTGTCTATTCCGTTTCATCCGAAAATTACTGTCTTCTGATTTCCTGTCCCGTCCCAAAATCAAGAACTTCATCTAATCCACCCTATAAATTGTTATTTTGACGCAGAGTAAATAATAACAAGTACCTGAGTAAAGAAGTTTATACACTTATGCCTCTCTTGGAAATGTGTGTCATCCTCTGAAAGAGAAACAGGACAACCAGGACATCGAAATGTCCAACGAGATGTCACCTGTAGAAAAATCACAACATAACTTTTCAATCAAAATTTAAAAACAGACACTTTACCAATAATTTCAAACATGGAAGGGTTAAGACTGTCTTTATGTACAGAGTGACAATTTTATTGCACGACATAAGAACTTCCTTGTAGATTTGCACATTGATGAGCAAACTATACTGATGGAGGTTTAAAGCTGGAGGTACAATGTGATATCTTTAGTGCTGTCAGTGTTCTACTACTGTTACCCGGCGTATGGGAACAGCATCTCGAGGTGATGCTGCCAGAGTCCAGCGGGTTCAAAACTCCGCTATTCGCTTGTCTTGCTCCTCAAGAAATTTGACCATGTATCCCACATCGTGGTGCTGCAAACATGATGCATATGGATTCAGTTTGTGGGGTACTGACTGCATGCATGGTCCACAAGATCCTTACCCTTGAGGAGCCCCACCTCAAGGAAAGACTGCTGTATCGGATCAAGTGTCAAAGAGCCTCCCGACACGAAGAGGTCTTCACCTCCCTAGAGTTAGTCTAGAGCTCGAGAAGAAGTTTCTCCTATTTCGGCCAAAAGTGTACAATGACCTCCCTGATAAACTCAAAAATATTCTTAATTCAAATACTTTTAGGAAACAGCTTAAAGCCAGTCTTAGTGAGGTAGTTTTGTGAGATAGCATTGTTAGTTTTGTAAATAATTGATGTTTATGTTATTTAAGTTTATAGGCATTAAGAATAATTATTAGACGGAGTTGTTCTGAAAAACAGATGTAAACCTGAGAAACGCTTGAATAAAAAGGCATTTTTATTTATTTATTTATTTATTTTACACAGGTAGACTTTTTACTCTTATTTGAAATTAATAAAATGTTTTCCCAAATTTGTTAATGAAATTGCCTTCACTAAAATTGGACAATATCTTAAATAGTAAGCTCTGGCGCTGGTGTCATTACAAATATCCAAGGCTATTAATTCGTACTACAGTTAAATTAGTTATAGCCCACTGCTAAAGGTTTTGACTTTACTGTGGAGAGTCAGCCAGGTCGAGATCTATCTTAGCCAACTGGGCAGCTACTGAGGATGACTCTTCACAGCGAGCTCAAGCTTAGGTTTTAGTGAATATGCTTAACAATTTTAAATGTTATTAAATCTCAAAGATTGGGTTTAATTTTTTGGTGATGTATTTTTATTGTTTAGTCATAATTTAGTATTTGCAACCATCATTTCATCAGCCAGATTTTACCTCCCAATTCACCACGTACAACAGTGGTATTTATAAAAGTTAGCTGCAATTATATCTCAAAACAAGTTTGAATCAATAACCATTGGAGATAGGAAATCAATTAAATACAAAGTTGTAGATAATTTTGTAGCAGATTGCAGATCCAACCTGAGGTTTAGCTACCACGACCTACATGGGTATACTTCCTCAATAAATAAATAAATCTAAATATTAAAGGAAATTCATTGTTTCAAAACTGTATTTTTTTACCCTAGAGAGAGTTTTCTGATCTAAATCAACTGATAAAACTAAAACGTCTAGATTTTAAATAAAAATGTCAAGAACTTTATGTTAACCTAGTTCAGTTCTGGCGTACCTTGACGGGAGGTTTCCGTGTAATGTGAGACACCAGGAAGTTCATGGCAATGTCCTCACAGTTCATGCTCATTCCACCTTGTCCCGCACAGCTTGAGGCAGCCACTGAGTGTAAATGTATAAGTAATACTTGTGTATGAAAGCAGCTCCTGTAACAAGTAACAACGTTCGTTATCCATCCACGCTCTGAATGCTGGAACGGGTGAGCAAATTCCATTAGGCTGGTGATCCAGGAAGGTCTAATTTACCTTTAGGAGTTTTTAATGTCAAGATATGCTTCATCCCATCAGAGAAGTTTACTTACAAGTATTTTATATATAATCTTTATTTTATTTATTTTTTATTAAACCTTTACAAAAAAAACTTTGTTTCAGGTAACACAACAATTAAAAAATCTACACGTTGGAAATCAATGTTAAAATATGGTGTATTTGGTTTAAACTATATAACATTTTGAACTAAGAATAAGGAGCCACCAGTGACCCTGTGGAACTCCACATTTGACTTTAATTGGGCTTGAGAGAGTTCTCTATTTGAACTTGTTGATATCGGTTGTTTAAGTAAGATTTTACCCAAGAAAGTGGTAACCCTCTTACTCCATAGTTGTTTAGAATTTTCAAAAGTTTTGAATGTTTAACACAATCAAAAGCTTTTGTCAAATCTAGGAAGATTCCTAGGGTTTTTTGACGATTTTCTAACGCTTCTGAGACTCTTTCTAATAAACTATTCATAGCATCGAATGAATATTTATTTTCTCTAAAACCAAATTGATCATTAGATAAAATGTTGTAGTTTGAAACTAAAGAATTGAGTCTAGCTAGAAAGGCTTTTTAAATATTTTACTGATTGTAGGAAGCAATGAAATTGGACAATTTGTCATTTCATTGGCGTTTCCTTGTTATAAATGGGAATAATTTTAGCTGGTTTTAAATAATCAGGAAATATTACATTTTTAAAGGAAATACCGTATTAATTAGTTTTGTCAATGGTTTAATCAGACTTGAATGGCATTGTTTTAATAACCATGAGGAAACTCCAAAAAATATCCCTTATCACTATTTGAGATGCAGACCACTCTCATGAGGGTATTTTAAGGCAAATATGTTGGTGAAAGATGAGTGTAATGAGTGGTAGTAATGAGTTATTAGGTGTAGTCTTGTTACAAACTAAGGCCGACTCTTCCTTAGAATAGGTCATTAATTAATAGCCCAATGACCAATGGAAATACGAGGACCAACGGCTTAACGTGACTTCCGAACCACACAGGTGATGGTCTCATATGTATAAACGAAGGTGGGAGTTGATGCGGGTATCATCAGATGATTACTGAGACTATCTGAGCTGTTTTAGACCTCATCTCAAAACCTGGCCTCCATGAAGCTGGATTACAGGACCACGCCACGAGTCCCAGTCAATATTTTTAAGTGGCAATACACTACTTATATCAGGACCAGCACTGCCAAAAGTTGTTGGTAAGGCCAGGTTTCGTATAAATGGCTTCTCTGTAGTTAGCAGCCAACACTCAGGTCTCAGACTTTATTTAAATAAATGAATGTTTGTTTATAGCTGTGTTTGTTTATTTTTGTCAGACCCAAAATTGGTTTATGTCCCAGGGTTGATATTTAAACTCTGAATCAAAAGTGCAGGCCCTTGAAATCCTACTTTAACATTCACAGCCCTGTGGTATACTAGCCATGAATGCTACAGAGATTGCAGCATGTCTGCTACAGCACCAGCATGTCTGCGGTATGCGACAGTGTCCTCCAGACAGACCTGCCTGTATCACTCTCTCTCTGTTAACTGCTCCAAGACAAAGTGGAACAGAAAGTATCCAATAATAATTTTTTTGTACATTCAACAGACTGGTGTCTATAAACTGAAATATTTTGATTTACAATAAACTAAAAGGGCAACACACAATAAGTTAATAAAACTATGTTAATTTTTATTTATGAATATGGAAATTAAACCATGTTTGTAAAAAAAGGAATGCTCAAGAGAAATTTTCTTTATGGTCTGGTATTTTTTAGTTATAGCCACTTTCAAGCGGGGCAGCAAAAGGCATTTTCAAATGAGCACTTCAACGATATGTGTTTTACCCAATAGACATCTTAAACAGGTTATATTTTATTTCATCAGTCTAAAGCTATGGGTTCTAAAACTAATGTGGCAGCCTGGTTAGGCCCCACCTTGAAACTAACCACTGTACCACTACCAGTATGTGTCTACAAGACTGACCTGTGAGTACCATGGACAGCTCACAAGAGTAGTTTGAGTTGTAAAGCCAGCCTCCGTAGTTCAGATCCAAGGCATGAAACCTGCCAGGGAAACCAACTACACGATCTCTTTGTTCTCGCCATACCCTAAACCAAACAATGGTGGTTTTGATGATAGCTATATTCAGTGGTGAGTGGTAACACACTACTTTGGCTACTGTTTTGTAGTTAAGGAAGTAGCGGTGCTATTTCTTATAACTATTATTATGTTTATTAGTGTTAGCATCAGTGCCTTTTACAGAGCCATTATTTAACATTAATTAAGCTAATTTCTTTTGCTACTTTTACTACTCAAATAGTCAAAACAAAAGTTAAGTGCCGCTATTATAAGTGCCACGGCGAGACAAGCCAAACATTGTGACACAGGATGATGATCTAGCTTAGCACTAAAGTTGACAAAAACTGACTACCTATTACAGGTAAACGGTCAGTATTAACACTTTTATTTGCATAGATAAAACATCTGTTCTGAAAGAAGGTCAAATCAACCACAAAAATAGCTAGCTACTTTATTCTATTAGTTTTAGTTTTAACAAGCTAACTTTTTTAGAAAGTAGTTTTAGTGAGCTACTATTTGAAATTAGTTCATTGTCACAGGCTATGGTCATTGTTCTCATGGTTTCTCCTGAATAATACATTGAAAACCACAGACGTTGAGATATAAGATAAGTTGGAAAATATTAGACAAAAACATGAAAGCTTCCAAGTAATCTGCCAAACTGTTAGACTGAGCAATGGCTAATTCCCACAAACACTGAGCTTATGCCATTTTCAGTTGCCTGTGGAATATCTAAGCTTATATTATTTAATGGTAATGGAGAAGATATGAACTTGAATTTAATAGTATAAATTGAAACTAAAACTTATTTTTAACTGACTTGGTTTATATAATTAGAGTTCATATTTGTCCAATAAAACCTACCTGAACCCAAACATGATCTCGTCATGCCTCAAGTGAGCGTCGTCGTCCACCGCCAGAGAGAACTGCCTCGGTTTCTATCACATCGTAGGGCACAAAACGGTTGTTCAGACTGTTAGTTGTCGCCTTCACTACCTACAGATGATATTGTTATATCATTATGTTATTTTTCAATTTGTAATACAGTAGAAACTTGATAGTTTGACAATGAAAGATTAAAATATCTTGTACCTTAGTAAAATTGAAATTTTCATGTCGCTTACAGGTTGATTATGCTGATTGCTTTCTGTAGTATGGTGTACTTGTTTAATCTCCTACCAGGATCCAAAAAAAAACTAATTTGAATGTGTTCCCAATGAAATATCAAATATTTATTCACTTTTCTAACATTAATTTTATAAAGATGTAACTAACAACAACACACACTATTATTACATCACCACGTTATTCTAGTTCTACAAAAAAAACCAAAAGTATTATTTTAATTTTAACAGCTGTTGCAATCTAATTGTAGTATTTACCAAAAATGATGTGCTGTTTTGGCTCAACAAATACTATATAAAACAACATTGTAAACACAGTCAATTGTTAATTAATTAAGTTTTTGACAGTACTAGTTTTTAGGATTGCAATATGAATTTGGTTACATTTTCACTTAATAGCGAGTGGATATTTGTTCCCTCTCAAAATGTTGTGTAGTTTCTAAACACAAATAACCTGGAGAAAAGTGTTACATTTTAAAATTAATACCAATTTTATGTTGTTCACAATTTGTAGATCTACTCGAAACCATGAATCAAATGCTAATGTCAGTTCTTGATCCTGGTTCCTAAATGAAAAAGTTATGTTTTTGTAAGCTAGCTGCAAATGCTAAGGGAAATCCAGATATCATTTGTAAAATCTTCATGGATGCTTTAGGCAAACACAGAACCACCACAAAATTTAGGCAATAACAGTTCAATTAGCCATTCAATAAATTAATATGGACAATATAAGTGGGCCCAAACATTGCATAAACAGTTGGGGAGAGTCGGGAGTATGAATCACAAAAAGATCCTAAATCACAATGGGGTTGCTAATGTAAGGTGTGAGAAAGAAGGAATGAGACTGTTGAGCTACTAGCACACAGGGATGAGGGGTGAATGCAAGAAAGAGAAGACAAGGTGGAGGGGTTTGTGGTGACAGAGAGGGGAAGACAGCAGCTGCAGCGTATGGGCGGGAGGGAAGGCAGGTGTGTTGTGCCAGTGTGGGACAGCTGCACCTTTATCAGCTGTCTACTACGTCATCAGCTGTTGCTAGGCAACCACATAGGGACGGGGTTACATAACCAATCACAGAATTTTCCTTATTTCCTTATCTCATTTCCATCTACTCAATGATGAATTTCAGTTGACAAATAATGTTTTTAGAGTTGTATACTAGTTTTGACTTACAGTAAATTAAAAGGTTTTAGAAATTAAAAATACAATATTGCAAGCTAGAAGGATCTAGTACAAGTACAAAATGGATATTTAGTTCTGTCTGAAATCGTTTATCAGCCAACCTGACAATGGCTGCCGGCCTCAATTGAAAATGCACTCAGCACGGAAGTAGAGGGGAAGAGGGGTTGTTTACTTAGAACTGCTCGGCCACTAGTTTTTTATCTTATCTCCACCAGAAGTACACAGTCACAACAACAATACTTGGAAGTACAAAACACAAATTTTAGCGGAAAAATCAATGTTTTCTGTGTTTGGAACACGATATTGACCCGGCCCGAATTAAAGCCTGTAAAATTACCGGCCCGGTCCGACAATGGGCTTTGTAGCTGGCCCGACCCGACAACTTTGGGGCCCCGTGCACCCCTAATACGTACCTCTACAGGTACCCCGATCTCAGGCCAGTGAAGATCTTCCAGAGGAGGACGAGGGGAGTTCCACACAACCACAACCTTGTTTAAGTAGGGCAAGCCTTGGAGTCGACTCAAGGAGTTCATCAGCACCTGCACCAACCAGTAAAGTAGGTAACATGTTGGTTACTAACCAGACATTCTGCATTTCATAATAAAGTTAGATTACAAGGTGACAACTAGATTTCAGTGTTACTGGAGAGATGTTTTTGTCTTCTAGGCGTTCATTAACATATTGTTTTTACTAGCTAAGTTTGTCAGGTATAAACTATTGACGACCACCGCGCTCCATTGGGAGTACTCCAGGTATCAAGTAAGGAGGTAAATACTAAATAGAAATAGGACCCCAAATTTAAGACACATTTGATTTTTCAACAGAACAAGTTAGATAGGATATTAATAAAAATGTAAGAATAGGAATAATGATTAATTATTTTAAAACTTACTCTTGAACGCACTATAGAGTCGTTTAAGGATTGAGCGCTTTATTGTAGTTTGCTACACTCACAAGCTTAGATTTACATGCTTTCTAATCATGATAGACCTACCGCCTCAGATTTAAGTGCTTTATAACCATGACTAGAAAACCAGACCTTGATTAAAACACCTTTCCAAACAGCTGACATATTTGAATTCACATACTTTTTATAAATAAAATACTACATATTTTTATAAATTAATCATATGTTTACCTTAGACTTATTGGAAAAAAATGTCTGTCTGTAGAATATAGAACTAAATAACTATTGGGTAATTTCTTTGCCGTTCGGGCTTAGCAGCAACCAGAGACAAGAAAATACCGCAGTATGCGAGAGTCGACTGGATAGATCGGCTGTCAGCGTTAACTAGACATGTTATTACCTGGTCCCTCTGGTAGGTCAGCATGACAATGGTGAACTGTTCACGAGGATAGTTTCCACCAAGACTCTCGCAGAACTCCTTGCCAGCACCCCCGGCCCCTCTGCCGATTGGTCTAAACCCGACTCCTGACCCTAAACACATTCGTACAGCAGTCAAAAAGTGTTGCCTTTACCAGTAGCAAAACTACATCTATGAAACAATTAATAGATTATATACAAGGGTCATCCAGAAAGTAAAGAACATTTTGGCATGGTCACAAAAAATAAATATATCAACACAAAACTTTATTTACAATTGCATAGAACCTTCCTCTAATTTTCTACAGTCACCATGGATTTTAACACACTGGTTTTAACGTGGGGCCAGTTTTTCCATACTCATGTTCTACTCATTTGCCGCCAAAAACATGAGCCAGGATTTCTTAGCTTCTTTGAGTTCCTTATCGTTAGCAAACTGTTTTGAAGACTCCGTTAGAATTTTGCAGAGGAGTCTTAAAAACTAACAATTCTGACATTTCCATCTTTGTACATCCTAGAAGCTGCATGTCTCGTAAAAAAGCACCCAACAAAATTTCCAGTTTGCCAATCTGAGTACAACTTGCGCAATTCTGGTGACCTGGCAGTCCTTCCCCATTCCACATCCTTCTATCAAAAGCAAGTGACGTATTCTTATACTAAGGTATACAACAAATTAAAGACATAAAAAATATTGATAGCCATAAAAAATTTAGGCATAGACTGAAAGAATTTTCATTTCAAGGAGAATATTACAGTGTTAAAGACTTCTAAGAAGATAAGGCATCTTCTGTGTAATTTTCAGTTAGTTTTTACACTGTATAATGGATGTAAATAATTTGTACTTATGACGACGTTTGTCTATGCTATATAGTTTTTGACAATAAATACTTTGATTCTTGATTCTTTACCCAAAAAATCCTTAAGCTTTGGGAATAAGTGATAATCACTCGACACCAAGTCAAGGGTTGTAGTCGTTTCTTTTCTTGGCATAAATTAAACATGGATTAAGCCCTTTCGATCCCTTGCCATGACTTTTCGAGTGTTTAAATTTTACATCTTACATTTAGCGGGGTTTTCAATTGTC
>CM032059.1:36384002-36400807 GCA_018831715.1 Matsumurasca onukii | reverse complement strand
AGACAGCTAAGTGGGGTTGGTATTCGGGAGGTTCTTATGTCCGCATACCATGGTGTTTTCGAATCCATATTAACATATGGAATCATATTTTGGGGTTTCACCAGCAACAAAAACTTGGAGAGGGTATTCGTTCTTCAGAAGAGAGCTCTAAGGATTGTCTGGGGACATGGTTGGGCTGATAGCTGTAGAGGGCACTTTGAGACAGAGAACGTTTTAACCGTACCCTCGCTCATAATCTATTTTGTTTCGATTTATATGCTTCAAAATCAAAGTAGCTTCAGAAATGTGCGTCATAATTTAAACACAAGAAATAAATAATTTTTAACATCACATCATATTTTTAATTTAGAAATCTGTAGGAACTCAATTTTTTATCGTGAGCCAAATTTATTCAATAAACTTCCAACTGAGATTAAGAAATCACCAAATTTAAACATTTTCAAACATCGACTTCGGCAGTATCTGTCTCAAAGGGTTCTTTATAGTCTGTCGGAGCTTTGACCACTTCATAGTGGGGAAAATGTCACAATTTCTGACACAACTTGTTGTAAAGTTTTATTTATTACATTTTATAGTAATTACTTACTGCAATAATAATTGTGTGTTATTTAAATATATTTCTAAGCATTTTATGTACAAGTGACTTGCAACTAAATGTATTACATCAAATGTTGTTAATAAAGAATTTGAATTTGAATATTCGGCCTGTGTAACACATATTCTATCTTGAAAATAATGTTTGAACAGAGGTATTTATAAGCTTCTCTGTGACAGATTATCCAGGGGCGTGTGTCGGAGGAACGTGTTTTCTCGCTTCGTGCAATTGGGTTGATTTGTACGGCACAATTCTACGAGTATTTACACCTACTTTTGACAGTATTGTTAAAGTTGTTAATGTTTAAATATACATTTAGCTCAAGGCTTGTATACAGGTGTCCCGTAACTCTCTGTACAAAGTTATATAGCATTGTTCCTTAGGTCAAGACAAACACATTTCACCATAGGAACATGGGTCTGCGGTGCTTATTTGCCGTCTGTCTGTCTTTATGTGTTTTTTACAAATTAATTAATAAGTCAAAACAATTAATAAAATTTCACCAAATTTTGGTCAAATGTTTATGGTAATAAGACCAATTGCACAAAAAGTATTGTAATATTATTATAAATATTTTCAAAATGGCGGCCATTTAAAATATTAAACTTTAAATATCTTAAAACTGGTGGTTTTACAACAATTTTGCAGAATACTTTTCTTTAGTAAGTTCTATTACAAATCTTATGACATAAAATTATTAAATCGAATCATAAATAACTGAGTAGCTACAGATTTACTGTGACGAGACACTGGTCAAATATGGGTCTTTCAATGACAACAACGGAAAAGTTTGTGTAATGTGATTGTCAGGCTTTATGTTTACTGCCGATCAGCTGTCTTGTAATAAGAACAGCTGATCAAGACCTTGTTGCCTAAATTAACTCCATTGTTGTCTGAAGCGTGCCGTGAATTAGTATTGGTTATTTATTCTTATTATCGTTTTAGTTTTTAAAGTAAATACTGTTGTACTTGTATGGAAAATGAATAGATACACAACAGAAGAGTACTGTGATATGCACTATTGTTATCGAATGGCTCGTGGCAGTGCAAGAGGAGCGGCGAGGTTGTACGCGCACACTTCCGACAGGCCATGTCAAAATCATCAGACATTTACTGCTGTTCACAACAGATTGAAGGAACCGGGTACCTTTAAGGTAAACATGAGTGACACTGGGCGTGATAGATCGGTTCGTAGTGTGGAATTTGAGGAACAAGTTCTAAATCGGCCCCTTCAGACAACAATGGAGTTAATTTAGGCAACAAGGACTTGATCAGCTGTTCTTATTACAAGACAGCTGATCGGCAGTAAACATAAAGCCTGACAATCACATTACACAAACTTTTCCATTGTCATTGAAAGACCCATATTTGACCAGTGTCTCGTCACAGTAAATCTGTAGCTACTCAGTTATTTATGATTCGATTTTAATAATTTTTGTGTCATAAGATTTGTAATAGAATTTACTAAAGAAAAGTATTCCTGCAAAATTGTTGTAAAACCACTAGTTTTAAGATATTTAAAGTTTAATATTTTAAATGGCCGCCATTTTAAAATATTTATAATAATATACAATACTTTTGTGCAATTGGTCTTATTACCATAAACATTTGACCAAAATTTGGTGAAATTTATTAATTGGTTTTGACTTATTAATTAATTTGTAAAAACACATACAGACAGACAGGCAACTAAGCACCGCAGACCCATGTTCATATGGTGAAATGTGTTGTCTTGACCTAAGGAACAATGCTATATAACTTGTACAGAGAGTTACGGGACACCCAATAGGTTACCTATATGTTATGCTAATGCATTTAGCTGACGTGCTCATTATTACAAAGGATAACTCTACATCGTTGTGAAGAATATTTTCATTTATCAATTGTTCAATCATGGTTTTCTCATTCAACCACGAAAACTTCAAGCAAAAAGAGAAAATTCTTGAAAAGTATTTTAAAATGTGCTTTGAGTTACTCTATTAGAAACAGTTTCAGTGGGAAGGGCTTCGAACCATCCTTGTCCTAGGAAACTATGAGGCACGCTGCTTTGACGGAATTTTGAAACATCTCTTCTTAAATTGACTTTAAATATCAATTTTCGTACCCACATAACTAAAAACAGTTATCTTTTCGCATTTGAATAATTTAATATTCATAGAGTACGTACATCCAAGCACATGTACCAGTTGTCAAGACCCATTGTTTGCTGACGATTATCCCTGAACACCAGAGTGTGCTGGCCGCCTCGTCACCAACAAGGATACTTGCCTGTAATTTACAAGTGAATAACAAGACCATTAGCCATATCCATTACAGTTATAACTTTGTATTTGGTGTGTTCTACCTAGAAGCATATATAGCGAAATTGTTCTGCAACCTCTGGGATGACAAATGCGCCGGTGTGAGAGATATTAGCGAAAAGCTATTTTTTCATACTCAAGTACTTTATCGTTAAAGTAAACGGTTTTATTGACCGTTAGTAACTGTATTTGCTACCAAATAGGTTGGAAAAACATTTTAAAGTACGTAAAGTATTTGATTTCTAAAATGATTGATATTAACAAATCTTTGGTTTATAATATGACTCGTATATCAGTGTGCCCTGAGCCACTAAGCTTATTTTATAATTTCCACCAGTTTTTCAATGTAAAATATTACAATTTAGTATGAGCAAATGAACATCTTAACTAAAGATAGCTGCAGAGATATTGAGGATTGAAGTTTTGAGATGTTAAGCTATCAAACTAACTAGTAACTATTGATTAATGCGTGCAATCCTGATATGGTTAGTGGCGTTTTATGTTATATCGAAGAAAGCAAAGAACTTTGATGCGTTAAGTATCAGTGTTTCATGATGATCTGTCTGACAGAAAAATATTACGAATACGCCTTAATATAATTTTTATATATCTATTGTATATTGTTTGGGATCTAGTTGGCTTTCAAGACCTTTTTAATTCTAATACGATTGTTAAAAAACCACTTACCATGTAAGGGTAGTCTTTAATGTCCGCGTCTTGTCCGTCATACATTCCAAAAACCGGAACGGCCACTGAAAAGCAAAGACATTTTTTGAATTAACAAATAATAGTATAAATCAGTTAACTATTCAACAAAACAATTACATGAATCGCTGATTTGACCGCAATTTAAGTAATAAAATAAAGAATAACACTTACCAGCTAATAAATACAAATATAAAAACATCTTTGAATGGTGACTATGATTTACTCTGTGTTGTTTTGCTCCGTATACACCCAGTTTAAACTTAAGCAGAATTCTCGATCTTTATACTGCAGAATTTCGAAACATATTATATCTCTGAGAGATAGTGTCAAACTTTTCCAATAAACACTCACAACTACATTAGTTTTTTAGTGGTACAGATTTGTTATCTCTACAATTTAAAAAAAAAACTAAAAGATAGTGAGTAATTGTGGCAATAATTAATCTTAGAAGATAATGTCGCGTACTCAATTGGTAATCAAAACACAATTGTCTGATAAAAACTGGATAGTTGCTCAGTATTTCAATGGCTTATTTTTTGTATCTATTTGAATTGATAAAGTATTAGGAACAATAATGTCGTAGATGTAAAGTTATTATAGCAGGACATTTTTTCAGGGGGTGGGCAAACAGCTATGTGGAAAGACTTTTCGGTGGGGTCTGGAGATTATGGAATACCCTTCAGTTATATGAGGGTCCGGGGGTCTTTACCCAAGAAAGTTAATTTACTTTTAAAATAACTCAAATTAACACATATATTAATGTAGGAATTAATTATGGGGCTTAAAATTGTAGTCAGAATTATTATACCCAGCATTTTTGACATTTATTCAAGAAAAGATATGGTTAAATAAGGTTAATGGGCAAAAAGTAACATACTAATTATTTATTACAGCAAAGAATATAGAGGTGTTGCAAATTACAATGCTTGTATATTCCTCAGAAAAGGGTTGAGATTATGATTTGAATAACAGTTTTACAGTCTAAACGTCACTCGTCCATTGCAAATGCATTGTTGGTTAAATCCGTCTTGTATTTTTGATTCTGTCTCGCTACTCACCACACTGCTACTACCGACACTTGGCTTGACATTTTTGCCGTTTCGGACCCGACCCTCGTCGCACACCACGGACAATTCCCCGCCCCCGGCCTTTCCAAACACGATCTTATCTATATGGTTTACAACCTTCGCACTCCTAAACCTAAGGCTAAATTTATCTCTTTCAGAATTTACAAAACTCTAAACTTAGACGCTCTTCTTGCCGATGCATCCGCTTTGCCTTGGGCTGAAGTAATTTCTTCCGAAACCGTTGATATGATGGTTTCCAAGTTCAATACACTTCTCATTGATCTTTATGATAGACATGCTCCTGTTGTTAGAAAGAGAGTTACCAAAGGGCCTGCCCCTTGGCTCAATGATCATATCCGTAAACTTCAAAAGCAACGTGACGCAGCATTCCGTCTGGCTAAGTCATCTAAGTCAGTTATTCACTGGGAAAACTACAAACGCTTGCGTAATTGCACTCAACAACAAATAAGAAATGCCAAAGTACGGTATTATTACAGAGCTTTATCTCCCAATCAATCTACAAAATCTTTATGGACTAAACTAAAGGATCTTGGAATTGGAAAGTCAAACAACGAGGCACCCATATCTTTAAATCTAAACACTATAAACGACTTTTTTACAAATACTCCTGTTGATGTGTCTGGGGCTCGAGACTTTGTAACCGAGCTTAAGGCTTTTCCCCGACCTCTAGCTCATCCTGACAGGCTTTTCTCTTTCTCTCCTGTGTCGGATGATGAGGTTCTCAAAGCGATAATGAGAATGTCTAGCAATGCCGTTGGTGCTGATAATATTCCTATTCGTTTCGTAAAAGAAACTTTACCCATCACGCTTCCAGTCATTACTGCAATTTTTAATAAATCACTTTCATCCTCAACTTTCCCACACATTTGGAAATCTGCAGTAGTCCGACCTCTACCCAAACGCTCAGCCCCTGATTCTCCTTCAGACTTCAGACCCATTAGTATTCTCCCAGCCTTATCAAAGTGTTTGGAAAGGATTGTTCACAATCAGTTTTCAACTTTCGCCGAATCTAACGGCATCATATCTAACTTTCAATCTGGCTTTAGGTCTCACCACAGCACAACCACTGCTCTGTTGAAAGTTACAGACGATATTCGGTTTGCAATGGACAAAAGAGAACTTACTATTCTTACTTTATTCGATTTCTCCAAAGCGTTTGATTGTGTATACCATCCCTTGCTTCTTCTGAAATTGTCTATGAGTGGCTTCTCCGATGGATGTGTTGACTGGGTCGAGTCCTACCTTTCAAACCGCCGACAACTTGTGAAATCAGGGGACTCAGAGTCCAACTGGAGTCCTGTCACCAGGGGGGTTCCTCAGGGATCCGTCCTTGGGCCATTGTTTTTCTCCCTCTACATCAATAGTGTAACTGAGAGTATTTTTCATTCTAAATTTCACCTTTATGCCGACGACTTACAAATCTATTATCATTTTCCTGTCAAAGACATTGTTCACGCAGTTACTATACTGAACTTAGACATTCACTCCATCACACTTTGGGCACAGAAACACGGACTCAAACTAAACGAAAACAAGACTCAGACAATTATTATTGGGAGTCAACGTCTTCGTTCCCAACTCAACCCTCAAGACATCCCTAAGCTGACTCTAAACAACACCGATCTAGTATACTCGGACAGAGTTAAAAATCTCGGTCTTACTATTAATAACTCTTTGACTTGGCACGAAACTGTAACAACGACTTGCAACAGGGTGTTTGCCAGCATTCATAGTTTAAAGCGTTTTGCTTTATTTCTCCCTTTTAACGTTAAAGTAATGCTGGTAAAAACTCTGGTGTTACCCCTCTTCAACTCTTGTGACATTGTTACTAGTGACATGACTGTTGAGCTTTCTGAAAGGCTTCAGCGTGCTCAAAACTATTCCATCAAATTTATTTTTAACTTGCGACGTGCCGATCACATCACACCTTATCGTAACCTTTTGGGCATCCCAAAACTCAACCAACTTCGAGATTATCACACACTTACTTTACTGCATGCGGTTCTAATCCAATCATCCCCTACTTATTTATCTGAGAAGTTTATTTTTATGTCTCAAATCCATAGGCACGCAACTAGAAGGGGCGAGCTATCTCTATCAATTCCTACTCACAGATCTACAGTTTTCAATAAATCATATGTCGTAACCGCATGCAGGTTGTGGAATGCGCTTCCAAACGAGATCAAAATT
This sequence comes from Matsumurasca onukii, assembly GCA_018831715.1. Lineage (NCBI taxonomy): Eukaryota > Metazoa > Arthropoda > Insecta > Hemiptera > Cicadellidae > Matsumurasca > Matsumurasca onukii. The sequence goes on along the minus strand of CM032059.1, from coordinate 36,393,926 downwards.
ATCAGAAGTCGGGCCCGTTTTGGGGTGGAGGTAAAGAGTTGGTTGACACGGGAGTTGTAGGGCTGATAGGTGGCGCTTTGGTGGCTCGCATAGTTTGGCAAGTGTGTGAATGGGGTGTGAATGTAGCTAAAGGGTTTTAAGTGTTATTATAGTTTTAATTGTTTATATCTTCACAGTTTATGTTTTGTTTGATTATTCCATTCCATTGCATATTTCATTTATATTTCTTCATTTCATTTCCATTTCATTTCATTTCATTTCATTTCATTTCATTTCATTTCATTTCATTTCATTTCATTTCCATTTCATTTCATTTCATTTCATTTCATTTCATTTCATTTCATTTCATTTCATTTCATTTCATTTCATTTCATTTCATTTCATTTCATTTCATTTCATTTCATTTCATTTCCATTTCATTTCATTTCATTTCATTTCATTTCATTTCATTTCATTTCATTTCATTTCATTTCATTTTTTTTTCATTTCTATGTTCTGAAAAAACACATACCCTTCAGTCGATCGTTTGACATGGTGCTTTAAGTTTCACTTGTCTTTGCCTGTTTGGTCACCAATACTTTGTTTGCTTATTACGTTTCTTATTGAATCAGTGAGCGCCCATGATTTGGCTGTACAACATTGTAGCAATCTAATCATAGCTGTAAGTCTGCAACTTCAAAAGTACCTAAATATACTCAGGTTTTATTAATTTTTGATAGAATAAATTTACTACTTAAGACTAAAATATACTTTCAATTTGTGAGAGCGTGTGAAAGATTAGAGTTCGTGCCGGAAGAACTTCCGGCTATCACGTGATCAATGATTCTACGTCACTGCCTGGAAACAACACATTTCTTCTTAAGGCTGCGGTTGTTCTTTTGGAAATTGGAAACGTGCTTTAGGGTTTGTTTGGAAAAAAGAGAAACTTACCATTACATTTAATTACAACTTCTGGAAAAGTTTGAACTTGTGTCAGTAGAAATATTTTCATGCTCCCAGTAAAGATTTAACAAGAAAGTTGAATATGCTTAGCTACTAACGTTGGGGCAAATATTTGGAGATATAATAATTTGAACTTCAGGTCGTTTTGTGACAGCTGAGGTTCATATTGTATTATTACACATGGTTGTTCATGTATATATTTCGTAAATAAAGAATTTTGAACTTTAATAATCAAATTAAGGATCGGCCAATAAGCGTGACTTCAAAGAGGTGCTTTGTCTGGAAAGGTGCCGATTCCCATTATTGCCAGTGTTACTAAATGCGTCTAAGGTTAAAATATTGGTGCGGACGTTTTCCACGTTTTCCATAGCTTTTCAACCGGAAGGGCACACCGTTTTAGGATCTGGAATCATACGTCGTTTGTTAACTGACGAAATTGGTTCATGTTTGCTTTTTGGAGAGGGACTTCTCCACACAAAAATGGATTTCTATGATTTAAAACGGTATTTAAGATCTAAATTTAATGAAGTTTAGTATAAATACGTACCATTTCAATGCTGATTTTTCTTTGCTTTTATTGAGCCGTTTAAATATTAACATCAATTGGTAGGCCAGTATTCTAGTATAATACAAGTTAAATTAAAACAATACTATGCTATAATAAAGCATAGTATGGTATGTATTGTTACCAACATGTGTATGTTGTTATTTTAAGACCGCATCATAACATTAATAAGTTCTATAGCATAAGCGCCCATTTGGAAGGGGAATCGTCCTCTTCTAAGTGGAACCTTTGTTGAATAAATCCCTTCTCGTTCCTGGAACTTTGCTAGGTTTCACGGTAGCACTTAGGGGTAAGTGGTGATTATGTTTATATTATTTTTAGGATGTGTGAATGTGAAGAAGTTGGGTCCGTGTCGGTAGAGCTAATGACTCGTATGATTAATAAGTAAACAGTAAACACAAAATTTCATCATTTCATTAATCTCCCAGTCCAATGACAACATTGGTATGATGTTGGAGTTATATTTTATTAAGTGTCCAAGTTAATTTGTGTCATGGATACTTAGGGACAGATATATGCTGCCCCAATTTTCTTTCCTTTTCCTTAATCCATCAAAAAGTACATTTTCCAAAGCTACATTCCACACTCAGATTACTTTATTCAAACGTTATTTATTATATCCGTTATTTATATTTATAATTTGTTTTGTTTCAGTTCAGAGGAGAAGTCAGCAATGGAAATGTCACTGAAGACTTTATAGATGATCCAAAACTGGACTCTGCGGTATGTATTTAAATCTAATCAAAATTATAATTGAGCGAATCAGTCATGCATTTGTGTGAATGTTGTATCCAGCACAAGCCGAACAAGCGTTCGTTTATGATAGAAGCGTTGACAGTTTTCAAATCATGCATCATATTAAACAAGAACGCATTTTGTTTCACTAAACCTTCAATGCATCTTCAGCTGATTATACTCAAGCATTGTAGAACAGAGCCGTTTAACTAACTAATTGTAACTGAGATGCAACATTGGCAAACTGACTTGATTGATCTCCAATTACCTATTGTTTTAAATCTGAAAAACTGTTCATATTTCAGGGTCAGACTCCAGTAGACGAGCAAGGGATGAAATCTCAAGATGATTCAGAAGACTTCAAGAAAAGACTGAGAAAAGATCTGATGAGCAGAGACGCTCACAGGTAATTTGAAAACCATTTTGAAACCTTAAAACAAAATAAATATATAAATGACGAAATATATACCGTGATCTTGTATGTAAGGCGAGCTTCTAAAATGTATATACTTCAAAAGAAATATTTTAATTTAAGTGCTTTTATACAATACAAATGTGTAATTGTCCTCTTTGTAATAAAAACTCGTTATGTTTCCATTTCCAATGATTAACAACAACAAGGTTATGTTGCTATTAAGAGAAACAAATCATTCACATTCATTGACTTTAATTAAGTAACAAACACACCGGCAAACAAATGCAGTTGTCTTTATCAACCTGTCAACATTTACAGCGGACAAAATACGAGTGTTTTGTTTAATGACTGAACATGTCTAAAACAATGTCTTTAAAATAGGTTACTTTTATTTCTTAAATCCCATGTTTTTATTTAAGTAAATGCATAATATTGTTGTGGGGTTGTACAAATGATACGGTTTGGCGTACTAAAACTTCCTTTAGTTGCCAACATTAGACTAAAATGAAACTTTCTAGCTATTCAATTTATTTTGTCGGTCAAACTAAGCTCAATCGATATTTTTCATATAAGCGTTGAAGTAATAACTATTTGAACTTAAATGCATAGTGGCAATTCTAGTGGATTCTACTTCATCTTACTATCACAGACAATAGAAACTCTCTATAGACGTCCATTTTGCCACTATAAATAAAAGGCTGGTTCAAAAACAAATCCATCACCGAGCGCATTTGTCATATCGTTCACCGCACTGCGAAGTTCGGCTCGACCCCTGGGGACCCTCTACACTACGCAAGACATGGCAACCATGCTAGGTGATGGATTTGAAACGCTTGCACTATACCATTGGACGTCTACTTGCAGCTGTGTCTATTGTGTCCTCCAACTCGGTAGTACTCCCTGTTTGTATCAGCTGATTTTGTTGCAGAGATCTGACAAAGCACACGACGTTGTTCACATTATCGTTCAAAGACACTCTGAAAGAAGAAGAATATTCACAACACACAGAATCTTTCTCCGGAGTCTCACTGCTGGGATGTCCCCTAGCCCTCCTCTTCACCTCTGTCGCTCAACTGTTCATCCTTCCTAGGTAAGTGACGCCAACAAACACCTCAAGATAGAAATAACTTTATAGAATGCGCACGATGACATTAAATTAGAACGAAGAGAGTGAAGTTATTTTCAAGGATGATTGGTTTATTCGCTTTTCAAAGCTTCAATTCCATGCGTATCAGAGTGGGCAAATGAGTATCGAGTTTTAGCAGCAACTTCAGCATCAGAGCCAGGTAGTAGACGCTCTTTTATGATTTGGTCTTTGGTCCGAACTCGTATGACGGTAACAATAATGTTAACAACAATAACAATATATACAACCCTCTGTGTAACTCACTCACTGACTCACTGATATATACAAATGTTTACCCACTTCTAGATGAGCTAGAAACTTGAAATTTGGTATGTAGGTACCTTTCACTAACTCACCGACGGAAAACTGCCAAAACCAAAATTTTAAATTTTAACCACCTAAAAAAATAAAAAAGCAAAATGGCGGAAAACATGTTTTCTAAAAACGTCTAGTGGGTGAACGGTAAGTCCTACCTGAAATCTGATTGAATTTTCATGGTGAAGTTATTTTCAAGGATGATTGGTTTATTCGCTTTTCAAAGCTTCAATTCCATGCGTATCAGAGTGGGCAAATGAGTATCGAGTTTTAGCAGCAACTTCAGCATCAGAGCCAGGTAGTAGACGCTCTTTTAAGATTTGGTCTTTGGTCCGAACTCGTATGACGGTAACAATAATGTTGTCAATGTTGAGTAGTTATGAAACAAAAGGATGATACAATACAAAGTTTATTAAAATTACCTTTTTCCCTTTCTGAAGCTAAGTACATTGATTTTGTTTATGTAGTTATGTGTTTTGTATATGAGATTATATTTAATCATGGCATGTTCTTTTTTGTTTCAGAGATATTTTAAGTATTCTTTCATTCTCGATAGGCACTGTGTTCCTAATAGTCTTCACAACAGTGTCAATAGCAGAAGCTTTTCCAGCTGTAAGTTGATCACTATTATATAGTCTAAGATGACTTTTAGCTCTTGCAATCCATCCTCAACCCTAGGCATGGACCCTGAGGCTGGACTCTAAGGCCTATTTTAAGTATATTTTATCAAGATAAGGGATCAAATCGGATATCTGGCTCAAATTACTTTGAAATTCCCAATGATGAGTTCAACAATTATTGGACATTAGACTTTGTACAGTGCGTAGTTTTTATGAACTTAAAATGACGCACTTGGTATTTATATATTATAGTTTTAAATTATGTCATCTCGTAATTGAGTTGTCCAGCTACCAGGAGCTAAAAAGCTCAGCAGCTAAACAGTAAACATTGTTCATTGAAAACATCTTTTAAATCCTAGTTTACGACGGTAGTGTTATGAGAAATAATAAAAGAAAACCTACAGAAAGCATTAGGTTTTATTCATCTAGAACTTCACATTAACAAAACAAAACTTGTTAGTAAACATTGAAAACAAGTAATGAACAAACAGCTGAATGATTATACACAGAGTATAAATAATAAACTACTACATTCTTCCCTCCTTTAAAGGAAATAATCTTTTAAGTATGAAGGAGGTTTTCTGCTTCTAGAAGAACATCTCTGAGTTGTTGGTTGATTGATGTTTTGGGTTCCAGAGGCACCTCTGTCCGGGATAGGTGGATTGAAATTGGAGTTTGGAGTATATGATGGTAATATTGGAGTTTTGTTCATTTGTTGACATGTTGGAAGCGCTGATTCAGTTTCACTTAGGTGTTCTTCAGGCAAATCAGTTTCATTCACACTTAAAAGATTAAGATCTCCCTGGTGCAAGGTGTCTTAAAGACACGGTGGTTTGATTCCCATTGGGAAGGCGAACTAGCGCGTAGTTAGGATTGGCTTCAATCAAGTCAACTTCATCTACTAGGGGTTCGTACTTGCTTTGCCTGACGTGTCGTTTTAAGAGCACTTTTCCAGGGTTTATCAGCCACGTCGGAAGAGATAAACCATTGGTCGATTTTCTTTGATGAGTAAACATTCTCTCATGTGGTGTCATGTTAGTCGCCGTGCAAAGAAGTGATCGTATTGAGTGTAGTGAGTCTAGTAGCACTTGTTCCCAATCCTGTGTTCTTAGATTACGGCTTTTCAAGGAGAGACTGATCGCTCGCCAAACTGTTCCATTGAGTCGTTCTATTTGGCCATTGCCCTGAGGATTGTACGGAGTTGTTCTGCTGGTAGCTATTCCTTTGGTGTGAAGAAATGTTTTTAACTCTTCAGACATGAACGACGTTCCTCTATCACTGTGAATGTAGGATGGCATGCCAAAGGTAGTGAACAAATCACAAAACTTTTCAATCACTGTTTTTGATGTGAGGTCAGGACAAGGATAGGCGAAAGGGAATCGGGAGTACATCGATAATTGTAAGTAGGTATTTGTTTCTTGAGTTTGAAGGTAGAGGCCCTTTAAAATCAACATTCATACGTTCAAATGGGGCTGTTGATTTTATCGAGGGTACTTGGGTGGATCTGAAGAACTGTGGCTTTATTTCCGCACAAATAGGACAAGCCGTTACAACTTTCTTGATTTCTTCTACGGAGTATGGAAGGTTTCTGCTTCGAATCCAGTGAACCATTCTAGTGATTCCTGGGTGACTTAGTTGAGAATGTAGGTCGTAGAGTTTGTTAGAAGTTGAACTACAAACTCTTGACAAAGTGTCAGCAACGTTATTCTGTTTTCCAGGCCTGTAGATGATGTCGTAGCTGTAACAAGCTAACTCTAACCGCCATCTCAGAATCTTCTCATTCTTTATTTTGCTTGAATGGCGGGTATCGAACATGAATGAGACAGACTTTGGTCTGTAACTAACTTAAAGTGTCGTCCAATCAAAAGTGGCGCCACTTTCTCAAAGCCTCAACAATGGCATACGCCTCTTTTCAACAGATGAATGTTTAAGCTCACTTGCAGAGAGTGTCCTTGAAAAGAAGGCTACAGGACGCTCAGATTGAGACAAAGTTGCTGCAATTGAATGTTCAGATGCGTCAGTTTCGACTACGAAAGGCAGATTTTCGTCGATAGCGGAGATAAGATGTCTTCCTTTAGTCTTCTGAAATCAGTTGCTGCTTCGGTCGAGACAGGGAAGGTCCGAGTTGCAGTCAAATTTCTGATCTTCTCTGAATAGTTAGGGATCCACTTAGAATAGTGAGATAACATGCCAATAGTCCTTTTGAGCATTGAAGTGTCTGTGGGAAGTGTCTGTTTATTCATTTATTCATTCTCTGAGTACTTACTTTTGTCTTCGTTAATTGTCAAATCATACTTTTGGCAGCTTTCAAGAAATTTGACAGATTTTCATCGTGTTCTTTCTGAGTTTTTCCGCATATTGTAATGTCATCCAAATAAGCGTAGGTTCCAACCAGGTCTTCTTGCTGGATTATGCTGTCAATTACTCGCTGAAAACAGGCTACGCCGTTCGTCACGCCAAAAGGTATCCTGCGGAATTGATACAATTGGCCTGCTGCTTCGAATGCTGTATAGCTTTTCTCTTCTTGAAGTATTGGAATTTGATGATATGCACTTGAAAGATCAATTGTGCTGAAAATCGAATGCTGCGAGACTTTGTAAACGATATCTTCAATACTAGGAAGAGGATATGCGTCCAATAGCGTGAATCTGTTAATAGTCTGAGAATAATCAATTACCATTCTTTTCTTATGGTTTGGATTTGTTGCTACTAATGCCTGAGCACGCCATGGAGATCTGCTTTCTTCGATTATTCCTTCTGAGAGCAGGCGCTGAACCTCACTTTCAATGAATTGTTTGTCACTAAATGTATACCTGGGGGATTTGGTAGCTATAGGTCGTACATCCGGAGTAAGATTTGCAAAAAGAGGTGGTGGATTGATCTCAGCTTGAGCCAATGAACATACAGTTAAAGGAGTTTTTTCCACCAAAGTCAAGTTGAATGTGGGAATGTTGACTTAAAACATCATGGCCTATTACTACATCAGCACAGAGATCAGTTAGAACTGCAAATTTTACTTTAACATAATCATGTTCTTTGAGTTTCATATTTACAAGACAATATTCTGTTATATTTGAGCTCAAGGATGTTGATGCCATTGAAACTTTACCGTGGCCCGGGGTGACTTCTAGTTTGTGCCGTTGAACAAAAGACTTACTTAGAAAACTCTCTGAACTACCCGTATCAATCAAAGCCTCGGCAGATTTCCCATTGATTTCAATTTTGATGACAGCTTTCTTAAGACACAAAGGAGAGGCTGCTGAAACTGTTGCTACTAAAGAAGAGGTTGTTGAGTCATTATTATTAGTCTTACGTGATCCAATCGTCATTTTGGAATTGCAGACTTTGGCATAGTGCCCTTTCTTGGAACAGTTATTACAAATACTATCTTTTGCTGGACATTTGAGCGTGGGTCTTGAAAACCCACAAAATAACATTTTGAACCAAGTGCTGACAGTTGGGTTTCGTTTTGCATCTGTACTTCAGTTGACACACTTTCTGTGATAGATGTATTTTCTGGATTACTAGAACTGATCGGTTTACTTACTGAATTAAGCGTCATAGATTCCGATGGTTGGGAGTAGCAGGCTGACTGGTTTTGCGCTGCTTCAAGGGCTCGAGCCTGAGTGAACGCTTGATCCAAATTTAGTTTTTCATTTTCAAGAAGCCGTTGTCTGATGTTTGGGGATATGAGTCCGCTTATGAAAACATCTCGTATGTAGCCATTTTTGTGTTCGTCAGCAGAAACAGATTTGAAGTCACATTCTTTGCTTAAAATCTTTAGTGAGAGTAGATATTGACTGATGGATTCACCTTCTTTCTGTCTGCGAGAGGCTAGCTGGTGTCTGGCAAATATTTCACTGCTTGGCTTTTCATAGTAGCTCTTCAACACAGCCAGAGCTTCATCATATTTAGTGCAGTCTGAAATAAATTCGTAAATAGGTTGTGAAAGATGGTTAGTCAGCAAAGCTAGTTTATCTTCATCTTCGATTCCAGTTTCTTTAGATTCAAGCTTTCTTACAAATCCCTCGAATGTCTTTAGCCAATGAGTAAAGAGTTTGACTGAGTCTGGAGTATTGGGTTCCTTATCGAACTTTTCAGGTTGCAAGAATCTTTCCATGTCTACTAGGAATTAATATTTAAGATAGAGTTAAACAAAACTAGATGAATAAATTGTTATGAGAAATAATAAAAGAAAACCTACAGAAAGCATTGGGTTTTATTCATCTAGAACTTCACATTAACAAAACAAAACTTGTTAGTAAACATTGAAAACAAGTAATGAACAAACAGCTGAATGATTATACACAGAGTATAAATAATAAACTGCTACAGGTAGACTATGTGAGCGGACGACCAATCACAGACGTGAATCATACTGACTAGTTGTATCTGAGAAACCAAAAATACCTATTCACGTACAGCCAATGGAGGGGAAGATATTCTTCAGAGGTTTGATGAATGAGTCATTTTTCCTAACAATGGAGTTAAAATGAATAACCACTGTAATATAGCATTTGAATGAAGAATCCCTTTACTACTCTGTTTATTATAAAGGTACTAGTTTACTACTCTGTTTCGTAAAGTTACAAAAGTTTTCACTGCCGTTCTCTTACACTACTTAACCTTTTAATAAGGTTAAGCCACAACAACAAGGTTCGTCTCAAGTGTGGTAGACTAATGATGTTTCTAAACTGTTTGAAACCTAAACATATTGTTTCATTATAGATGTTTCCCAAACTGCTGAGTCAAATCAGTGAGACGATGAACAGCTCTAGATGGGCGAGAAGGTTCGTCGGGATTCTAGTCATTTGTGTCTTGGGAGTGTCCAATCTCGTTGATCAGGTAAGTTGATATTATGGATTTAGATCCATGTTATACTTGTGTTATAACATCTAAACTTGTTATACATCTAATGTTACACTTGAAAACCCTATCAATGTTTCCTATAAGTGTATTTCGATTTTAGAACCCAATGCTAAAAGCTTTTTCGTAGAATGAGGGTTGTCAATTTGAAAGACACCTTTTTAGGATCAGGCTGACATAAAAAAATGTAAGCTTCCCTGTATCCAAATGTACTGAGCGGGGCTAAGTGGGATAAAATTACATACTCAACAAGAATTTCCTATTTAATGAAACCTTTCTTAACGGTTCTATAGTTTCAGATCCTGATACACAGTTCGTTTGAAGTTTTCTTAGAACGATG
>CM032059.1:36339131-36383902 GCA_018831715.1 Matsumurasca onukii | reverse complement strand
AGGGAAATGTTTAAAGTTAATATATTTATTTTTTATTGTGTTTTAATCAAAATATGCATCTGTGTTTATTCTTAATAATGATGTACAGCTTATTTTTTCTAATCAGCTGTTTTGCAAATTAATGTAAACATTGTTATTGTGTTTGTTGAAAATCAATCCATTCACCTGTTCTCTCTCATGTTTGTTGTGTTTTAAATCTTAAAGTGTAAATTAAAAGTTTTTGTTCATCTATCAATATCTTTTATATGGTATCTTACATAAATCTACCCATTCAACAAACTAAGAGGGCTGTTTTTTTTAATAAAGTCAATAATGACTTTTATTTTTTTTTTCTATACTTTTGGCTATTTGTAACATTTACTTTGTGATTAGGCATGTAGCATGCCTTGTAAGATTGAAAACCTCTCTTCATAGAAGTTGGCCACCACCTGCTCTGACATTGAGTTGTCTGTCGCTTTAATTTTTGATGGTTGTGGCAGCACCACCAAGTTGGTGTTTCAAGTTGTGACGGAAAAGATGAAAGTCACAAGGGGCTTGATTTGAACTGAATGGTGTAACAAACCACCGTTACTGACTGATAAGACCAAAGTACATACCAGTCTCTTTTCAGTAAGATGCTTTGGAACCTCCAGAGCATAGTTTGTGGAAATGATGAGTGATCTGGAAACTTGAAATTCACTCATAGCATTTTTACCAAAAAAACCACACTAGTTTGTAGATTTCACAAGCAGGAAGGTTTTTGCATTAAAATAGCGATTTGATGATTTGAGGTTGGATACAACTGTGAAACAGATGTCAGCGAAAAATAGCGGAACCAGAAACAATGCTTGAATCAAAGATTTGTGACAGGTTAAAGGCATTAAAAAAGCAGTTACAAAGCGGCCTTTTCTTTGAAAGCAGCCTTGTATTGAATACTTTTACTACATACTTTTATTTAATCTGAAATGAGGGGACATTTGAAGGGTTGGCATTTTACAACCGACTCACCCCCTATTTACTTCCCCATTTGGGAAATGAAAAGCAACCCCAGTTCTGATGAATATGAAGTAAGTACTTTAGTTTCTCCTTGTCAAGGTTTTAAAAGTTTGGTGATACACTTCAACTTGTCTTGGGTGATAAAATCTGCAACAAAGTGACAGAGCCAACATAATTACAATACCCACCATGCAGATGGAGCTTTCTGATGTGACAGTTTGACAGAGATCTGTCCTCACTCAGCCATGAAGATACATAATTCACTTCGGTAAAATACTAGAAACCGGTTGAGGGAATGTCTAATGAGGAACACAATCTTTTTTAAACACATAGAAAAAAACTTTATGGCCTTTTCCACGAGACAAAGAAGCAAAATTGATCAAAATTTGGTAATAGATTCAATTTCACTAGAACAGGTAACAGAGATTAGGTTCTTAGGGTTGTATATAGATCAGCACTTGATTTGGAACTATCATATAGAAAAATATTAAAGAACCTCAATTCAGGACTGTATGCTTTTACAAAAATGTCCTATTTATGTAGTTTGGATGCAGGAATATATTTTCTTATTTTTATTTGATAATTGTACTATGGTATTTCATTATATGGTGCCACTTCTAAAGCTAACTTAAACAAAATTCTGACATTACAAACAATTTTTGGGATTGTATTTTTATATTTTGTTGTTATATATTTGTAAGTTTGATGAGCCTGTAAAGAACATTTTCAACAGCTGAATATTTTAACTGTTCATGGACAATACGACTGTTAATTTAGTAAAAGGGCAAACACTGAGGATACTGGCGGATACACTTAGTTATAACTAGCTCGGCTGAGGGGCCAGCCCCAACTCTAACGCGCTGGCTTCATGACCAAGCACCTCGACCTCGACCTCGATTGTCCTTTTGTAACTTCAAATCCATGTTCCCCACTTTTATTCCTCCCCAAACAATTTGGTAGAAACCAATATATTTTTGAAATCAGCATAATATTCCCTTTTTTTATACCCCATCGATGTTTATGATTTTTTTTTCTTTTGCCCCAAATCCATATATTGCCCCGAACCCCAAAATCAGTAGGGGTAGGTTTATGGTATACAACTATGTTAGGTTTCAAACAAATCTGTTGATATTTATTAATAAATATTTACTAAAAAAAGAAATATAACATGGGGAATTGGGACCTCAAAACCCCCATAAATAAAAATCTATATAATTTTATTAGTTTCCACCACCCTCCACACACTAGGACCATTTCTATTCAAAATTCTGAATTACCCCAGCCAGATTCGAGATCTCAACACTCAGGACAACCCTAACCGAAATACTAATAGTATAGATACTAGACATAGGGTAATAACCATGTCTTGCATTTTATGAGATGCCTTCTTATGCATTATTTATTACAAAATTGGCCTTAGAAATATAGAGTAATCAATTTAAAATTAATCTTAAGTCTTATTTAATTCAGAGATCTCTGTATTGTTTGGACAAGTTGTAATATTTTTTGTATTTCTACTTGACACTGTTTATGTACTATTGTGCATAATTTTGTAAATAAAGATTCCTTGACTTTGGAAGTTGCTGTACTCTCTGCAAGAGCTGGTGAGGAACATTCTCTAGAATAAGTAAACTACTTAGATACGGCCAGGCTTTTTTTGCCATTTTGCCTCTACTTTAAATTGTGCAATCTATCTGAAAATCTTCCGTCAGCGTTGAAGGACAAGTATCAAGTTAGTAAACCAATTTTTCAGTCTGAAACTAAATTTTAAATAATCGAATGTTTAGTTTTACCTGCACCTTTTGTGCAGGACAGAAACTCACTATGCAGGCGGTTTTACCTTTATTTATAAGCCAATGTAGTTTATAGCTTCATTATATAAAAGGTTCAAAGAACAAACTAGTTTGAAAGACAAAATAAGTAGAGTTCTACCAAACATCAAAGGCAGTTTTACCAGAAATGGGTATTCCTGATCTAGAACAGTCAGTATCTTGATGCTATTTCAAAATGATTCTTTTAATATATTAAAAGGCTACGTCTTGTATATATTTTAATACAACAACTTTTACTACATATACAAATTAAAATATCAAAGTTACTATTAAAAAGTGTGTTAGACTTCCTCCTAAATGAATTATGTAACTGGACAAGCCAATGTAAGATTTAATATACACATTCAGTTTGTGACAACTTCTCTTGATAATAACATAAGACAGAAAAAAATAATACAGGTAGATTGGTGCTATTATGTAAACTTGTGAGGGATAGCTAACAGAATGATAACCATAGGCTTAAAGTGTAAAATCTATTTATTTAAAAGAATGTCGTTGTTTATGTTAAAATATGAATAAATGTCATAATATGAATAAGTTGTTATCAGGAGTTTGAACTTTTTTTGTTGAATGATCTTGCCGTAACCGACCTCCAAAATCAAAATCAATGCGGTGCCTAAGTCACTAGAACAAACACACAAATTTCAAATATGTTTATTGTTACATGACATAGATAGACTGAAGCTATGCTTTTCTAAAAGTGGTAACCCTATTTTGTCACTGTAAAGAAATGGCTTTTTTAGCACAGTTACCCGATTTTATAGATCATAATCATACACTGAACGGCTCTCAATACTCAAATAAACAGAACTGGTGTCACTAGAGACAGCACTCTAGCCACTTCCAGCCATACTTTACTTTGCTTTGAGATACCGAACACTCTTCAAAAAAATAGAAAATTCACTACTAATTTGTGTTTTAGTACTCAAGTTTGTATTTTACAGTACATTGTATGAATTGTTGCTTTTCATACAGAATTGACAACTTTATTCAGAAGAGCGAAGAGTGCACAGTATCTGTTGGCCATTTTGTTTTTTGTCCCTTAGGAACATGGTAAAAAAACATTTTCTTGAGACAACTCACTCCAACAATTTGTATCAAATCTTTTAGAAATCAGTTTTATATAAAAGATACAACAAATGTACTGCAGTGGTCCGCTGACCACATCTTTCAAAGTATTATTAGTTTAGTAGTAAAACAAGACATTCAAATTAAAATTTTCTCACAGTCTTATAAATGATAAAATGAAAATTAGGCTCCAGCGGTCATTAAAACATAAAATTAATGCATTTTGTACTTTTTACCACATTTATTTTAATTTTTCGTAAACATCAAGAAGTCACTAAAACATTTAATTCACTTTAAAACCATGTTTAACAAATCAAAACTCATATAATCAATGAAAACTGTAGGTTTGGCAAGTCCCAAGAAAATGTATGTTTTACAGTGTCCTTATGGGATGAAGTTCAAGGTCCCAACTACTGCACACTCTTAAAACCCAATTCCTTTGGAAAAATAAAATATTCATGTTGTTAGCAGAGTAACACCCATGCTTGGAACCATGAAATGAACATTAATCCTGACTCCCAGAACACGTTTGAGGATTTTTCTAAACTTTATTTACACATTTATACATGTGTATCATCTCTATTTCAATTTTTTGTCCAATTTTCAGAAAATTTGGTACAAATGTTTCTTTTCAAGATTGTTAGTTAGCAAAATTGGACTACGGCAGTTTCCTTTAAGAGGAGAATTGTGGCCAAAAAAGCAGTTAATTATCTAAAACAGTACATTTCTATTTTGATGAAATTGATATAATTATCTATTTTAATGTTATATACCAATATAACAAAATTATAAAATCCATATTGTTTTCAAATTTAGTTCAACATTTAATTCAAATTTAGTTTCTTAACTTTGCGTTGTTTAAGTAATTTTTTCATGCTAAGCTACATTTTTGTAATACTATCAATTAGTTAACTTTTCTATTTTTGTAATGTATTGTAGTTTTTATTTAATTTCTCATTGTATATATTTTAATGTAAATATTTATTTGTATGTATTTATTTCGATTGTTTGCATAATATATTATTATGTTATATTTTGTACTGTGGTTAAGTGGAAGAGAGAGACTTAAAAGTCTAACTGCATCCTGAATAAAGTTTTTCATTTCATTTCATTGTTACCAAATGGCTGTGATTTTTTGCTATATAATGGAATTAAAAGTTTGATTTTATTTAAATTTGAAATGTGTTTTCCATGCAGTCAAACACCACCATAGGCCTACAGCCAAAGGCCAATCTTGACTGAGCGCGAGGAGAAAAAAAGCAAACTACAGTAACAAAGTGCAAAAATTCACTTCACTCATGCCAGCGGTTGCAGCAGTGATTTGTTTTTAGTTGGTAGAATTTTTTTATGAACCTAGGATTTAACCAACTGAGAATATCTCAATATTTTCTTGATTTATCTACTTTGTCACTAGGCTTAAAACTAGAGGGACTGGCGATAACTTGATGGTTTTGTTAACTGACTCTAGAAACTGGCGTATGAACTAAATGTTTATTTTACCTGTCCCCAGTCTTTCCTCGACCGTACTGGCGACCTTCAATGAACCCAGCGTCCCAGTCCGTTCTCACAATGCGGTCGTCCAGCCTTGTCCCGTTCACATATCTCATGGAGTTCTCTCGTCCTGCCGAATGTAATATCTACACACTGGTTAAGGACCAAACTGACCAACATTTTTTGTGTTAGAATGCTTTTTCTTTGTTTAAATTTGTGAGTTTAAACATTTACTTGTGTTGGATTAAAATTAATAAGTCAATTTTTGATTTATTAATAGTATGTTCAATGCACTAGAGACTCACTAAACCAAACCAATTGGGACGGACCTTGTTCAGATTAGCGAACATTTGGGTTAGCGGATTTTTGGCATATATTGATGCGTTTATTATATAATAGACCTTTTAAGGTCTAATATTGGCTTAGAAGCGACTAATATTGTATATTTAAATTTAAGAGATGATGTATTTTAATCCTGTAGTAGCCTACTGCTAGGACACTGCAATAATAAACAACACGAGTAACCTACGCGAATATATGATGGGCAGTGCAGATGGATGTGGCAGTAGGGCCTGTAGCATTGATGCAGCTGGGGTATGGTATATCATTGTGAGTGTTGGTTTGTTATATACACATACAGTATGACATAAGCTGACTTGAAAAACTAGTTTTATCTATTTTACCAACTCAAAGATTTTATAGATCTTTCCCCTAACAGTGTTTGGATTAGGCAAATTTTGGGATTAGCGGGACTCTAGAATACTATTAAAATTAGTGAATCAAAGTAACAAAATGCAAGGGAATTTGCTACACTGGGGCTGGGTCTGGTTTTTCAGTTAGTTGGAATTGCAATCACAGCAACTAGTCCAACAAAGTAATTTTCTTTCTTAGGACAAGATAACTATAACAAGATTGATTTCTTTAATGTTAATATTTAATAGTAATATTTTAGTAGTTAGTATTTAATAGTAGTCTGTGGGAAGTCAGCCTAAAATTTTGTCTGTACCAGCGTGTCATGGCTTTGTATATCTCTGCCTTGTTGTAGTATACATTTACTAATGCAGAACATTATAGTTTCATAAATGTACAAACAAGACAGAGTAAGCGTTGAAGTGGTTTAAATCGTCCGACGTCTCTAAAATTGAGTTTAGAAATAATTTGTATGGCAGTTTATTGTAAAATAAAACCCTGAGAAGGTGTTGTTCAGCGCATGACCCCATATGCTAACTCCATTATGACAGGGGATATATCAATCCATAATAAGCCATCTTCAAGACATTAGGCTTGCAATGCCAGGACAAAGTTAAAGCAGAAAAATGCCTGAAGATATTTTACGGTAGACATCGTCGATATGAGTAGTCCGCTTTAAATTGCCATCAATGTGGACACCCAAAGATTTTATGGAAGAGGTTTTTTGTAGTAACTATTCATTAATAACCACTGCTGGTTGATAATTATCAGTGTTATCATGTAATTAGAAATTAAATAGATGATAAAGGATACTCTACAAAACAGAATCCACAAGGTGTTTTTTTGTACTTGTCGAGACCCATGACAATCCTTTTTATGTCACCACATTTTGAAAAGAGTTCATAGATTTGTTCCTCTGTAGTGTAGAATGATAAGTTGCCAGCGTAAAGAGTACTGGTGACTGTAGTAATCTTTCCTGCTCTCTCTCGACCCCTGAAAATGATTTGGTACTAAGTATGGGTGTAATGATTAGGACTTTAAACAGTAGTAAAACTTGACTGCTAAATTATTCCAAAAAGTAAATTTCTAAGAAGTTGCTTTTTTAAAAGCAAAACCCTACTCAACACAGCTGTAAGTAGCTGTTCTATATGACTGACACCACTTCTATATCAGATAACCTTGGTGTTTAAGGCTAGCCTACAATACATAGCTCCCAATTGCAGTCCATCTTACCTTAAAGTGCTGATCTCTGTAAGAGCTCAAGTCTACAGACAGGAAACCACGGTGCTCATTGTAAGTTTGTAGTTGAAATATAAGGCAGAAATTGTTTAGTAAGGTTATAGGTAGGTCTATGGCTGATTTATAGCTGGACGTAGGCCTAGCAGAGAGACAATCCTCACACCAAGGGCCGAAGCCCCCAAGTTTGCACTAGGTGTTAAATGTTAAAAAATATAGAGTGCAAGTAGCCAACTAGCTTGACGAAGTATCGGCAGAAACTTCTGTATTCAAATAGTTTTAAATAAATTAAACAACTTGCAGGTAAACCAACCAACTACAAACCAACAACGCTAGTTACGAAAGTTCCACAAAACTGACAAAAGTACAAAACGCATTATTTTCATGTACACAGATTTTTGAAGTTTGACTCAATTTTAGTTTTTTTTTGCTCTACTTATACATACCTATATTTATACTATACACTATGGGCGGGACAAAGTCCATGGGGTAGCGCAATAACGACTGGTGCAGCTGAGCAACTCTCTTTATTGAGTTAAAATATTAGGAAAATCGATTAAATAAGGTTTACATCAGTTTACAAGACTCCTCCAGCTAGTGCGATAGCTGCAAATTAGCGAGAACTCCTTTTTTTATTGTCAACGCCAATGACAATTTGAGTTGCAACTTGACTTTAAATAGGTATACAGTTACATTTAAATCAATGCTTTAGACCAGTAGCGTAGCCAGGATTTTGTGAATGGGAAGGGGACGGGTTCAGGGTCAAGAGGTAATTTGAAAGTGTGATTTTAACCGTGGGTCCTTGGAAAGTTTTCTAAACTTTGAATCAAAATAGTGAGTTTTGAGGTGTTTTTTTAACAACACAGTAGTAGTTTTGAACAAAGCCTTTTATGGGTATAAAGAATTTTAGATGGTAAGGATGTTACTTTTACTTACTAAAATTTTAAATTTAAAGTCAATGGTGCTACATGACATTGTCGGATAGATGCGTCAAAACTAAACTATTTACACTTTACTTTTACTAGTTGGCGGAGGCTTGGCCCAAAGAGTGGCACCTCACTTTAAGCTCCTGGAGGAATGTTATACATGTAATATTGAAATAACTATATAAAAAGCACCCTATGTAAAAAATAATTTGTATATACTGTAGAAATAAGTTTTATGAGGGTACTTTCACAGTACCATTACCATATGGATGTTCCAACACACAGGTTAGCTAAAACAAGTAACTCTTTCAAAATCAATTATAGTATCACATATAATTACAGTTTATTTTAGCATTGTATATGGCTACATAAAAAGGTTAAAATCTAAAATTCTAAATTTATGTTGTTATCTAAACACTCTGTTAAGAATATAGTAGGGATTTCGATTAACCAATAATTGACTTTGGATTTAAATCTTTGAAAGTTATAACCAAGCCGTACTTAGAAATTTGTTGAAAATTTTAAAAATTGATTTTTTTAAGGTGGGTTAATGGCTATTAAATATAGTTCTTACAAACACAAAATATTAAAACATAACAAGTCACTTGTTTAACAGCATATTTGGTTCTTTCAAACCTGCAACAGACAAAAAAAAAAATACAAATTAATGTAAATACTGTGTTAACAATAACACATATGCACAGGTTAGTTATTTTAAAACCTATCTGGACTTATGGTTTACAGTTGTGAAGACTTCAGTACTCAAATATCTATAATATGAATTAATCAAAGTGCTTGAGACAAATTACTCAAGCACCATGGCTATCAAACATAAACAATTCATGAAGACTCAAAATTCCTTACATTACTGAAGTACACATTCAGCATCAAATACTTAAATAAATTGGACTCTCATCCTAATAACTGGCTTATAATCTTCTGGACAACAACTTTGTCATCCATAGACTAGCGTTCAATATCTTTGATCAAGTTTCAAGATTTTAGTTCAACTGATATCATTTTGTTTTGTTATAATTTTGTTGAGCCTATCACTGGATAGTTCTTAATTTTCATGCATTATACATTATAATTTTACTTATTGTTATCAAATGTAAATAACAGATTGTAAAATAAGGTTAATCACCTGGAAATATCATCTGATGTTAAGTCCATCTGGAAGTCTTGATCTTAATACCAATGATGAGCAACTTCAGTGTTTCTTATATTATAATTTATGAAATTTTTATCGGGGTGAGGTTGTTCCAAATAAATGCCTTTTAAATCATAACAATCTTCTAATTTAATTTGGTGGGAAATAGCGTGACTGGAAACCGGCCGTTCATTTTGATGGTGACGTTAAAGCGATGATTGGTCATTCTAATTCCTAATGGTGTTATTGTTTTGCCAATATAGTCCTTTGAACAAATTTTGCATTTCAATTTATAGATGGCGTGTGATATTGCAGTCAATAGCGCCTCTAATATATTGTTTACCAGTTGCACCACTGTTGTAATCATTTTGCATGTTCGACACCGTGGTGTATTGCAAGGTCTTGCCCATATTTTGAAGGTTATCAGGATTGCTGTTGTAATTTAATTTTGGATGAGAGGATGTTATTTAAATTTGGAGGTTTTCTGAAGATAGCTCGGGGGGTTTTGAAAATAAACTTTGGTGTCTGGAGAATTTTGGAGTATGGGAAAGGCAACTTTTGGATTCCATTAATTTTGTGGAGGCCAGGGAAATATGTTGTGATGAATTTAGGATCGTTTATGAAAAATGTGTCACTGTTGTTGTTTTAGGGCGTTGAATTTGGTTTAAAATTTTTTTTTGAGGGTATCCTCTTTTAGTTAAAGCATTTGACAGTTTGTTAATGTAGCTGTCAAAATGGCTACGCTGCGGTTTTAGCTCTCACTGCAAGACTCTTGAGGATCAAGCGTTTCGTGAAAAAAAAAATTTTTTTAGATTTTTCAACAAACTACCAAGTATGGCTTGGTTATAACCACAAAGTATTTTGGTTATAACTTTCAAAAGATTTAAATCCAAAGTCAATTATTGGTTAATTGAAAATCCCTACTATATTCCTTAACAGAGTGTTTAGATAACAACATAAATTTAGAATTTTAGATTTTAACCTTTTATGTAGCCATATACAATGCTAAAATAAACTGTAATTATATGTGATACTAGTTATAAAATTTTACATTTTAACCTTTTCATTTTGCCATGTACAAGCGTTAATAAAACTGTGTGATAATACAGTACTAGAATAAAATTAATAATAAAACGAAATGTGATAATACTAGTTGTAAGGATTTTTACATTGTATAAGAAATTTATAATTACTATGACTATGCCCATTTCATGTAATACTGATAATCAAAGGCAATTAAGATTCTTGATTCATATTTTGGAGTCGATGAAATACAATCTACAAAGCCCTCTCTACCACTCAACCTCAACTTTTACCTAGCGTTAACGTTGAGCCACATTACAAAAATGTAAGTGGTGACTGCTGGGATCGAACCCCCGCCAGTGGAGTGATGAGCTCCGGAGTCACGCACAATTCCAACCCGCCATGGATGAGAGTCATAGTTACTCCCGTTTGTCCGAGTTTTGAGTCACAAATGTTTATATTTATTTTGGTTGTTATTGCAATATATATATATTATGGGTGTTTTTGTTTTAAGAGTACTATTTTTTTAGTATTAATTTCCATAAAATAAACTTTATTATTTATACATTATATCCCAAAAGGGTGTTTTTTGGGGCCCTTACCTAGATTCATTCATGGTGGGAGGTTCATGACCCTGAAATTCCCCACCTTTTCGCCCTAGCAATTCATAGGCGAGGCGTGGTGGGGCTCTCTCGATTCCCATAGTAGCTCGTCGCCTTGATACTGTCCTCTTGAACAGCTCCATTACACTCTATACTGTAGTTCTCCTGTACCTATGCGGCTATATCAATCAACCTTGTACTAATCTTGTGCATTGTTCACTGTTTCTTGAGGCTTTCTTTGAGTCATTAGTAACTCAATTCCATGTGCTTTAAATCTTGAATAAAAATTCATTGTTTGCTCCTTGGAAATTAATTTGACTTAAAATAGGTTTTTGGTTACCTCCGTCAATATCCAAAACAGTTGTGTTGAGGGTTGTTACATCCCTGGGACATTTCGATGTGAAGACATCATCGTCAGACGTGCAGTCTTGTAGAAAATCTGCCTGTTGGCCGTGCGACATCCGTCCGGGGATGTAACCTAACAACACGAATAAAAGCTATTGAAAGTTTAAATCTTTATTTCCGGAGTTCGCAGCATCTGATCACTGAATATTACAGTAGTGAATACCACTGGTGGCATTAGGGGATGAGGGACTACAAGAGCACCTAGCTCTCATCACGCCATAGGTATTAAAGTGCGTTGTAACCAGTAGCGTTTCTAGGATTTTTGAATTGAAGGGCGGTTTTAGGATTATGAGAATCTTTCAGAGCGTAAACTGCTGGGAAGCCTGGGGTATGGAATGGTGATTTGAAACAATATACATACAGTATAGTTTTGTTGCGACAAGGCATGTTTTAGGCATTCTCAAAGAACCTATAGTGCCTAAAGTTATTTTGGATTAGATTTATTATGTTCAGACTTTCTGGTAATGGCAATACTTGTACTAAAGTTCTGTTTCCTTTACTAATTGTTAAAATGATTTGATAAAGTTACAAAATGTGGTGCAGAGGTATGAAAATAAAGTTTCTTGGACCCTCAGCTGTAAAATGATTTATTGAAAAGCTTACTCATTGCACCCTTCAAAGTACTCCCTTGAGCTCTTATGCACTTCTTACTTGATGTAATCCCACTGGTAGCACAGGTGCGTGGTGGAGTCATGGTTTTTAAGGCTTCATTTAAATATTTTTGGAGAGAATAATAGGCCTTTTCCGTGAGATGCTTCTTAAGGGCTCCCTTGAAAGAGTCTTCATTTTGCTGTTTTGGGATGTCTTCAGGCAATTTGTTGAAGATTTTTGCTCCCAAAAAATCTGGTGCGTTCTTAGTCAATGTTGATTTCACTCTAGGCAGGTGGATTTTTGAAGCCTGACGGGTGTCATGATCATGAATATGCAAGTTAAGTACAAAACTCTTCTTCATTCCAACTTTCCAGCCTTTGGTGCTCTCAAGGAATTGATCTTTTGATACCTCTGTAAGTCCATCTGTTGCTGCTTCTTTAATGTACTCCACAATCTAAAAAATGGTATCCCTTCAACTTTTGTTTTGTTTTAGGGAATAAAAGATTACAGGAAGCTAAGTCTGGTGAGTAGGGGGAGTATCCAGGGAATGTAGAGGACCTTTCCGCTAAAAATTGGCTGAAAATGAGGGCGGTGTGAGAGGGTGCATTATTGTGACGGAGCAACCATGGCTCATTTGGCCAAAAATGAGGCCTCTTTTTGCAAACTTTCTCACGCAGGTATTTCAGAACTCTCTAGTAGTAGACAGATTAACTGTCTAGACCCTGAGGAACTCACTCTATTAGCTAAACTGCGTGTCAAAAAGAAACATCAGCATGGCCTTTGTTTTGAATTTTGCAATTAAAATTGCCGCAGTCAAAAGAAACATCCTTTGTTTTTTTGAATTTTGCAATATTACCGAGTCAAAAAAACATCAGCATGACCTTTGTTTTGAAGTTTGCAATGCAAAATTGCTTGAGTAAAAAAACATCAGCATTGCCTTTGTTTTAATTTGCAATTAGCAAAATTGCAAGAGTCAAAAAGAAACATCAGCATGGCCTTTGTTTTGAATTTTTACTTTCTTCTTTACTGGGAATTACATCATAATTCATTGTTCTTTGAAATCACAATTGATTTCCATAGTCATAACGTATAAAAGTACTACTAAACAAATGTCACTACAATCACTCCAAACATGTCTAGTGAACTGAACAAAATTAAATACACTCTTCAAATGAGTACAAACATTGTACAATAGGTAGCTGACTACACGTATTTTATAAGTGTAGTCAATACAGAGAAATCAAATAAGTCCGCAAACTATATTGTCGTTTTGGAAGGAACATATCTACTAACCATATAAATAATACTTTTTTGTCAAATCAGCTAACTTTTTCTTGGTAAACTAAACTTAACTTTGAAATAATTGTTTTCAGCCCTTTTTTTTTAGATACTGAGTTTTCAAAACCCAATACAAGTTCTGATTTCAGATTGAAAGATACAGTAATACTATCATGTATACCAAGTTTTGTGAAGATCTGTTGAAATATGTGGTAGTGAGAACTGTTGGAATGTTGTGTTGACCAATAGATACACAGAGGAAAATATAATGGTCTCAGGTTTTGCCTACATGACTTAAAAACAGTCTAGCAAATAAAAAGGAGCTTTAAAATTAATTACAACACATTAATACTTGTGACAGTTTTGTAATATTTTCTTGTAATTTAACAGAACATGAAACTACATAGAAACATAATATTTTAAGAACTCTTTTATACATATATTTGAGTTGTGATAAAAAATGTATACATTTTCTATTTACATTAATCAACAGAAACAATAGGACAGATAGGAAAGTGTTGAGGCCTGAAATCACAATCTTTTAGGATGGAAATTTCCACTAGTATGTTAAGTAATTGGGCACTTAAATGTATTAGAATAAAATCAAACTTGCTTGGTAAAACTAACAATGTGAGTAGGTCTACTTGAATTTTTAATAAAAATCAACCTTAGAAATAATTAATTGCTACTCAATTCTAGCATAAAACTGGGGATGCTAGACACTACCTGTTTTAGTCCAATTCAGTCTAAAAGGAAAAACCTCAACCTAAGCGGTACCACAGTCATTTTACAAATTGTTAGTGGTGACTATGGGGATTGAATTTGTGCAAGCGGACTAAAAAAGCACCCCTGACATCATAAAAAGGAAAACTAAAGGTAAATAGCACTTAAAAGGTACCAAATGTGTATGAAAAATGTAACTAGTCAAAATATTATCAAACAAGTTTGATGGGTTAAAATTGACCTTAATTTTATTGTATTTTATAATTTAAATTGAACACTGAATGCAAACTATTGTGTTAATTAACACTACATGTTTCGACCATATTGAGGTAATTTTCAAGTGTCGAGAACAAGCACAACAACTACAAAAGACTATTTCTAAATTTGAAAACCATTCAGCACAAATTGTTTAATTTATTTTATTGGCTCATACAATTTGGTCGGAATATTTATTTTTACACTGGAGTTCTGTAATAAACACTTCCATGTATGTTTCATTTACATAAAATAATACTAGAATAAAAGTTTTTCTGTCGTTGTAAGGACCCACATCATCAAACTTGGGAATACTATTTGTTTAGTATTAATTTCCATAAAATAAACTTTCAGAGTTCATGACTCTGAAATTCTCCACCTTTGATACGCTTCAGCCTTGAAAAAAAGAATTAAAGTTGGTGTTGTTTTAGCGAAAAACTGCTTTTTTTTTTGTACCGAGTTCTTAGACGAGACCTAGTGGGTGACTCTCTGCCAATTGTTTTATGATACTATCCTAGAATTTAACACACTTTTATTTTGATCTTGACTATCAAGATTTTGGCTCACTGATATATCCCAAAATTTAAAAAAATGCTTATTTTTCAATCGAATAAAATAAATTTAAGAAGCCTTGGATTGACCACAACAACCACCACTCGCACATTACTAGTAAAATCATGAACAAATAAAATAGTATATTAATATCAAATAAATAAAATATCCTACAAACTTAAGCTGAAATAAATAAATTCAACATAAATATGTAACACACATTTAGCACAAATAGGGATTTCATCATACTATATACATCTTTCAAGATCTTATAATTTCAAATAACTTAAAACAGTATAATATTTCATAAAATCTATACATTTGTACATGTCTAAAAACTAATTGTGTGCTATTAATTATGCTCAGGTTTCCTACGAAAGCAGTGCTGTTTTACAGAAATGATTGATATCGGTAACAATAAAATCTCATGGCAAGGCTATGCAATGACTGCTTGTTAATATAGCAAAGTTGTACAATCATATGGCACTGGTTCCCCGGTTACATGTAACGACGAGAGACGCTTACATCAGTTTTTAAACAATACTTTCATAGGCAGCCCAAGCTTTACAATTGAGGTGTGATTTAACACGTTAGCTGCCATGCCGGCCCAATCAAGTCGGCGCAGCAATGGTGCAGTAGTTCAGTTTATCACGGCTAGAAGCTAAGCTCTTACTCTGGCTTATGAAAAGTCTACTACATATGAGCGAAAATCACGTCATATTTTGGTACTTTTATGCCAACCTGATCAAACTGTGGCAATACACGAAGTACGAGGCCAAGGTGATGGCAGCTAAAGTGTTTGATCCAAGTGTACACTTAAGTGGAAGAGATAAGTACTTAGTTTATGTAATTCACAACATTGATACTGGAAGAGTAAATCTTGTGTTATGCTTGTGTGCGAATAAAGGGGAACCTACGAGTCCTGCATATTTGTTAATTCTCTTGGCTATCGGAGTAAAGTTGCTTTTTCACTTCTAACTTAAAATTCTGTCCAATAACTAAAAGCTAAGTCTAGGCATTTATGCTAGCTAATATTGACTCATTAATTGCAAGAAACATTATTTCAAATTTTAAGCAACTGATTAACATGACAATTATTACAGTACAGTAGTTACAAAATAAGCATTCTAAAAATGCAATAATCTAAATGGTAAGTGTACAAAAATATAACAAACCTTTTAACTTTAAATACTGAATAAATATTAATACTAGAGAGCTTTAAGAATAATTTATCAAAGCAATTTTAATTGATGTTAGAAAAGGATTGTAAATAAAAATAAACTACCGTAATAACATAACAAATCCGTGAAGTATAAATAAGGAAAAAGATTTATTTGTAATTTTGCTGCTTTGTGAGAAAAATTTGATATAATAACGACATAATTTAAGTGGTTAAGTGGAAGATTTGATTAAGTTAGTAAGTCAACATTGTAAGAGTTGAACCTTTTAAAAAGATACCAAAAGTAAAATCCTTTTTTTTACCTTTACTTAAAACTAATGTAACCAGAGTAAATGAGCACTAATTACAACCTATTTATATTGAACCATTAAATGCTTGGAATGGTAATTAATAAAATCTTCACACAATTAATACTATTGTGCTTCAATTCAAGTCTGATAAAAAAAAAATCGGTTGAAATGCTACCCTTTGCAAAGTGATTTAAGGAAGACAACAGCAATCTCTAGTATCCTGTAAACTGTATCCTGTACTGTTTGCACAAAGTCACAGCTAACATTACCACTTGCAACGATTTCTAGACTCCTGGTAGCACCCGTCATATAATCTCAACTTACATTGCTGCCAAAAAATATCTAAATTACTGTTAAAGTCCACAACAAAACCATGATTTTCTTTACTGTTTGAGACCATCTATAGACTCCTAAGAGTATTTGTGAGACAAAATAATGACTTTCGGTACGACCCTTCTCAAAATTTTCTCGCTCTTGCAGTTTGCCCAGAATTTCTATATGCTGGTCACCTAGTCAAATAAAATTAGAAAGTGTAGTAGCGGTGTGAGTGAATTTTCTTTTCCTGTAACTTATTTCTAAAAAACAGCCACAGAATTTTTACAGTCACTTCAACTTTAACTTTCAGTCTCACATCGATTTTGAAAGCCTGCTCTTGCACGTACCTAGTTAATCTGGTTACTTTACAGCAAAACTAGCCTAGGAAATTAATTTCAAGCTACAGTCAACTCCCGATTAACCGCGACACCAAATGGAGAAAAAATACAATGCCGCCATCCCCCATGAAACAGACGATAATAGTCCCGCATGACCTTGACTCGGCCTCTCTGACAATATTAGTCCAAAAATAACAATTTTCCCCACCTACCAGAATTACCCATCCGCCTCACCGATAAATCTGACTAATTAGGCCTATTCAAGGTTTCAACAGTGGTATAAGAGAGCATATAATTTTCTGTGAGCGGTTGCAGGAGTTGTTTTGAGTGGTTATTAATTGGCGAAAGCGATGTCTACTAAATGCAAGCGGGTCATATTGACAATATAGCAAAACTTGACATGGTGCAAAACATTGATCGTGGTTCAACAGTAAACAAATGTGCAACCAGTATAACATTAGCGTATTGGTGATACAACAGTGTCCGCGGTGATATATGAAAGTAAGATAACTATAACAGCATAAACACTAACAATACTCCTTAGCCATCTTGTCACCATTTTCTGGTTGTAGTGGTAACCAAGTCACCTGACCTGTCAAGAGTTTGGCGCTAAGCGCTGCTGATAAACAGTACCTAACTAAAATTGTGGAACCAAGGCTACCGTAACATGCACGCCAGCGGTGCTAAAATACATGAGAACTAATGACTAGATTCCACATGAACTGCTTACTGGAATCTGTTATCCCCATTTTTAGTTGTTTACGTCTTTATATACCATTCATTGTTTTTTGAGTTTTCGCGGATTAACAGCGATTTTGCTTATCCGGGAAGCCTCGAGCGCGACTTATCACGGTTAATCGGAGTTGACTGTAATTGTACAATCAAGCCCTAAAATGTGCAAGGTGATTTCAAAGTGAAAGAAATTGTTTTGGCTTTTAACATTAAAGAGACTAAAATAAAACCTAACTTGGATAATTGATTCAAAACCCGTTTTAATTTGTGAAGGATCTTTGAAAAAATTGGCCTCCACAAGTTTTTGGCACAATTTTTTATAATTATTTACAAAAGTATAGTTTTTATTTCTACTGCAAATAACGTAAGAGAAAAGTGTTGCTTCTCAATTTAAAAAGTTTGTAAATGGTGTGTGACAAAACTATATTTATTGTGAATTTCTAAAATGAAATTGACATTCAATAATCAAGCCATAGCTCATGATCACAAACAAGAAAATCACAGTATTTTTTAAAACAGCAATAGCAAATTGATAGTTGGTTGAAAAAACCATGTAGATATTTTGATTTGTTAGGAATAATTTGATCAACATCTTGACTACTATTTTAATATTGACTCTTAAGGTCAGCCAACACAGCAGGGGTTGAAGCGATCGTACTTCTTATGCACGTTGAACTCCTGAGTGAGAGACTCGACTGACTTATGGTTGTGTGCATCTTGCTCAAGATCAGCCAGTTGCCCACAGTCTAGACTTCCATAGTTAAGTACTCCGGAATCGTTGAACTTACTTTGACTGCTCATGGCTTTACAATGATTGATTTAACATTTTACCCTTGTTTTTGACTTTTTCAATCGAAGGAACCGGAAACCTTTTATCCTGTTTAGAAAGGAATCACTCACACTCCTTCCGATGGGTTCTTCTTTAGAGACTCTTCGAGAATTGTACGAGCAGAAGCTCTCCTTCTTGTTTGTTTCACTAAATTCAGTAATACTTTCATCGTTATTGGTTGTGTTGAGATTTGACGAGTAACCGATATCGGATCTAGAACTGTCCGACTGCTCTATCAACTTGCTCTCCTTATCTACTGAACAAGCTAAGCTCTCAGCACTGTCAGTGGAACAGGAGTCTGCGTCAAACTCAACTGGACTGATGGTGATCGAGTCTCGGTTCTTACTGTAATAATGGATGGTTTCATAGACATCTTCTCCAAGGAGTAAATCTTTGTCAAGATCAATTTCTTGCAAGGAAGCTCCGTAGAGAGATTTCATCTTCGATCATTCTTCGATGGAACTTTCAGTGTCACTATTATCATTACAAACCCTCGTTTACAAAGTCGTCTAGGTGGTCGTTCAAGTCAATAAACTTCTAGGTCGAGTTCACAATCAAGGTTGTCCAGCAGATCCCTCGGCAACAGCGGCAGGCGAGATCGATGGGGCAGAGAGCATCTGGGGCTTCTGGGTTCTCCTCGATGTGTTGCACGGTTGGTCATTCTCTGACTGTGACTCCAGCAAAGTTGCTGACCCTCTTGAACTTGAAGTTCTCTGACAGTTCGGGCTCGGAGCTTGGTATTAGTTGAAGTCAAGCCTGGAGCTGAGGAGCTGTAGCTCACTCTGTTGGGAGGACAATTGCACCAGCAGCTGTCTTACATTGTTCTACGCAAACAACAACCCGTTTATTCAGTATGCCATCCCATTGCATTCATAGAAACCATTAAGGATAAATGCAAATAATTGTCCTTCAATAGAGTGCTACCTATTTTATAGTAAAACATTTCAAACTGTTTCACATTACACAAAATTAAGTTTGGTTTCAATTTTATGTCTATTAATTTATTTAATAAATACTTTAATTTATTTAGCTTACTGAAAAGTATCTTAAATAGGTTAACTTTTATAGCAAAAGAAAACGCTGAACAAGCTGGACAAATTTAGCTATGTATAAAAAAGATCACAAATAAAGCAAATTAACAACAAAAGAACTAAACATGTGTATTTAAAAAAAAAGAAATATATATATTAAATAAAATAGATATAACAGATTTAAAAACAATAAATATAACAATTTCAAGTTATCCATCTAACTGAAGATAAAAACTCCATGATTTCTTTGTGTTTGATCTGAAATCAATTGTAAAATACAAATTTTCAAAGGGTTTAATCGTTTTAGAACTGAGTTTAACTACTGGTCTTATCAGCTTATCAAATGTGCCTCAAGTGGAAAATAGTTTTGATCCTCTTGTCACATTTCTGGTTAATATAAAATGCATTTAAATAGAGTGTGAATCGTCAAATGTGTAAATTATATCATTTCAATTAATAGTTAAAATGCAAGGCTTGGTTTTAAGTAAAAAAGTTTACTCTAACTTCCTTATTTCAATTTAAATTAGCAACTCGAGCTTATGTATAGGCTTCCATTCTATGTAAGATAATATCTTAATACAATTTGATTTTATGTATGGAAATTAATCTTTTGTGCTTTATCATACTTGGTTTGTACCACTTTGTTTTCGTGTGTAGATATTACATTAACGTGCTTACTGACTTTTCCTATTTCTTTACACTTTAAAAAGTCTAATTTAAACATCCTACATTGTTATTTTATATCTGTAGATAGATGTGGGTTTTATTATTTTTATTGAGGTTAAGTGGATTTTAACTTGAATTTTACATCCATCACCTAAAAATAGCGTCGGCCAGTTCTTAAAACAGTGCAGTGCAATCAAACTTAAAATAATGTTAAAATTCAAACAAAGTATCGAAATAAAATGAAATATTGTAAGACAAGTAAATTAAGCACTAGACATTGTCAGTGTACACATCAATTAGAAATTGTGTGCGTTAGATTTTGGCTGCCGACACTTCAATTACCCGCTACCAGCACTATTTAACCGGTGCAAACCCCAAATGGCACCGGCAGGAATCTCCTTGGTGTTTGTCTCAGTCTTGGGATCCTATGAACTCGCTCACCTCTACCGTTAACTACAATGACGAATACACAGTGTACCAACCTGATAGCTCTTGCAGTTGTGTTTGATCTCTTGTGCGGCAAGCATGACTTGTGTGTTGAACTGCTTGACCAGCTGGTTGTGCTGTTGTTCCTCCATGTAGCACGTGCCTTGTTCCAGGATGTGCATCTCTCTGCGCCACCGCCGCTCCAACTCTGTCTCCACCTCCACCAGGAACTGACTGCCGTAACTCAACAGTGATAGCATGTTCAGGTTGCATCAGCGTCAATATCACCTGCTGGCACAGTGCCTCCATCAATATATCAGAAATTAAAGTGAAGAAAGCTTAACATAAGAGTGCGCCTTCACTCTCAACTAATTCACTGAGTTGGTCCAAGTCGTTATAACTACATAGACATATTAAATATTTAATGCCTGGGTGCAGTTTCATAAAATAATAATAAAATATCACTTATACTGCAAAATTAGCTGTTTTATTAAAAAAAATGTAATTAATAATGAATAACATAAATAATTTTTCATTGCAGCTTCACCCTCTCCCGGCCTTGAGGGTTCTACCACCAAGGCAACTGTTTTCCTGAGTCTACTCTACACCTGGAATGATCACTCTGCGTTACCCAGAAACTGCTGCTCCAGAGGTTATTTACTGTCTGGTTCACTAAATAAACTTCTAGTTCCTGTACTCCTAGTACCGAGCTGGTATGTTGACTTTTTTTTTAACTTGATACTTCCTAAATATGGAGATATATATTGCATTACTGCTTTATCTTTTGTAATCTTCTTATTATTTTTTCTGATTACAGCCTGCAAAAGCTTTTAATGTGTCGTCTTGGTCTAGAAATTGTTGTTAATTAAATTCACTATGCAGGGTGTCCAGCATTCAGGAAAAAAAATTCCCTTTAATTCCATAATTTCCAGGATATATTTGGCTGATTTCGGTTTAGCTACTTTAATGGAGCTAATCCCGCCATTGTGTTACTTTTACAAAACCACGATTTTCTTTACCATCCGCGACGAAATAACAAGATTCATTACCGTTTACAACGATCCCTCGACTACCGCTAGCGCCGAGACGAAATCACAACTTTCGGTTTTGCTAACGACAATCTCTTGACTTCCACTAGAGCCTGCGGCAAAATAACGGCTACGATGCCGTTCCCTGCGAACTTCTGACTCACGCTAGCGACCGTGACAAAATCAAAAAATTTCATTACCGTTAACGACAATAATTTGATGACTTCCGTTTGCGCTGAAATAACGACTTCGATAACGTTTGCAGCAAACATAATGACATAATCACCTCTTTTGCACAATTTCCCGGTTTAGGAACGAAATCCCCGTATAATTCCTGTATATTAAAACTCGAAGCGATTCCGGTTTCTCGTTAAATTGACCAGGCTGAGAGAGCTGAAATACGGTCATTGGTAAGATTTGTTCTAGTAAGAGTCAGGTTTTTCTGTGATGAATTCAAGTAAGTTATTAGCTCAGTTCTGAAAGCCTAGCTCATTTTCAGGCCTTTGTGCTACAGTTGGTTCTACCTATCACAATGGCAGAAGACAGATACGAAAGTTATTCCATGAATACTACTTTGGTTCCAAAACGAGACATAATCAACTCCAAATCATAATTACCCTGGATTCTTCACTGCCGTCTTTCAAAGTTTTGGTCTTAATTTCTTGAATAAACGTTTCATGGTCTCGAATAACCTCTTCAATGGTAGTGGCGTTGGCGAACTTTTTCATGAAGTTCTGAAAGCACACGATGACTTCAAACAGAATGTAATACTGCACTTGTATAATGTAGTGGACCATCTCCGGCGTCAGTAGACTAGTGTATTTCAACAGCCGCTGTAGTTCTAAAAAAAACAAGATCACAGATTCTTAACCACAATGAATCCTCAGTATAATCTATAGGAAGTAATTACTTTTGTATTCAAGTTAAGAAAATCTATATCAATAAAATAAGACTTTTGTCTGTACAAAAGCAATGAATCCATCGAGTTTATATACTTTGCAAAGACCAAAACTGGCGTCAAAAAAATTCCTGCCTGTCTGTCATATATTCTAATTAAAAGTTGGCACTATAATTTATATTAGGTAATACTTAAGCTGTTTTAGTCAACAGATAAAATCAAAAACTCTTGAGCATTATAATTGCACAAAAACTCCTAAATACAGTACTGTTTTACTCATGTGATACGTTTCATAATCATATTCTTTATTGCCGTTGATCATTACATGAAATGGGCAGAGTCACATTTAATAAATAGAAAATACATAGTAATGAAGCATTAAACTTACATTTAGAGTTGACAATTAGTTTTGTAACATAAATTAGAAACAAACTATTAAAATAATAAGTTAATAATAATTAAAACTATACAACAAGTTAAATATTTTGTTATAATAAATTAAACTAGTTAACAAATAAATATTTTATACAAATGGAATTCATCTATTTAGTTGGAGCTTTGCTAATAGTTAGAGTAGGCCTATTTTAAAAGTAGATCAACTAAGGTTACATATAGAGACTTTGAATACTATTTCTACATCATGATTTAAAAACTCCTCCAGTTTGTAAAATTGATGTTCTTGTAGCCAGTGTAATAATTTAGATTTGAATATATTAATTAATACTTGTAGTCTTAGCAGAGACACCAAGTTTATTGAACGAAACAATACAGTTCACCTTATGAGATGAACCTGTCTTAGTCAATCTATGTTGGGGGATATCCAGTTGATTTCTGCTTCTAGTATTATAAGAATGTAAATATTGCCTCAGCGTGAATGAATGCAAGTTTGTCTTTACGTATATTAAAAGTTGAAAAATATATAGATTAATTACTGTTAGTATTTTTAAGTGAATGAATAACGGTCAGCAATGTTCCAAGAACTCTGCTCTACAAATAGTTCTTATTACCCTTTTTTAAATAATCAAAATGTCTTTTATATGTGATGAATGACCCCAGAGTATTAAGCCATAAGAGATATGAGACTGAAATAGACCAAAGTATGCTTAAATATTCAATAGATCTCTCAATTTCCAGAAAAGAAAACTGACCCGTGACATCCTGCTACTTGTATTATTAATATGATTACACAAATTAAGTTTTGAGTCTAAATGGATACCAAGTAGTTTAACAGACTGTACGTTTTGAAAGTTGTTTGATAAACTAAAAATAATATTTTGGGTTTTATCTTGATTACATAGTAACTTATTTGCTGAAAACCAATTCAGCGCTTCATTTTCCGCGTATTCTATTGTACCAAGTAGATTATTGAGATTTTTGTTACTAGCCAAAAGAGAAGTGTCATCTGCATAGACTACTGAGTTGATTGACAAGTTTTTAATTCAACACCGGTTTTACTCTGGGTACCTCTTTAACTCTAAATAATTTCCACATGCTCAATGTAAAAATATTTCTCAGTGTACTTTTAGCAGTGGCAGGAGTCTTGCAGTAGCCAGAAAATTTGAATTTGTCATGGCCAAATTCAAAATTCACCTAGTATTTGTAATACCTAAAACTCACGCACAACTTCTGATTTTCCTGGAATTCCTGTGTTTGACCACCCTGTAAATACAAGATGTGTGATGATTAAAGAAACTATTAAGTGGAAACATACCTTGGAAATCTGTTCGCCTTTGTAGTTTTTTTAGCATACAAGTTTGTTCTTTGCGAAAATTGGACATACAAAACTCAACCCTCTTTAATGACCACAGAAAATGAAACATCATCTTGTAAGATCCATCTCCGAGTTGAAACACCTGAAATAATTCATATATCATTCCAGGTAACTTCCAGGTGTGTCAATATTTGAAGGCAGAAATAGTTGGGCCGGATGGTGTAGTGGTTTAGCATAACCGCCGACAGCGGGAGACCGGGTTCAAATCCGGTTGGTCCAAATATTTTGTCTTCAAATTTATTTAGTAATATAACTGATATTAGTAACGCGTTTGAATTCAGAAATAACTAATAACACACACAGCATAGATAGAAAATAGTAACTGCAACAAATTCATACTGGTTCTCAATCTTAACTACCGTATATACTGAAGTCATACCTTGTCGCAGCACCATAATTTCCCCTGAATATACGGTAAGAAACTCTACACCCTCATATACGGTTTTTTATAATGTCAACAGCTAGGGGCTATGATTTGTCATGCCCTCTGCCCCTCCTGCAACCAGTGACGTAATTGCCAGGTGCAGCTGTCCAGAGTAAAAGCACAAAGAATGCATCACGATTGCCTTCCCTTTCCCATCCCAAACTCGCCCTGCTCCACCACGCCCTCCACAGCACAAAAATAATATTGTAAGGGGTCAGCAGCGATGTTTTGAGGGTTTTGTAAATCTTCAAATGAACTAAATATTTTTATCAGATTGCGAGTCTAAGAGCCTTCTGCATATAAGACGCACCCTATTTTAGAGCCCAAAATATGGTAAATAGTCGTCTTAGATTAGAAATACTGTATTTGTGGCACTATAAAATTCTTCAAGAAGAATACATAATTATTACATTGGTTTAAAAGTTAAAAAAGGTTGCATTTACCTGCTTATGAAATTTTAACTCAATTGTTGAAGTGCTGCTATACAACACAATACAGTTTTAAATCAAAACTCTCAAAGACAACTATTAATTACACAGGCTACTCACCCTCACCCATTTACAATGATGACATTGACACTTAGCTCCAAGCGGTCGGGAATATCTGGTGTATGAATCACAAGAGGATCGTAAGTCACAATAAGGTTTCTAATGTGAGAAGGTTGAGCTACTAGCTCGTGAGAGATGTGGGGTGAAAAGAGAAAGAAGAGAAAATCAGTTGCTGCAGTGTGTGGGCAGGGGTAGGGAAGGCAGGTGTGTTCCCATGTGTGAGCAGCTGCATTCTTTATCAGCTGGCTACTATGTCATTAGCTCTGCTAGGCAACCACAGAGACGTGGGTTTCATAACCAACCACAGCATTTTTCTTTGTATGCAAGTGATTGAGTGGGATAGGGCTTTGAGGAGAGTGTAGTGTAGAGGTTTTTTACTTCCTTATCTCACCTCCTTTTACTCAATGACAAATTTCAGTGCACATATAATGTTTACAGAATATTTTTAAACAGTTTTTAATCAAACGGTAATCATGGTTTTAGAAAAATACAAATACAATATTGCAAGCCAGAAAAATCTAGACGTTAGGTTCTGTCTGAGATTGTTATCAGTCAACCTGACAATGCCTGTGAGCCTCCATTGAAAAATGAGCTAAGTAGGAGGCAGAGGGGTTGTTTACTTGCAACTGAGTTTCTTATCTTATTTCCACCAGATGAACACACTCACGACAACAATACTTAAAAGAGCAAAACCCGAATTTCGATGGAAAAATTAAAGTTTTCAGCGTTTTAGAAGGAAACATCTAATTTATGAGCAATTGTTTTTTCACGTCCTGAAACTTTGGTACTAGGTGGAGGGGGTCGGTAAAGGTACTGAGATCCCGCACAGCTTTATTGTTAAGCCTATTTTACGTTTACTACTCTTTCCAGTGCTCTCTTTTTGTTTTGACAAAAGCTCTTGTATGACTGAAAATTTGACAGTTTGGGTTCTCTTATGTGTTTCTTATATCATATAACATACTATAGTGTACTGAAACTAGAAATGAAAAGGGAACAACTAACAGTGTTTAGTGGATCCGATGTTGTGTACACCATGTTGAAAGCCTCCCAGCCTGTTTCACCGAGGGAAGGTTCCAACAGTTCCACACTCACTCGTGGCAGGATCTCCTTGTCTTGAACTGTGCATTTGTTGCTTTCGTATTGTCTCTAGGATACTCAGCAGATTGTGAGTGTAGATCTGATCTCTGTTTTTGTTCAGCTCAGGTCTGTCAGGAAAACATAAGTTGAAGATGGATTACTATACAATAAATATATTATTTATATACAACTTTAATAGTAAACAAAAAACTATAAAAATGCTCAATAAAAGCTCAGTAATGCTTTATTGAGCATTTTTCATTCACTATAAGTCGAACAACAGTTTTGGTTTTCAATATAAAACTTTAAGGTAGAGTCAAGACTAAATTTTGGTAACAAAGCTCCCATCCTGTAGCTAAACTAAATCTGAGACTACGCAGATTGAGTTTTAAAACGATTGGAACGTTTTGTTGATTCTGTTACAGAAAAAACATTTTGTTTTGATAATCTTTTATTTCCTAGAAAAAAGATCATTTTGAAAATATTTTTACTGTAGGGACAGCAGCTATTTCGCAATTGCTTTGAATTTTTACACCAACTAATAATAAACCAGTGTAACAGCTGCTCCTCCTAACAATATACCAGTAAACCAGAAATTACTATTTATTTCTCAATGTCATTGGATCACAACAAAAAGCAATTGTATTAAATATCATGTTAGGCTACACCTTGAACTTTAAACTTTTGCTGGTATCAAAAAACGTAGGACCTATTGATGAAATTATTTGTATTAAAGCCAATAGTTCCATTTGTCTAACATAACTATTTTAGTTACCTGCCAAAACAATAATATTTTACTTTTGTAATTTTGTGTTACAGCGACCTGATGATGATAGCTTGCTATTGGCGCTTGTTACAAATAAAATTATTATGTTGGCCTACTGTCTTTAAATTCATTTATACTCTCATTTTTTACCTTTTACTCTGTACAAGTCATTTAAGTCAAATTTTCATAAAATTTGGTACAAATGTTACTTTTTTAAATATCTTGGTCAAGTTCATTAGCCAGCAAAATCGGGCTACTGGAAGTACCCTCTTGGAGAAGAATTTTGGTTTTAATGATCTAAAACAGGTTAATTTCATCCAGTTTTGATGAAAATAGTAATAAATATGTATTTTGATGGTATCTATCAGTACCAACAATTTTGAAAATCCGTTGAGTCATTTCAAAATGGTGGCCTTAGAAATTAAAATATAGCAGAAAGTTATAAAGTTAGGTTTGAAAGGAAGAGCCTTATGGCTAAACTAGCGGAATTTTACAAGGAGATAGTAGCTAGCTTACCTAAGAAAAACAAGTTTAGGGGCCAACAAAGATAGGCACACAGAAGAGTCACACACAAAATTCACTGATATTTCAAGCCACTAAGGACTTTATCAAAGCACAGAGTTCTTAACACTAAACACAAAAAATCAAAATGGCCACTTGTTGTTGTCTGTCTTCTACTACTGCTCTGCTGTCCTGATCTAAGGGTACCAACAGTCAATAGGAGATGTCTTGATGGGGTAGGCTTGTCTGATGTTGAGGTTTGGGGTGATCTGGGTTGGTTATGTTTACATGTACAACGGGTCGGATCTTACCATGCTGGCGGCTTGAATGTCATTTTTCCAAGGCAGGGTGGCCACAGAGTAGCTTGGTAAAATGCGCATATTTCCGGTTTTCGGCAATATACACATTTCCGGTGCAGTTCCACGGTTGCAGAGGGCGTTTCGCCCCATTCTATAATAATCTAGTTTAAAGTCTGCGACGTTCCGATGCTTTGTTTTCGCCAGCGGTATGTTCCAAACGTTTATTACCTGCGACACTTTTTCGTCGCCATTTTACCCCAGCGATGCGTTGTGATGGCTTTTACACTTTCGCGATGCGTTCCGATGCGCCTTTTACGCTGGCCTACGTTCAGTGCTTTTTCCACTTTACAACCCCTTGCTGATCTCTGTTATATAAGCCAGCGGTGCGTTTTGATTGCCTTTTTTGTCCGCAACCTTTCCCGGTAGCTCATGCATCGCTATTAGCGTTCTATTGCCTTTTGGTTTGCGCGTAATCACGTTCCGTTCGCCTTTTTTCCACGACCCTTCCCAATGCGTATCATCGCCCACTGTGTTCGATTGCCTTTTTTACCTCGAGTGCGTTCCAGCGTTTGTGAAACTTTCGATAGCCTTTTTATGCCAGCGATATCATTTGATCGCCTTTTTTTCATAGCGACCCTTCCAGATCTCTGTTTTACGCTCACGGTACGTTCCGATTGCCTATTTTACACCGGGACCCTTCCATCCCTGATTCAGCTCGCGATGCGTTCCGTTGCCTTTTTACGCAGCGACCCTTCCGATCTGTTTCGCTCGGTGTTACGTTCGGTTGCTATTACGACCGTGACCCTTCAAATAAGCTGTTTCGTGCGGTATTCTGAGAGCCATTTAGACCCACTTTCTGAGAGCCTTTTATTACCAGCGGTGCATTTCAATTGCACTTTTCAGCAGGCCGATACCGATCGCACTTTTATGCATGGACGTTTCCTGTCAGCCTGCGCCGTGTCACGTTCGATCCCTGTTCGCCAGTGCGTTTCAAAGCTTCATTACCCCGACACTTCGGATCGCCAAATCCACGATACTTTTACGAGGCTGTAATTATTACTGGCGACACTTCCGGATCGTAAGCCAGCGATCGTTCTGAACACAGTTTGTTACTCCACGACACGGTCATGGCCATTTCGTCTCGTCGTCCGAGATTTGGACCGGTGGTACATTCCAGAGCCTTTGATACCGCTGGCGTTATAATACTCTTTACAGTCGCGGTTTTCGAGAGTTTCAGGTGCGTTCGATCGCCGTTTACATTTGAGCGAGAGCAGTTTAAACCTGCGATAAATTCCGTCACCATTTACACCCATATGCGGCTTTGCGGTCGTTTCATACTTTCGCGGTACTCTCCAAGGACAAGCCCGCGACCGCGATATAAGGGCGATTTTCCGGGTTACAGAATTCCGCGCCGGGTTCTTTCCGGTTACTGATAATTCCCGTATATTTCCGGTTTTCCGCGAATTCTTGAATGGCCACCCTGCAAGGGCTTTGATAAAATTATTAAAACACTATTTTTAGCTATTACCTTGAAATTTGTGTGTGAACAACATAAAAATAAGTATAAGTCAAAAATTGAGACAATCACAGTATCACTATAGAAATCAAACAGCCGCTAAGTGTCAAACTGCAATGTTTCTAAACAAACTTACTCAAGAAGTTGAATGAGATATCCGTTAAGTCGCCTTGGCCCATGAGCATGTATCGCCGCAGCCCGGAAGTTCTCATACAGTTTGAACTGAGACTTCAGTGTGTCTAGTACCAGTCGAGATGCCTCCATGAAAGCAGATTCTATGTGATGGCCAATGGACTTGCCGCTCCGCAAGTTGCAACAACTCTCCTCCTAAAACCAGTATCATGTTTGTTGAGAGTTATTTGTTAACCTTACAACACAATCGAGGATCATC
Organism: Matsumurasca onukii; assembly: GCA_018831715.1. NCBI lineage: Eukaryota > Metazoa > Arthropoda > Insecta > Hemiptera > Cicadellidae > Matsumurasca > Matsumurasca onukii. Next base: position 36,354,079 of record CM032059.1, on the reverse strand, counting down.
CAGAAAGTAAAGAATGTTTTGGCATGGTAAAATAAAAATAAAGATATCTACACAAAACTTTATTTACAAATGCATAGAACCTTCCTACCTTTCTGCACATGGTTGGTTTTAACATGGGACCAGTTTTTCCATACCCATGTTCTACATTTGCCGCCAAAAACATGAGCCAGGATTTCTTAGCTTCTTTGAGTTCCTTATCATTTGCAAACTGTTTTTACCCAAAATCACTTAAAGCGTCAGGAATAAGTGATAATCACTGGCACCAGGACAGGGCTGTAGTCGTTTCTTTTCTTGGCATAAATTCGGCATGTAAGCCCTTTCAATCCTAAAAACAGTTTCCATGACTTTTTGAGTGTTTGAATTTCACACTTTACATTTAGCGGGTTTTTCAATTGTCGATGCCATATTTATTACTGTATGCGAGGCGGCGTAATCACACAACAAGCGAACCTACACTCAAACTGAAGAAGAAGAATGTAGCTAGCAGCTGCGACGCCACTCGTAGTGGTGAGGGGTGTCTTGGCGTGTGATCGCATAATCTTCTTTTCTGGATGACCTCGTTACAATAACATCTTTCTTTCTTTCTTCATTTACAAATTCGTGGGAGAATTATGGCGATCAAATAAAATTGTATATTAAAAGGCTTGATGTTTACACACATTCATACAGTCTAAACCTTATGTTCAACAAATGCTTCTAGAGAGTAGAAGGGATGTTCCTCAGCCACTTTCTCAGGGTTGATCTGAACTGTCGGCCTTCCAGCTTGTTTCCAGAGGTAGTCGGCTTGAAGTTTTCTTCCGATGTATATTATATATGTAAATATAATTATATTTACCTTACCTTTAAATGAAAGGGATCACTAATGACTAAAAGATAAATAAAATACCTTGTGCATTTTCTAGCTGGCCTTAACTTTTCCCTGGCTCCCGTCGCGGCAATCTTCTGCTTGCAAATGTGCGTTGAGAAAGTTAATGCATTTTCCATTGAGCACCATCATAGCTTGTTTCTCAGACATCGGCTGGCACTAGTTCTTTCCTGGTGACAAACAAATCTACAATCAAGTCACTGTTAAGCGATGTGTTACATTATGGTTGAACAATTTTACCATCTTTATAATAAAGTAAACTTTGAAAATAAAAAAAATAAGATGGCAAAATCTTGAACCTTCTGTAAGAGCACACCTGCTCTTGGAAGGGTGAACTTCACATTCACGTAGAAGGTGATTCACAGTCTCCTCTCACAGTATTTAGACTAAATTTTAGTGTGTATAAACTAAAAGCATCTTTATCATATATACAACTGCAATGTACAATAAACATGACTTTAATTCATTCAGCCAGTTGTATATTTAACTCTTAATACATAGTCAAAGATCTTTATTAATTTTGTACATACATACATAAATAGTGTCAAAATTACGGTAAGATCAACATTGAATCATTAAGATTAACAGTAATTTAATATTAGTTTTATTTATCATAAACTATTATTTAATACAAAAAATAATTCAATAAATTTATTTCTAGAACAAAAATATATTGTAATTAATCACTAGTTTTCTTTTCTACATATTTTTCAATTTTAATATATATATTTTTTAACATAATGTCTGCGAGACATCCCAAAAATTTCAACCTTACTTTTCCTTCTCTCCCCTTCACCTAAAATATTTGTCCTAGACTTACGGTAAAACTGATGAAAATATGTTTTCTTTTAATGTTAGATACCTCAGGAAAAACTTATCCTTCCAACGATTGTGAGAAGAACATCTTTTATTGATAGCCACAAAGAACTCGTCATGTGGGTCGTACAGTTCTCCATGTATGAGCCAATGACACATGAGAGTGAACAGAGGCCTGGTTGCCTAAAAATAATAAAATCAATAAATGTAATCAAAAATATTTAATCAAACTAGGGGAGGGCGGGATTGGATTTTTCTCTTGGAGCGGGAATCGGGCAAAAATCTTTTCTTGCTTGATATTGGGAAACTTTCTTAATATCAAGTTGAAGATTTGAAGCACAAGGCAGACATACTCAAGATGTTGGGGAAGGAAACTACACTCCAGTTTAAAAGAAATAACCATAGAACAGGAAGAGTGGTCACAGATGAAGAAAAAGACTGCTCTGAAAGAATGAAGAAGTTTTGGACGAAAAGCGGAAACAAAAGACATTGATCCTTGACTGACTACAATGGTCCTATGCAGCCACAAATAAAATAAAATATTGGGAAACTTTTAGTCATTTCAAAAAAAGAAAAGGTTAGACAATTGAAAAGGTTTTACAGTAAAAGAAAGAATATATTTACCCTTCAAGTCCCAACCTTGTGTTACTTTTAAACTTTGCAATCATTACAGGAAATTGTGAACATTTAAATGCAAAAAAGGTTAAATAATAATTTATTTGCTATTTAAATAGGATGTAACCATTTAAAATAATTTTAAAATTGTCTTAAATTTAGCAATCTTACATATTATGTTTAATTTAATAGTTTATCTTAGAATAATTATAAATTAATTGAGTGACTCAAGTGCAGTTTCTGATGCATTGGACAAAACTAATTCGTGGTAGGTGATAATGACACAGGTGACGGCTATGGCAAAAACTCGGTGACATCATTGAACATTTGATTAATTTATTTGCATAGACATAAGTACCTACTATTTTATATGTTTGTCTTCATAATGAAGTTTTGCACATTTTGTACATCATGGTTTATATATTATTGAATCATATACCACTTCTATCTAATGCTAAAGTAAAAAAAATAAAAATAATAGGTAAAAAAAGTACTTTCACAAAACTATTGATAATACTTTAAATCATAAGCAAACCTTCAGCAAATATTTTTCACCCTATATACTCGAGTCTAAGCAGCATGCAAATCTAAGGCGCACCCATAAATTTCCAGAATATCTGAAAACTTCTAGACCCTGATATAAGACACACCTCCGTTTTATAATGTTACAGGGGTATGATTTGTCAGAACCCTGACCCCTCCTTGCAACCAGTGACGTAATTGCCAGCTGCAGCCAGAGGTAAAAAAGCAGAACAAAGACTGCATCACCTTGCTTTCCCTGCCTCTAACCACTCTTTAAAATAGCAATGCAATACATAAATCTGTTGTGGTTCCTGTGTTTCCTATCTCTCATTGGCCTACCTGAACATTTTTGTTGATGTTTTGAGTGTTTTTTTTAACTTTCTTCAAATAGATTCAATATTTTCATCCTATTGTGCGAGTCTAAGGCTACATATAAAGAGCACCCTTATTTTAGAGCCTAAAATATGGTAAATAAAGTCGCCCTAGATTCGGTATATATGGTATATAAGATAGTTTTACCGAAGCAAGAATTTCTGCGTGGCGATGGCTTGTGCTCTCAGGTCTCCGTGGTAGGAGAAGGCAGGCTGCAGAGGCGACTAGCCTCAGCGTCTACTGACACACGCGGCAGATGTCTGCAATAACTTGGAAGTGCCAGAGTGGCTCCAGCACCGTCGTGCATAGCTGCAGGCTCAGCCCTGTCGAGTGCGCCGCAGCTTCCTCTGACATCGGCGAGTCCTCCACCAACGACAGGCTCAGTTTCAACTGCACAACATTAACAATAGGTTTAACCACTTTTGGAATAGACTTAATTTGAAAATTTGATATGAACAGATCTAATGGTTTGACAATGATTACAGGTCTGTGGGATGTGTACCGATAGTAGTGAAAAATGCAAACTTTATGATGGTTTGCAGGCTACAACAGTTTTTAAAAAACAAACAAACACCCTTGTAGTTTTTGTAAGTATATAAACCAATTATAAAAATCGAAAACATTTTTGAGCAAAGGCCTTACTGCTTAATTCCACTGACTAGTAGATGCCTCACTGCCAGGTTTCCAGACAAAAGGCCTAATTAGTAGTTCTACTATGTAATTCAAAGCTGAGCTGTTTTAAAATTCTGGGTTATTTTCTATGAATATTATTTATTACATGTAAAGCTATAAAGTGAACCATTGAAATAGTCAATTACAGAAAGTTTACTGAAAATCAGCTAGTGATAGATAACATTTTATTAGATTACGTTATGCTTTAATTTTGTCTGCAGAGAATTTTGTAATTGAAAGAAAACACAAAATCATATTGTTAATTCACCAACTTAACCAAACATCAACTGCAAATTAATCAAGCTAATTATGATGTATTTATCATAGGATTAGTGGATCGGCACACTTTAAGCTATGGTTTCCTAGAAAATGGTTGTAGACGTAACAGTGACGGTGGACGCAGCGCTTAACAATATTTAAACAGATGTCGGCAAAAACAACTTTTGACATGTTTATTTTAGTTGTCAAATCTGATTTATGTATATAGTAATGGACAAGCAAGACTTTTGTTTACAAAACAATATGTGTCACCTGGCGAGAAAACCCTTAACTAGTTTTCACCGCTACTTTACCTCCACTGTTTTCTAGGAAATCACTCTCATATGATAACGTTGAAAACAAAACTTACCGTCATATTACGGCCGTAATGTAGCGGTCACCGCTGTCTAGGAAACCATAGCTTTAGACTATTTTTGGCATGTAAGTTATACTCATACAAATTTAAAATACTCGCCTAAAAAATTCAAAACTAAGTTAAAAGAATAATTGTTGAACAAATCAATTTATTCTTTAGAAGAATTCTGGTATAAGGAAGAACACCAATCTAATTTTCATGTATATACAAACAAATTTTTGGTCTATTTATGTATATATTGTTTATGTTTACTAGTGCACAAATGTCATTGTAGATTGAATTTTGTATAACACTTTGATAGTAATCTTTAATATTTAATATTTGGAAACAACTGGATGTTCTTTGTTTCTTAACATGATGTATTCTTTTACACACTGTATTATTATGTATTCTGACAATATTCAAATGTCACCTATGTGATTGCAATGAATAAAGATGATTTGACTTTGACTAAACTAATGTTGCCGTGAAAATAAATAATATTAAATATTAATTAATAATTGTGAATTTTTTGTGACGAAATCATGATTTTTATTGCCACATAATCTTTATACCGTATATACTCGAATCTAAGCCGCACGCGAATCTAAGACATAATTTTCCCTGAATATACGGTAAAAACTCTACACTCGTATAAGGCTGTTTTTTCAACAGCTAGAGGGCTATGATTTGTCAGGCCCCTGACCCCTCCTTAGCGGTTGTCACTGGTTAGTGACGTAATTGCCAGCTGCAGCTGTCAAGAGTAAAAGCAGAACAAAGAATGCATCACGATTGCATTCTTGCATCAGTTTCCCATCCCAAACCCCGCCCTGCTCCACCACTACGTCCCTCCCACAGCACAAAAAATGTTGTAAACAAGGGTCAGCAGCAGGAGCTAAGGAAGACAGGTAGAGATAAAGGACCAACTGGGGGCTGAGGTCTGGTGAGGGACTATTTCTTTGTAGTCAGTTAGTTCATGTTTTTGCCACTGATGATTGCCCCATATTTCCAAGCACTAGTGTTTGCTTTGAATAGATGCGTATCTCCTTCTTGTATGCTACTGCTTCCCTTCTCTTCTCCCACCAACCTACAGACAAGGAGGGAGGGGAAGAAAGATGGAGAATGTGACAAATGCAATAAGAAGCAATTCTGAGTCCCCTCTAGTCACAAAAAATTCTTTCATTCCATTCTTCAAAACAGGCAATGCAATACGCACCCTGTTGTGTTTCCTACCTCTCGTGGCCTATCTGAATGTATTTGACGATGTTTTGAGGGTTTTTGTAACTCTTCAATTTAACTCAATATTTTTATCGTATTGTGCGAGTCTAAGACACACCCGCATATAAGACGCACCCTTATTTTAGAGCCTAAAATATGGTAAGTAAAATGCGTCTTAGATTCAAGTATATACGGTAGTCTTCTTAGTGCCAGTGACAAAATTACAACTTTTGTTATTACAGTGTTTGCGATGATTTTTTGCAACTGTCACACCTTCAATGTTTCTTGAACTCTCGCTGGGAACCACTACGGGCACAGTGTGTGCGGCTCAAAGTTTCCTGGTTTGGAAACAAAATTTCCATATCGTTCCAGACTTTTGGCCATATATCACAATATAATTCCTTTTTTCCAGTACGCTGGATACCTTGTGCATTGTACTTACATCCGAGTTGAGCTGAGCGATCTTGCGATAGTAGTCTGTGAGAGTTGTTAAATGGCGCAGGTGAGGCCACGTGCTACAGCCCCGCCCTTCTCCAACTCCTGAGACAGGCTCTGTACACAGTTGTGCATGTACCCCAGCTCCATCAGTGATTTCACCAACTGTGGTTGTCTGACACACGCCTGTCCCACAACAAACATATTGTTATTAGTAGCACAGGTTTTCCTTGACTAGAAAATCCAAGCAACAATGTCCTGTCTATCCTGTCTACTGCTGGACCACTCACTTTGAGGAAATGCTTAACTGGTTCCACATGGTGTAATGGTCGAGCGGTCTAAGGCGATAAGTTGACAAGCTGATGTCCTTAGTACTCATGGTTGAAGCGGGTTCGATTCTAGTAGCAAATAAAATCCTTTGTCAAAAGGAATCATAATTACTCCTGCCAATGATTGGAAACACCAAATTTTGGGTTATGCGAATAAGTATCGACAATCACAAGTAGCAAAATCCGGAGTTGCAAATATATTAACACTTGCTAAAGCTAATTAAAGGTGCTGCACACCCTTAATAATCATGGACACCAGTAGTGTATCAAAAATTACGGACACCAATTTATGATGACGCATTTACTTAACAACCATCACATACACCGAATGATGATCAATGATAAACTCATGCAGCAGAAGTAACTATGATTCTTGTAAGGTTGTCAATAAGATTTTGTCACCCTTATCAACTCAAAAAGTTATTTACTTTTTTTGGTCTTACTTTGTCTTGTCCCATCCTTTACCCGAAAATTGTGGGTATTTTTAATGTTCTGTCCGAAATCAAGATTCCATCCAGAGAGTCCATACTTGCTGACTTGTCATTAATAGCTGTTAACCTAGCAACTAAAAACATTATTTTAACATTTTTTCCACATTTAAAAAAATTATTGCTTTTCAAGAAAAAAAATACGTGTACATCCATGTTTTTTTATTGGGATATTTTAAAAGACAGTTATGAAAATTACAGTGTATACGATAAAGCTTCACTTACCAAAGGATCAATTATGAATCCGTTGTCTCCGTCAGATCGTAAGACGTTACCCTCTATTCCTTGGAAGCAGTACAGCAGTTCTTGCACAATCTGGGTTTCTGATACTTCATATTTACCTGCCAAAAAAATAATATTTAAAACTTTTGTTGATTACTTTTTTGAAAATTGAACTATTATTGAGGACATTTTCCATTGTAAGTGAACAAAAAAGAACACGACGTTTCGGGATCTGCAATCTGATCCGTCTTCAGGTGAAAGTAACCTTAAACATAACACAGAACATTAGAAAATGAGCTAGCCTAAAGTAAAAAAGGCCTCATAAATAAAATTAGCAGACCGTCCAATCAGTCTAGCTTCAGTTGAAATAAGGCCCCTCTGGCTACCGCTCATTAAAAATGAACTTAAGCGTAGGGACAACCATAATATTCAAGTTAATTTTCAACAAGAAACTCAAAAACTCATAGCATGGTATTAAGGGCGCCAGGCCACAGAGAGAAACTCCAGTGAGGCGTCCCCTTCTCCCAATGGCTGTGCATAAATAGGGATTTTTGTATGTCTTTGTTACAGTTGGCTAGCCTGCTGCTAGTGTGTGTGACTGGCCTGTCACCCGAACCAGTCAGTCTAGGGTTAGCTTCGTTCAGTTAGGGGCGTGTTTTGTGAATCGTTTTGAATTTACTCCTGTGACTTGTTTACTTCATATTGTGGCTTGTGTTTGTAATATTGCAGTTCTGTTTTTTCTAGGCTACTCCTAATTTCTAAGATTTAATTTTTTGTTTGACTTTAACAACTATATGTTGTTTGGTAGAGTTTGACTGGTCAGCGCTGACTACATTAAACTCATTTTCTAATGTTCTGTGTTATGTTTTAGGTTACTTTCACCTGAAGACGGGATCAGATTGCAGATCCTGAAACGTCGTGTTCTTTTTTGTTCACTAACAATGGAAAATGTCCGCAATAATAGTTCAACTTCTGAAATCCTCCCATCGTCCACAAAAAACTTCAAACAAAGAATGTTTTGAAAAGGTGGAACATTTAATAACTTTCTGATTCTGGAGAATCGTTTACTTCTGTATTAAGTATCATTACCAGTAAATCATTTCTGTCATATTTGTTTACCTGTACGAAGAGTGTGTGGCGAAGTGAGGGATGGATTTGGTTATCATCTCCGGCCTCTCACTTTTATCACTCCGTTGGCTGGAGCGCCGTTCAGTGTTCACATTTGCACTGTAAGAGCTTTCTGGAAAAGTTATCAACTAAGAATAAATTTATTCACTGCGCTGCATATTTGGATAGTTTAAAAATAGAGACGTTTAGCTATGTAACTTAGTAAACTATCTGCCCTATCTGAGAAACTACAAAACACTGCAAAAAGTAAAAACCCAGCAGTCGTTTTTGGTCATCGTTTGAACCATTAAAATAAGTAGGCATAAAATTGTTAACAAATTAAATTATCATTTAAAAAATAATATTTCTTTCTTTCATGAATCATTTGAAAACTTCTAAACTTACAAGAAGTCAATTATGACTTCGATATGTGTTGTTTCTGATTTAAGAAGGAACACTGATTGCCTGAGAAGGAATAATTTAGTACAAGGGTGCACGGGCCAGCATTTTAAAATTTGGGTCGGGTCAAGCTTTTATATTTATTATTTTATTTTTGTGTTGTAAAGTTTTATTTTGACAGGGTGTTTCAAAAGTTGCTATCCATACAAGATTATCTAAATTATTTGACTGGGTAATGAGTTTTTACTACTAGATGTATGGGTAATGATGTTCTTTAATCGCCTTGTAGGCCTATAATACTGCACCTTGTAGCCGCACTTTTTTACTGTATTTTGTGCTCCTAAACAGGGATATGGCTTAGACTCAAGACTCACAGATTTACAATGAAAAGTAAAAACATTAAGTTTAAACAGCAGCAAAACAATACAAAATCCTGTTTAAAAGAGGCAGGTGAACAATAAAAACAGGGTTACATGACACGTGTGAGCTCTCAAGGAGAGTGAATAAAGAAGAAAAGAAGGAATGTCAGTAGAGAACAATATTTCCCCTTTCATATCAATTGGATTACAAAATGCAAAGGGAAGAAATACTGGAATAAACAAATGTGAGGAAGAAACAGCTAACTGATAATGGTTTCCAGTTAATTTCAAGTTGGTTCTTGAACTGGAATCAATTTTGCAGCAAATATTACATAATTAATTAAATTGCTTCAGGTTTTATGCTAAAATCAATGTTTTTTATGAAAATTCCAAGTATAAAAGTATTTTACACTGCCGGTATTAGTTAGAATATTAGTTATTAGTTAAAATAGTTAGGTGTGATATGAGAATTGTATTAGTCGTAGTTTATGAGTTCAATTCTTATTATTCGAATCCTAGGGTTCGTTCAAACTAATAATAAGAATTGTAACTCATACGACTGATACAATTCTTGTGACACATTTTGTTTGAGAGCTGAATATAAAAGTAGTTCTGATACGTGAATACCAATTCCCGAACAAGCGAACATTCATGACTATGTTCATTACAAGTTACCTTGACTATGTTCAGTTCCCGTTCCAGCGTAAGGAACAGTTCCCTTACTATGGCGTGACGGTTCGCGTGCGCGCATGGCAACCACTGAGGACGCGGAGCCAATCAGATTGACAAGAGATAGAAACTACGACGACACTGATAAGCCCATTGGCCATTCTACTGACCTTTCTACTGCGCAACCTCGAGCGAGTATTACCTCACAAAGTATTTTATATTAATACGCATTTTGGAGCGCCGATCAATTTTAAAAGTACGATTTTACCTAACAAATATTGGCTGTATGAATGAAAACAGTTAATGAACGCATCTAATGATCGCAGTTTGTTTAGAAAAGGCGACAAAACAAAGATGACATAACATTTGTTCTTAGCCTTTGGCTTTATTTAGAAAGGATAGATAAGGAAAGCAGAAGAGACGAAAGGAGGGATTGGGTAGGGTGAAGGAGCGGCAGATGTGTTTACATTCTCTTGCTCGGTTTGACCACGAATGAGCTTCTGATAACAACAACGAACATCGCTTTCATCACGCTGAGCTAAACAGCAAATCACGCCTATCTCATCGTTGAAGGTTCATAAAATGGGGTGCGGCTTGTACTTGGTACTTGATTTTCCGCACACAATTTTCAGGACTGTAACTGTTGTGCTTGACTCAAGAGCTAATGTGCACACTGCACAGCAAAACAAGTACGATCGAATAGTGAGTGTCTGATTGCCAGCGCTAATTTGACATTTGATTATAATATTATTTAACTAAGTATTTATATTATTACAAAGATTCTCCAAACCATCGTATGCGGTGCTTTGTTCAATATGCTTCCAGCAGGAATCAAATGCAGTGACACAAAGACACTTAAGAGTACAACAGTGGATGGCTGAAACCTATCTACAACATGGAGGTTCATTATCGATGCAGAAGAGGCACCTTGGCAACACATCATAAACATGTTATACACTTCATCATAACACATTTATTTATTTATTTAAATTCTTGTTATTAGTTATTTAAATGTTTTCATTGTTGACACTATTTCTAAGCTCTCATTGATGTAATAAAGCATATCTCTCTCTCTCTCTCAAAGCTAATATTTCATGAAAAATTAGGTTATACGCACTTAATAAAAATAACAGCTAAAAATTGATAATCAGCTTAAAATATTGATCGGGTTCAAGTTAAAGCCCGTTAAATTATCGGCCCGCCCCGATAACAAGCTTTGTAGCCAGCCCGACCCGACTTGAAAATTTTGGGGCTCCGTGCACCCTTAATTTAGAGGTGAATTTACAAAACTGGCAGGATAAGCTGACTCTTACTGTCAAGTCTAGAGAATGTTAAAACATTTTCATTTTTTGGAAAATATTATAATATGTCAAAATACTCAACACTGATATCTCAAAACGCTCAATTACTACAAATAAGTTTAAAATACATAACCCCTATAACTTATACAAAAATTTTACCAAGTTTTGAAGGCTTAAAATTTAAACTAAAAATTAGAGAAGTAGAAGATTTTGTACCTTTAGGTAGACCATTGTCCCAACTTGAATGTCTATTGTCCAATACACTCCTCGATGAAGATATCATTCCTCCTCTAGAAGCAGAAACTTTGGAGATATCCTGCAACCAAAATATTATTAATATGACATGATTTGCATTGCATTTTTTAATTCTGGAAGTGGGTTGATTATTGGTTAAAGCCAAAACATACTGTGGGTCTTTGGTTCAAAACTATGTCCAATAGTAGCTTAAACAGGCTTTAAATAAGCAACAAATTCCAAGAAAAACCTAGTTTAATTTTAACCTAGATTCTTGAAAAAGACGACTTCGACAGCCTCATTCTTAAAACCAGCTGAGCTTGTTAGTGATATGATACAACTGAACCCAGTTTGTCCAAACAAACACCATTAAAAATCAATAGTTGTTTTTATATGAGAATGAAAAGAAATTGGTTTGGTTCATTATCAGGACTACACAAAACAGGACAAATCTGTGGCCAGCAATGTCCGCGGGCCTAGGCACATCAGAAAGTTCCCTATCCTGGGCTGGGGTTTCTTATTCTTAACCTTTAGTTACAATTATTTCAAAATGCATAGTTTATTTTTAATGGATATTTTCAAGGAGACTGGATACTTATTCTTTGTTTTATGGATATTGAGAGACAAAACTACATTAAATGGTTTAACTAACCTCTATAACAGGTTTTCAGTCGTTAGTGTTATTGATTACTTAGTTTGTTCTCTGAGTTTACATTTTGTTAGGAAATAAACAATAATAGTAATGACAGATGTTGTCCCCAGACTTGAATGGTTTCACACACATGTGTTACAGAGGATTTTCCAGAGTTACCTTCTGTGTCCGCGACGCATATTGCCATACAAAAAGTAAAACAACTGCCTATTGTAAATGTTCACTAACCGCATGCAGGGTCGACTGCTGGGTGAAAGAGCTCTCACTGCTTATGTTCAAACTGTCAAATGTTTTGGTAATATTTTGTACCAAGTCCATGTTTCCATTCAAAGATGTTTCACTGAGCCTTAGTAGTAAACTCAGGATTGCAGATCGATTGAAAAGTACATTTTGTGACTGAAACAGAAAACATAATTCAAATAAACATAAACAATCTGACAAATAAAACACTTTTAAATTGATAGGCTAACTTTGCAGTTAAACTCATCGTTTTCAAAATACAAATCATCTTAATCTTTTCAGTTTAGTTAAGAATCCATCTAAATGTCTTTTAACATAGAATCTGTTTGCACTACTACGACTCTGACTAGCTTTGATTGTAAGGAAGCGAATTTCTGCTCATCATCTTGGTTATGCCGGTGTTTTCAAGATGATCTATTACCTTGTCTAGCGGCAAACTCATCATTATCCGATAAAGAGCTGTTTAGGAGCGAAGCATCATGAGAAGTGACAATAGAGAAGCATGTATTAAGTATCCTAGTTCTTTCTCCTGAAAAAAATCCATTTTAATTTTATTAGAATTTTAAGTAATGATGTAGGTCAGTTAAATATTAAGCAGGCAGAGTATACAAAAATGGGGGTAATAGCATAAATAGCTAATTTTACACTATCATGTAGAAGGGTGCCATACTAAATCGTAGAGATATAGTGTCATGCCACTGAAGGTTATTCACAACATTACACACAAAATGTCACACAAAAGTAAATTTTCTAACTATAACACTGTTAATGACGTTGTAGATGGAGATACTAGCAGCGCAGTGTTGTACTTTTGGAAGGCCGATTCCAGTATTTCTTAATAATGTAGATGGCTTGGTAAAATGTGCTGTAGATTGATATAATTGGCTACGAATAACAAGTCCTGGTGTATACTTCTCCAGAGGATTGCTGGCGAAGGAGATTTAGAAACTGGTGCTATCATACCTGGACAATGAAATAAAGAAGTCCTATTCAAAAGAGACAGACACACACCGTCTTATTTTTATTTATTAGTATAAATTGTAGTGCTGTCATTACGAATTTAACGACTCCAAAATCAAAATAGTGTAGTCAGTTCTATTGTAGTTGGGTTAGCTGACTGGGGGAATGCATGGTGGGTATAGGCCGGTAAGACAGAAATTACAATAACTATGTTATTTTTCATTTCATTATGTTATTTTTCAAAATGTATATATTTTGAAAAGGGAATAAAATACATCTAGCTTCTAAGTTCATCAGAATCTTCAGTCTACAAAGAAGGTAATTTACTTCAAATAGGTCCTGAAACCGAAATCATAGTTTATTAATAAAATACACTAAAATAACTGTTCCTGTTAATATATTGTAAAAGTAGGCTACTCGTTTTTTAGTTATTCAATTTAGAACATTTTAAGTGGCCGTCATTTTAAAGTTTGAAAGCCAAATTAAATTTTTTTTTCTAACAAGAAAATAACATTTTAAATGTTTGCCAAAGTTTGGTGAAAATGGGTGCATTAGTTTCATTGTCATAATTATTTCAGTAAAAAACATCCACCTAACAACAAAGCCCGGAGACCCCTGTTAATATGGTAAAATATTATTGCTTTGACCCAAAGAACATGTCTACAAAGTAAGTCCTGAGAGTTCACCAACACCCTGTATAAGATTGTCATTCTGTATTATACATCACTTTCTTTACCATGATACATGTTGTAAGTTAAAACGATTAGACATAATTTGATCACTTTACACAGTAGCGTAGCAATATTTGCATTTTATTTTGCCTAGAAGACAGAGTGCTCTACCACGGTATCTTCAAAATGCATAATAGCTGATATTCCAAAAATCCACGTTTTCATCACAAGAGAGAGAGAGAGAATATCTCTATTTACAGATTTTAAGACTGTAATAGTGTCAAAAATTACAGTACATGTACTTCTGAACTGATTATCTTTAATACTATAAAAAGGTCTCTGTTGGAGCCACTCGATGAGCTTTCTTTTCAGTGCTTTGGGATCAGACTTCTTTGACTCTTCCGGCAGCAGATTGAATATTTTGGCCTGTGTACATTCGTTTTGTTTCAAAACTCTTGCTGTGGTGAGATGAAAGGTTGAAATTGTGGGCAAAGTGAGTATTGTGCTGCGGGCAAAGTGAGTAAAGCGATGCTGGTGAACATCCTCGCTTCTATGCATTCCCTTGATGCTCACCAAGGAGGACACCTTCAAGAATATCAATGTTTATAGCTGTCGGATCTTCCATGCTATGGCAATAAGTGTGCTCTAACACTCTTATTCCAATCCAATCATTCTCAGAGCTCTTTTTTGGATTACAAGAACATGGTGATATCCTGTTGAGAGGTTAAATCCACAGAGCGACTCCATATCTCAAGACTTTGAAAATAGTGTTATGTATGTCTCAATGTCACATACAGTCTTTACTTGGTTTAAGGCAAAGATGGCACTGCAAGCTATTGATTTGGTCAGCCCAGGAAAGTTATTCGTGATGATTAGACCTAGATGTTTAGTGGAGTCTACCAACTTAATTTCAAGAGCTCAGAAACATCATCTCTGCTGGGGCCTCAGAAAGCTGCTTGGTCTTGGCACTGTTGAATACTAAATCATTTCCATTGCAGTTGTCAACTGCCAAACTGAAGCGGTGTAACTCTTCATCTCCAGATCCTCCACACTACTGTGCTAGGTAAAATCTAGAAGACCAAGAGTGACTTATGGGTTTTAGCACTTTTCTAGGGCGAGTTCCTTACATTGACGTCCGTTATTCTGGAACTGTTATTTGGAGCTGCTACTTGGAACGGTTCAGTTGGAT